>VYXH01006424.1:100300-133103 GCA_013397275.1 Burhinus bistriatus | reverse complement strand
GACTCACAGTCAAAGACCATGTGCATTTTGGGAGATGACAAAATTGAGCTGAGGCACTTCACCTTCTTAAATGGCCTCCTGGCCATCCTGGGACAGTTAAGCTTTTCCAGTCCTTTTCAAGGCAATTTTAAACACAACTGTAATAAGGTAATAAGTTTAACTTTGAACCTTTGTGAATTAGGAGCCTTCATGTGTTCAGTGCAGTTCAAAAAATTACCCTATTTCTACACAGCTACAGACTGCCACCTTTTAGCCTCTCTTTCTGCCTGACTTACTCATTCAAGCCACACAGCATGCAGAACATAGGTCATGGCCACCTTTAGAAATGCTGGCTGCGTCTCTTGCCTCTGCTCTGAACCATGTCCCCAAGGAGATTTCAAGAGCTAAGCTGGAGCACGCTATAGTCCAGGGGTGGATGTAGTACGGTTGAATAGTAAATAAGGGCATATGCTTTTACTCAGGGAAAGGTTTAGCAGTTCAGGCATCATGTGCCGTAATTTAGACAGCCTGGAAAGCCATGTGAGGAAAATCAGGAAGGAAAACTGAGCTGCAAGCACGTCCTGGCCATACAGAGGAATGAGAAATGGCTGGTGGCCAAATGCAAGAGCTGGTGCATTTTAGAGTGGAAATACCAATTCAGTAACATTTTAGAAAAAATGCCAAAATCATGCACTCTAGAAGCACACCGTCCCTCTCTGAAATGAAAGTGGCTCTTTACCCCCTACAGTAGCTATTGTTGCATGTTGTGAGCAAATGGGTGACTTGAACTTGGTTCATATTTTCAAAGTTATCACCATAATCATAATTCCACAGACCCAAACACAATAAGATATAGATCCTAGCTGTTACCAATCTCTTTGAAAAGTAAGTCAAAAGGAAGTTACAAGTCTAGCAAAATACCAGGAGCCTAAGCATTTTATTAAATCTGGGTCTAAATCTACTGTAGGACCCCCAGGGTCCAGTCAGACCAAACAGGCTGAACTGGTCCAGCAGCTCAGGACTGCTAAAAGGAGCAGTCCTTCTCCTTTTTTTCACCAGCATCCTTCTTCTTCCTCTTACCCCAGTGGTTCCCAGCTCTTCCCTGGGCTAACTTGGTGCTATCTGACCTTTCAAAGAGTCAGCTGAGCTCATGAAAGTGGTAGAAATTAACCCAGGAAAAAAAACAGAAGAGAGAAGAGAAGAGAAGAGAAGAGAAGAGAAGAGAAGAGAAGAGAAGAGAAGAGAAGAGAAGAGAAGAGAAGAGAAGAAAAGAAAAGAAAAGAAAAGAAAAGAAAAGAAAAGAAAAGAAAAGAAAAGAAAAGAAAAGAAAAGAAAAGAAAAGAAAAGAAAAGAAAAGAAAAGAAAAGAAAAGAAAAGAAAAGAAAAGAAAAGAAAAGAAAAGAAAAGAAAAGAAAAGAAAAGAAAAGAAAAGAAAAGAAAAGAAAAGAAAAGAAAAGAAAAGAAAAGAAAAGAAAAGAAAAGAAAAGAAAAGAAAAGAAAAGAAAAGAAAAGAAAAGAAAAGAAAAGAAAAGAAAAGAAAAGAAAAGAAAAGAAAAGAAAAGAAAAGAAAAGAAAAGAAAAGAAAAGAAAAGAAAAGAAAAGAAAAGAAAAGAAAAGAAAAGAAAAGAAAAGAAAAGAAAAGAAAAGAAAAGAAAAGAAAAGAAAAGAAAAGAAAAGAAAAGAAAAGAAAAGAAAAGAAAAGAAAAGAAAAGAAAAGAAAAGAAAAGAAAAGAAAAGAAAAGAAAAGAAAAGAAAAGAAAAGAAAAGAAAAGAAAAGAAAAGAAAAGAAAAGAAAAGAAAAGAAAAGAAAAGAAAAGAAAAGAAAAGAAAAGAAAAGAAAAGAAAAGAAAAGAAAAGAAAAGAAAAGAAAAGAAAAGAAAAGAAAAGAAAAGAAAAGAAAAGAAAAGAAAAGAAAAGAAAAGAAAAGAAAAGAAAAGAAAAGAAAAGAAAAGAAAAGAAAAGAAAAGAAAAGAAAAGAAAAGAAAAGAAAAGAAACCAAAACCCCCAAAAAAACTGGTTTCTTGCAATAGCAAACTGTGAAGTCATCTCAGCCATCTCATGTAATTGCATCTTCAGTCCTGCTGAATATAACAAAAGCAAACACTAGTTGTTCTTGAAAAAGATATGCTGAGTTTTTCAAACAGCAATATATGACCTTTGTTACTCTTGCAAAGTTGTATGAAGGTGCAAGACAGTGGAGTCTGGCTCAGAATTTGTACAATTCCCTTGTGCTAATTAAAAGTGGTCTTTCTTTGTACCAGTTCCAAGATGCTGCCTGAACTTTCAAGTGTTTTTGAAGACAACTGCCATTTCATACTTGAAATGAAGGACCAATGGCTTAATATTTAACCTGTAGCTGTTTTCAGCTATTTAACCTTGTCCAGAAGTGAATGGGTAATTCCCCTTTGCTAACGAAAGTGCAAAAACATCTTAAAACGACCTTGTGCCAATTTTATGGTGAAAAGTCACACTTCAGTAAAGCTACACAGCTAGTAACAGCGTTGACCTTTTGTTCTTAGCCATCCAAAGACGTTAAAATCTGACTGAAACACGATTATGCAGGCTTAGACTCAGAGTGTAGTTAAGCACACCCGTATGCTTCAATAAAACCAGGGGATAAAACAAGGGGGCAGTGATAGTGAGGACCAGCCAGGCAGAGGCAGAGCCAGCTGAGACCTGCTCCTGCCAGCCCTGAGGAAGAGCTGTTCTAATTTTATCTCGCTGATTCTTGGCTGGTTGTAACATTTTTGTTATCAGAATAGACTTCCTCATTTGGACAAAGAGTGACTAAGAAGGGGTGATTTATTCACATTAACAGACAGTCAGTACTAATGACTCATTAGCATATGATCAGAGAGGGTTTGTAACCCTGCAGGCCTGTGAACAGAGCTGAGCAAATCAATAGAAGAAGAAAAAAACAAGGAGCTTGCATTTGAAAATTTGTTTTAGGAAAGTAAGTCAGATAAGAAGGTATTAGTTATTACGAAACTAGACTGATTAGTGGATATTCCTATTCAAGAAACGAGCATATTAAGATTTCTCAAACTGCATTGTCTTTGCAGTGATATGAAACCTGAGACTGAGCTGCACACAAAGGGCAAAGGACCTTACACATGGCCCATGGAGCAGTGTCGGGCTCTTAATGGCTTGGAGGTGCCAGCCTAGTTACTCACACATCGAAAAGAAACAGAAGAGGTTTTGTAAAATGCACTTCATGGAGCTCTCTTCATGGCCCTGAAGGCTGAAATGTGCCCTTTAGTTTTACTCTATCAAGATGGGAGCTACCTGCTGTAGCCCTGTGAAAGCTATAAGGGGTAATGTGGATTTTAGCCCATGGCTCTGCTACAGCCTCGTAGTAGTTTTTAACACAATCAGACTCATCTGGACAAGAAATCCCACTTCTTACAATTCTTGGTCCAGCAGCTCTCCTGGTTTCCACTCAATGCCAACCATGCAAGACCTTGCTTCTCTAAAGAAAAAGCTGTACAGTTCCCTACAGAGAAAATCCTACTGCCTTCTGACTCAGCCATCATAGAAAAGGAGATTTGCTTTGATGTAAAATTGTTCCTGAATGCACATTAACAGGCAGGGTTTGAAATTTTGGTGCAGAATTTGTCCTTTGGGTACAGTTTACTGTCTCTGGCATAATTATGTTTTGAAATGCTTGATTTTGTCATACTTCTCTCTATTGCTGGACTGGATTAAGTCCAAGTGAGCTCTTATCCTCTTCTTCTGTAACGAGGCAGGTCTCACATCCACTGTAAGTGGAGTGGTGGCTCTACATTTTAAAAGAAGGGAAGCTACTTTTAATCTCCTGGCTCTTAAAAGCGATCACCATCACACTCTCTTTGAAAGTCTCCAGCAGCCAGAAGCAGGATCACACTGCAAGTTTAATCTCCTCCGTATCACTCATCCTGTGGCAGGATTTCTATGGGAAACAACGTCCAGCTCAGCACCGCAGGCTGGAAATCCTGGCTCTCGCCACAGGCAGCATGAGCTCTCTGGAGTGATAGATCCAGCGCCGTGTTCAGCGTTGCCTTTGCAGGCAGCCTGGCTGCCTCCCACCACTGCCAGAGCGCCGTGGTGCCTCTGCCTATGCAGGCACAGTGGGATGGACTGGAAATCACCGGCAGGCCAGCACGGTCCCTTCCACAGGCATGGTAAATAAACAGAAAATAATAGCTGGGAGTTTTCAGGAGCTTCAGCGTGGCCTGCTTCAGTTTCAGGATGTCAGGAGAAATCTGTGTTTTGATTGTTCAGACTTCAGAGCAGCTGCTGTAAACATGACGTGCCTGAACGTTTCTTCTGGGCAAATGCTGGCGACAATGCAGCTCACAAATTGTGTTAAAACAGATTATCTTCCATCTTCCTGCTCACCCTTCTTAGGGCTAACTGACTAGTCATTAATCCTCGAAAATTTAAGACAGCTATAGGTCTCTTTAATTTGCACCTAGCTTCCTCTAATCCAAAATGATTGTTCCAGAAGCCAAAAATAGCTGTTGCACATATCCAGCTGTCCCTTTATTTTACCAGGGATGACCTAAATACCAGTGGCGACAACACAATGCTGCATGATTTTCTGCTAAATATCCCTGTCCCATCACATTCCATGCCCATTGATAAAATTTTCTTGGGGCCCATCACTGGCTTCGAAGCTCCTTGTGGCAGTGGAGCAGCAAAACCAAACTGCAGCAGAAAGGAAAATCGAAACTTAAGAGGACACAAGACCAACACTGAACTCAGCTATTTACTTAAAATTTTGCCAAGGAGGGAAACACAAAGCTGTTAATGATGGTAACATTGCAACCCAGAAGGTAGGTTTTATCCCATTCCTGGAAGGTCTGGAAGCTATGCTCTAGTTTCCAAGCAGGAACAAGGTTTCACAGCAAAGATGAGCAGGTGCAAACATATGCCAGTAGTGACCTCTCACTTCGTTCAAGTTGGGTCCAATGCAGAGACTGCTGCTCTCTTTTCAGGGGGTGGTGAGGTGACCTGGTTTTTAAAATCAAATTTTAATTTGCAGGTTTTTTATGAGTTCCCAACATCCAGTCTGAAAGCACGTGCCTGTAGACATCATGACTTAGACACAGCAGCTTTGGTCTTTTGGCCGCCTTGAGGTTGTAGAACACCAGACTGTCCTCCCAGTTTACCATGTCCAAAAACACCTTTTGATTCAAAACCTATTATGCAAACACAGGAAGCATGATGACTAGAACCATGAACTCTGAACATAGGACTCTGCCACCCAAAAGATGTTTTTCTCTGACCTCTAAAACCGCACATCTCCCCAGCTCTCTCCTGCCAAGGCTGCATCTTCATCAGAAAGTTGTGTGATGCAGTTGGAGTGAATCCAACTTTGCAGAATGCAATCCGAGGTTGTGGTGATGATGCGACTTTGGCATTAGATGTGTTTCAGCTTTTGTTTGGTCGTCTGGACTGACCACCCAGTAGTGGCTGCAGCACATTTAGTGCAGTCCTGAAGCATACCATGTGATCAAACCAAACCAAACATTTGGTTTGGTTTCATCCAAAAGGAAGTTTGGATTAGAGACCTCAGGAAGACCTCATCCACACATGCCAAGACCTCTCTGTGATGCAAACCAAAGCACAGTAAGTACCACAATCAGAAGAATCACTTCAAAGACATAATTCTGATCTGAACTATGTCATTAATGGCAACGCATTCTGAGTGAGCTGGCATCTGCTTGGGCTTAGCAAACCAGAGGTAAGTTTTAAGGACAATGTCAAAAAATGGGCAGATCCTGATGCAGTCAGGTCTGTAAAGGCTGATGAGACCCCATGAGTGTCAGCATTCCCTGCTGGCAGAAGAATCTTTTTCACCATTTTTGCACTCCATCTTTAATTGTAAGGGACATCATTTTTTTCATTCACTTGTCAGAAGGATATGGAGAAGGCTGAACCATTCAGCCAAATGCTACTGGCACGAGTTTTGCCAGGCAACACCAACAGATCTAATTGCTGACTAAAACCTGTTTCAAGCTGGAGTTCAGCCTGAGGAAATGAAATCTTTAAAAAAAAATCTAAAGACAAAGCCTAGGAAAAAAAAAAAATTTCTATTATTCTGTGGCTGTCCTGAATTACAGACTTGAAATATAAAGTCATGGGTGTGGGGTTGTATTTGAGCCATTGGCTATTGAAGACTGATGTTCCCCCATACTTTTATTTCTGCATTTGTAACCCAGTTAGGGAAATGGCATGCAAAAAAAAGAGAACTTTCAAAGGCTTCACATAGAGCTATATGAACAGAAAATACTTAACATTATTTGAAGTCTAATATGTTTTATTGCACGTGTTTAGTGAGTATGGTGGGAAGGGCAGAAACATGAAAAAAAACCAGCCCTTCTGGTTTCTCTAATATTATTTTTTTTAAGTAGCAGCTTTACTAGAGCTTTATGGAAGTTTCATAACAGGCTCAGCATCCTATAAATAAAGGAGACATTCAGCAACTGGGAGTGTTACTGTGTCACTGATGTATTCTCGGACCCGCTATCACATTGCACAAATAAGAGTTACGGCCTTTTGAAGGAACTGGAAAGCGAGCTGGGACCCTTCTGAGCTTAGGAGAAAGACCACGTGAGTGGTCCAGAGACAGTACATCCTCCAAAAACCCCTGACATGGAAATTCCTTCTGTTTTCTGAAGATTAGGAACAGCTGAAAGAAGTATGATGGGTGCTTACTCCTGGAAAGACTTCTGAGTGATTGAATTAAATCCTGAACCCCAAATTTTGTGTGTTTGTTTGAAACTTCATGTGGAAAGGATTTCATCTACTGCTGAAGTGTAAGATGTCACATTAGTTGTCTTCCAGAAAAGCTCTAGCCTACTTCCAAGATCTTCAGCTAAAACGACCCTCTATAAAAATTGTGCTATCCTACCTGTTTAAAATGACGCATACAGTCAAATATGATGCCTGTCTATCTAATGGACAGACACTAAAGAGATGAGCAAGTGATCGTGATTTAGGGTTGGCTGTGACCCTCATGTACTTCTATTTTGCTAAATTATATACCTATATACATGATGGCCATGACTTTAAAGATTATTAAAATATCTCATCTGCAAAATAAGAGATACCCCTTCACTGTAGAAGAGTTCTGCATAGATCAAAAAAAAAAAAAAAGAGCTTTCCAGTTTTTCATGCTGGATTGTCAGACATAGGATAGCATATTAAAATCATAAAAATAAATTCTAGCATTTTTGCTAAGTAACAGCTTATTTTGTTGGTAAGAAAGAGGAAAAGGCAGAAGTGACTGCTACAGAAGCAATAAAAAGTGTGCCAAGGAAAGAAATCATGATTGTGACAGCAGATTGTTTAATCTGCAGTGGATGACTCTTTTTCCTATAACTTGGAGGGAAAAAAAGTTTTATATGTTTCAAAAATGTAATAGCTCCTTCTTTAAAAGAAGAAAATAATTAAAGACTTCAATGAAAAGGATGTACTTTTCTCAGTGGCCTCTGATGCTTTTGATAATTGGAATTAAATAGTTATCAGTCATGTTAATGTAGGTTTACAAGGGGGATATTCTAGTATCCATCTGAATAAATACAAGAATATTCACTTCTATCTAACCACTCAGATCATATGCTGCATAAAACAACATACGTAACTGATAACTCTTTATTTGAAAGTTATGTAATAAAATTTTCTAATCACTCTCATATGCCAAAAAGTCTAGGAATTTCAGGATATGTTTCATTTTGTCAGCAGAATACACAAGTATTCTGAGGCTTATTCACCAAAAATAGTTTTCTGTATGTGATGCCATTGAAAGGCACGTAAAAGCTTTTCCAGCTTCTGTAAGTTGCTTCTGCACGTTAGGTGAAGATTTATCAGATGCAATCTTTAAATTCATTAAAGATGATAAGGTGTGGATGATGAAAAACCACTTTTGGTAACTGAATGCTACTTATGTTCTTTTACAGTGTGCTAAAAGTCTTTTTATGGTGTAATCTTAGAGCAGTTTCATTTTATATGCTGAGGTTTCTGAAATGATGCATTCTCTGCAGAGTGTTATGACAAAGAACTGATGACAAATTTTTTTTGTCATAGCAGTAACTTTTATCTAAGAAACACATCAGAACAAAGCACAAGGTGTGAGAAGGGATTAATTCAGTAACATACCTCAGCTCTCAGAAACCTGACTTCTCATTTTTGTATCGGTAAACATATTTTCAGCCACCGCCTGTAGAAAAAAGTATCAATTTTCAACATGTCATAAGTATGACTGAAGGGCTGAAATGTGACAAAAGGCTGGAATTGGATTGTTTAATAATAATGTGCGTGAAGAATAATGTGTTGAGAGATTCAGTAGATAATTATATATCTGAGGGAATTGTGAATGTACACCTAAAGCTTACAGAGTTCCTCCTTAAAACATTTTCTGGTATTTTTTGCATAGTTATCCTTTNTTACGTTGGGGCCTCCAGAGCTGGACACAGTATTCCAGGTGGGGTCTCACGAGAGTGGAGTAGAGGGGCAGGATCACTTCCCTCGACCTGCTGGCCACACTTTTGATGCAGCCCAGGATGCGGTTGGCCTTCTGGGCTGCAAGCGCACATTGCCGGCTCACCATCTAAGGGTGGTCACATCGTTTCAATTGCTCCTGTTAAGTCCAGAGTTTTTAAATCTTGCCTGGCAATTCTACCTATGCTTTCAAATATCCACCACGATGAGTTACTATGGCAGTCCTGTGAAACACAATAGGCTTCTGCTCCTTTAGACTTTGGGAAGAGATAAGAGGTGGAACACAGAAAGGACATTTTGGCCTCACAAATGCCTCCCTGCAAAACTTGGACATCCTAGGAAGTGAGGACAACAACTTTACAAGGAGAGCTCAGGAGCTGCTAGCTTTCCAGTACTATCTCATTGAACAGTGTACATCTTCAGACACAGGTCCAGTGCGGGGCTGCACTTTGTTTCTTACTGGACAGTCTTCCTCAGTAGTATCCCTTACCAGGGGTCTCCAAAAGTGCAATGACTATTTCTTGCACATCTTCTCCACAGAAAAAATGTTGTTTTCTCTCAACTCAGTAGAAGCACTCTCCAGACAGCTCATCACAGAAAAGCAGGGAACCTTCTTGTAACTCGGGGATGCTTGCCCCACATCCCAGACCCAGAAATAAGGTTTTGTCATGAGAAACTGTTCTCAAATACCACAAAAACAAAAGATGCATTTCAAAGGAGCATGAGACAGCTGTAAAAAATAATTCTGCAGCTGTTGGTCTCAGTTCCCAGCTCTCTACCATTTCCCCCTACTTCACAACAGCTGCTGCATAGACCTTGTGGCAGATTTCCAAAATCTTCAACAGAAGCTGTTTTACCCTATGAGAAAATCACAATGTCATTCCTGTTTCCAGTTTCAGAAGAAAACAGCACCAGGTTCTGGGGCATTTAACCCACAGTCTCCTAAATCCTGAGAAGGCTTTCTAAAATCACCTGGAATTTGCCATTGAGGGGGTTGTATATGAAGTTCAGCACAACTGCAGTGGCATAACCTGGAGCAGTGAGGACATGAGGCAATAGTGCAGCTAAAACTGCCCAACTGTGACATAAACATTGCGCTTTCCGTATTCTGATGGATAGCAGCCCTTTAGACCACTGAAACTGGAGGCAAAATTGGAATACAGGTCAGCAACAACTAACACAAGAGTGGAGGACCACTGAAATTGTGATAGCTGAGCAGTTCCTGCAAGCATCCTAGCTTCACATGCCTCAGGTGTATCAGTATGGGATGAGAGAAGTAGCTGCCGTCTCATGGGTGATGAGTGATTTCACACTTATTATTCTTGGTGCTTTGAATAGTTATGCTACACATATAACTAATCATCAGTGCAAGTCATCAGGGGAAGGGACAATGATCAGTAGCAGTGCTTTGATTTGGAGAGCCTTCTTACGCGTTGTCAGTGTCCTACCAGAAGCCAGTTACAGCAATGTTATTTATTTCTGTAAAATGAGAATGGTGGCACAATGTGATGCAAAAGGAAATTAGCAGAAAGGCCTTTAAGGAAAAAGTCCAAGATTCTTAAGAACAGTGCTAAAAAGGATTATATGTTAAAACAGACACTCAAATGCTCCTTTAGAATTGATGCTTATCATTACTTAAACTGTCATTTATCATTAATTTAGGTTTAGGGTTAACTATTAAACTGTAGGAGGAAGTATGTTGGAATCATATAGAAACACATTAGATTTAATCTTAAAAATCTTCATTGGTGAGAGAAACACCAAAAAATACTATTTACATGATTCTACTCTACTGTAAGGATTTTGAAATGCTACAGCACATAAAAATGAGAGAAGAGGACAAGAATGCTTAGAAATGGCAGTTTGAGACCAAATACACCAAACCCCCAAAACATGCACATTAGGGAAATTTATCTGAATGCATAATTAGTGGGTGCTTGGAAAACAGTTGTGCTTCTCCTGAGTGTCCCAGTGCCTTTTCCCCAAAAAAACTGAGACCTGTGTTTGTGTCCTCTCACTGTCATAACAACATTGAATATCTCATCTTTGGGTAGTTTATTTACTTTTTAATCTCCCAAGTATAAATAATTCAAGATGTTTGTGTTTTATTGTAAATGAGACCTAGGACTAGGTATTCAGCGAAATAAAACCTCCAGGCCCTTTTCATGAGCCTCAGGCCTCTGACCAGCTGAAGCTCGTTTCAAAAATAAATACGGACTAATTCCCTAGAAATTTGTAATATCTGGTGTCATCTCCAGCATCTTAGACAGTACCAAGAAATATTTTTGAAAAAATATTTTCGAAAAAATATTTTCAAATATTTTTTGGTGAGAGCATTCATTCTTTCTCTTCCATCATGGTGCGGGCATCCCTGGTATCACCAGTGAACCCGAGAGCCTCAGCAGTCCTTCTGCTCTTGGATCCACTCCAAAAGTTTTTGGGATGAGGTGACATACTTATACCTCCCAGCTTGGAATTTTGGTCTACCCTGCCTCAGTAAGTCAGTGGACTCAGAAAAAACTGCTCACAGGGACTGTTGCAAAAATGCAAGATGTGATGGCTGCAGGAGAGAGCAGCTGCAGGTGATAATGGTTGCAGGACGGCCCTTATGTCTTCCTGTCTGTGGTGTCCCGCATACATGTTGCTCTCACTTTCACCTGATGGCACTGCTCCCAAGCATACATCAGGCTTTAGCATGAGCTGTGTGTTAGGCCAAAACCTGAGTGAGAGTTGATCGAACGGCCACATCTACTCCTACCCCTTTCCCTTTCCCTTCCCTTCCCTTCCCTTCCCTTCCCTTCCCTTCCCATCCTTGCAGCCTCCCCCTTCCTATCCCATGGTCAGGCAACCAAGCAGCGAAGTGTTTCTGGCATGGAGACACACAGGGAAGCTGAGAGTCTCCACTCGCGCTCCCTGAAAGGCATCTCNCCTCACTCTTCATTTTCCTCCTCTCTGTGATCTCTCTCTTGTTCCTTCTTCCCCAGTACCTTGCATTCCCAAAGCCAACATGTACCTCCTACTCCAAGGCTTTAATACTTTTTCTCATTTGCCGGTCCAACAGTTTCTACCTCCTCTTCATCCATCCTCTAATTTTGACAATGCTTTTGGTGCCGTAGGACCTTCCTGAGACTTCGCCCAGCCAACCGCTCAGCTGGTCCATACGCAGTTGTCCTTTTATCTCTCCTCACTACCTCAGTCCTATGAAAAACACAGATAATCCAAAGGGAAGGGAAATCAGTGTCTCATATCCAAGAATAAAAGAGCATCCTCTCGTAGACAGAAACAGAAAACATTGGCCTTGAAAGAAAAAAATGCTGGTTCACATCGGGCAGGAGTTTGTCTTTGTGGAGACTCTATGACAGATGGTGATGGGAAGATGGTGATTCTTAATAGTGACTGTGATAATGCTTAAAAAGAGGAATCCAAAGATACATGCTGAATGGAAAAAAGGAAAATAAAACGTTGTCCAGCAAGGGTTCAGCCAGTGCTCTTTAATAGCAATGCCTATGAAATGATCTTGTGTTGCGGTACATATTAGAAAGTGAAATACTCAGAAGTATCACACAGCTTAGAGGTAAAATTCTTCAGAATAGGATTTTATACATCTCTACTAAAGCTCTCCTGATTTCATATTGCAGGCTGTGGTCTGGTTCTGTAGGAACAGACGCCTACACTGTCCCCACACCAAAATGCAAGTGCTGTGGAATAACAGAGAGTCCTGACTATGTCAGCACAGGAAAACGTAGAAATTGGAAGGCCCTGGGGACAAAAGGAAGAAAGTTGTATTATGAAGAAAAATACTCTGAACAGAAAAGTTATTTCTATGGGATTCTTTTGCTTGTAGCAATGAGAGCACTTCTTTGCCAAGGCACCATTCCTAAGTATGCCGGGCCCCTCTGGGGACTGCTGTATATGGAGTACTGCTAGCTTGTTCCAGCAGACAAGGCATGCTGGCTGTCACCATCGTGAATATGAAATTTATCTTTCCACGAATGACATACAGCCTTAGGAAGCCAGCAGGCAGCCAAGCCTAGGAAGACAAAACTGGAATCCAGATCCCTTAAATCTTAGTCCACCTCTTTGCACAGTAATTGCCATTTTATCTCTGCCTAAGTTCTTACACCATCCTAATCCCTGCAACGTTGGCATGGGATGCACAGGACAGCCCAGCTGCTCGAGACCCAGAACTTTCACCTCTGAAACAGCACTAGCAATTGAGTAATTTGGAAAGCTATTACTCTTGTGCCCCTGTGGCCTGTAGTCTAAATGAGAGGATGTTCTTGGGTAACTGTTCATGTAAAAGGTATTTAAGAGGTTCACCACATTTTTTAGGTTTTAGTAGTATTTATTAAAAATTAGAATTTTTAGTTCCTGGGAATTCCACTGTTGTAAAATGGATGATAACCAAAAGCCAAAATACTGATTTATTAATTTTTCAATTAGCAAATTTCAGTTCAGAAATGTAAAACCACATAATTTCGTCTTGGTTTGAAGCTAACTTGTCCCTTGGCCTTCCCTTGGTACCTCAGATGCAACTCGTATTCCTATTCTTCTCAAGGGTCTGGGCTTCCCAGCCAGGTTGCTTTTTGCCATTGGCTGTGGCCCCCACAGTGCACTGCATCAGCTTAATGATGGGGGAAACTGCCTGACTGAGAGTAATTCAAACTAAGAAATAAAAACATTTCAAACCAAGCTGTCTCAATTCGAGTCAGACATCCCTGAAATGTCCTAATGAAATAAGTGTTATTTTTTTTACTAGATATTTTTTATTAAGAAAAGAAATCACGTAGAATTTTTTTACTAGCCTGACCTACATCGAGAAAGAAATGCATCTCTAGATAGGTGTTTCAGTATTGGAGTTTAACTGGAAAGTAAATCCGATAATTTTCCTTTAATGTCTACTTTCTTTTTCAAAAAAGATACTCAAAGGAATGATAATTTATACTAAAGTGATGTAAATCCAATAATTTACAAGTTATCTTTAGAGAATGAATCTTGTCAAATGTTAGTGATTTAGAACAACTCTGACATAGTTCGTATTCATATCCACTCTCTATTAATTTTTCTGTTTCCATTTTTCTGTCATGTATATTACCCAGTGCAGCTGCCAAGTACAGCTTATAGTGTGCTCAGCTTTCATGAATTTTTCCTTTTATGTTCATGATGAATTTATAAAGTGGTTTATAATGAAAATTCACCATAAGAGAAAAACTTACAAGATATTTTTATGGTGCATGTCAGAAATTTTACAATTTAAACTGGGAAGCAGTAACTGTGAAGTCATTGCCATGCCCATGGTATATTTTAGTCATCTGTCTACAAGATGCATAAGCTGGAAGAAAAAGGATTTTTGAAAGTATTAAAGAAGATTTTCCCCTTCTCAAGAAGCAACAGAAATAAGATTCTGAGAACTGGAGGCTACTGCTGATACAAACTCTCTGTAAAGATAACAGCAATGGAATATTGCTGAAGGAATTGATTCATTGTTTGCTGCCTCCTTTGGTATGTAGACATAGATAAAAAGGAACCATAATACAAAGATGAAACTAATGACAGTTTCCTCCATTCTTGGAAATCCCCTTCCAAACAAATAGCAAAAGCACAAAAAGCACTGCCATGAGATCCTTCAGCTAGAAGTCTCTAACTTGAACATAACAGTTGCAAGGTAGCACAATACAGGAGAAAATACAGTCTCGTGAAAATAAGTCATGGGCCAGCAACAGATTTATATATTTAAAGCAACAAGTTCTGCATACCTAATCATAATCCTCAACAGGCTGTTGCAGAGCAGAAAGCACTAGTACACTTCCTCATAGTAAAATATCCTGCTTAATGAAGCTGTCCTTCCTGCAACAATCTCAGGCTCTCAGTGGGCTGGAAACCCAGTCACGACTGGGTTATTGGTGTAGGCAAGCTCTGAGGTACATGAGCAATGTGTGGGTATTTGCTGGAGGGGATCACCATCATCATTTGATCTGCCCTCCATTTGATTTGGTGCATAAACCAGCAGATAGGAGAGAGGAAAGTTAGATCTCCCTTGGGAAGGCTCATGAAGGAGTAAGACAGAAGAAGGGAGTGGAGTAGATTCTTTCCTGGGCAAGAAACTGGAGGACAGTTATATTGTGTTTGAAACTAGTTGCCGTGGTTTGGGCTGGATTGACCCAATCCGGTGGAATGACAGATGCTCTCTGTCTCCTACTCCACTTCAAAGGAAGGCAGGAGAGAGAGAAAAAAAGAGAGACTTAAGAGTTTAGAAGGAATTAAACTAATGAAATATTAATAAGAAAATAATAAAAAGAAAATAATGAAATATATGCAAAACTCTATCAAGCTCCCAGGATGACAATCACATCACCAGCAGGTACCAGGGAAGACCCAGGCTGGATTCCAGACCGGAATTCAGGAAATCGGGATCAAAGGCAGATGAACGGACAGAGTCCTCCTCGGATGCCGGCCATTGAAGCAATGACCCTTTGATCCCTCAGCTTTTAACCTGAGCATGAGGCAGATGGGATGGAATACCCTGTTGGTCAGTTTTGGGTCACCTGTCCTGTCCGCTCCTCCCCACATGTGTGACCCCTCTACGCTTTTCTGCTTCTGACCCTCCAACGGGGCAAATAACAAAGTTGGCTGGCCTTGGGTGTTACAGCAATAAGGATAAGCAAGAGCCTCTCTGCATCCCATTCCTTGGCATCAGCTATAAACATGGGTCTTATCACTCTGAGAGCGAACAGTTTCTGCACAACATGCTGGTAATTTCAGCAGTTAGAAGAGGCCTAGCTAAAATTGCTCCCATTTTACCTCAAACCAAACGCTAGTTTTAGAAAGAGAGTGCTCTTCCAGAGAACCATGGGATCTAGGTCTACTTGCAGTACTTTTCCCAGTGATTTGACTTTGAGGAAAACAGGAAGAAAGGGTTGCAATTTGCAGAGGTAGAGGTCCAACTTACAGTCATAGAATTGTAGAATATCTTGATTTGGAAGGGACCCATAAGGATCATTGAGTCCAACTCCCAGAACTTACAGAAGTAGGGACCAAATGAAGAGATTTGCTGCAGACCTGGATATAGTTTGTGTGACTTGGAAGGCAGGCTGACAGTGAAGTTTGTGCCACAAAAGACCGGTACCGCATCAGTAGCTGAACTCATGATGCTTTACTTGACCTTAAAAATTAATTACAGCACAACTGAGAGTGTACTCTTCAATTTAATTTGTTCCATGAGTGGGTAGGAGAGACCAGTAAGCCAGAAATGAAGGTCAGGCTTGGGAGGGCTCGCATAAAACCTTGTCCACACACTCAGACTCAGCAACCATATTTGATGCATTTAAGTGGTAGGTACACCTTTTCTGTCACCCTTAACAGAGCATATTTGAGATAAACTGAACAACAGAAGTTCTCACCATACTGAAATTGCTGAAAATGTGCCAAAAAGTAATAGTAAATTCACTTATTAGTCAGATTAGTAAGATTTTTATTCGTTTTATGAAGTTAAAAACATCACCCAAAATGTCAACATTTGCACAAATATTTGAAGCCCTCTTTTGAGCCCTTTTGAATGCCTGCGCAGAAGAGCAAGGACTACCTGCTGTCCTGTATGAGACCTCAAGGAGCTGTTGGTGGACTGATTTATCCTCTTTTTGAGGTGGGCAGAGTACATAAAGCACCGTGGCCTCATGGATCAGTGGGCTGGGCTGTATCCCAGAGCGGGAGAGGAGGAAACAGGCTGTGCCAGGAAAAAGGGTGGTGCAAACCATTTCCCCTCTGCAACAAGGAGGACGTCTGACACTGTGAGTCAGAGTTCCCAGGGCAGTTTAGTTATGCTTCTCCTTTATATAGGTTAAATTGGTTGGTGGGAAGCCAATGTTCTGGTGTCTTTTAGAGAGAAACAGTTAAATATTTTTGTTAAAAGTATCTGCTCTGGGTTTCCTTAAGTTTAGGGTGGTAAAGCTTCTTCATTGTATTATACAAGGATTGGAGTGGTTCCCCATGAAATTCAACAATACCAGTGTTTCAAGGGTGATTTTCCATTTAGCACTGTGTTACAATAAAGTGTAACAGTTATGTTAGTCAATATTCTAATTTGCTTGACTACTAAAAAGCCCTGCCACTCGACTCAGCCTCTGTGCTTCTTTCCTTGCCATTATCTGTCTCTGCGGTGATCCTTCTGTTCTGCAATTATGAGACCTTATTAAATGCCCTGGAACTGATAACTTCTCAATTTTTTTGGCCGGTATAGTTTCTCACTACATTAATGGTAATAATAGTCCATGTGAAAGTAAGCCTGAAGCATCAGCAGGCTTTACTACAATAAATATGTGTATTAAGGAGCCATCTACTATACATGTACTATCTTTGTGTGTATATAATGTTTGGCATATTTTGCCTCTATAATCAGAATTATATTCTAGATATAAATGATGCCTAACTGCCTGTCATGTAGCCCTTAGGTTGCTAGCTTCTCTTAAGCAGTATATTATAATATCTTAAGAGATTTGCATAAGTAGTGGAGCGTACTGCAGAGCAGCTTAGAAACGCTGTCTGGCAGGAGCAGAGTAGAAGCTGCAAGAGAAATATACAGCCAAACTGATGCTGGGTAGAGTGGATGGTGAGATGATGACACCAGTTAAAAATATAATCCACTAATGACTCAGCTTCTACTTGGGCAGCTTCCTAACTATTCAGAGTGCTATTGGTTCAAAAACTGTGAGCTATCACATACGTATCGGCAAAACCACACGGTGACTCTCATGGTTAGAGCAGGTGACAGAAGAACCCAAGCATCTGTTTCTGACTTAGCTACAGATTTGCTGCGGATGTTGAAGTAAATTGAACTCTTTATGTTCCCCTAACTCGGTCTGCAAACTAGAGAAAGAAAAAAATATGTAGTTATGTTGCAAAATGAAAGTCTTGCATTTAAGGAGTTAAAGGAAAAGCAAATACGTTGAAGTTAGTCCCAAATCACTAGCTCTTTTTGCTGTAGTGCCTAGTAAATTCCTCCCTGTAAGAAATGCCAAAACAAATTTAAAGTTCAGTCTCTCCTGGAAGTCTCTTGCTTTTGAGAAGGCGGGGAAAGGAAAGGCACCAGCCACATAAAGGCCTTCAGTGTAGAACTGCAAATGAGTCTGCACAGTGTTTTATCCTTCACCAGTCCTCTTTGTCTCCTTCTCTTCTGACTGCATTCTTGGAACATCTTGTACATGAATTTATAAGACTATTTGTTTTATTGCCACATTTTTAACTGCACAGGCCACATTGCAGCCTGAGAAATTAATTTGAAAGGAATGGCAAACTGTGTTATTTTGGTTAACAACAATTCTAGCTAAGACTGAAAGCTATGTGTTTTTCTCACATTAGAATTTAAAAAAAAAAAAAAAGGAAAGCAAGCATTACTTCAGCAGAATCAGGACATGAAAGGTAACTGAAAAGTTGAACTGTGTAAAGACCGATGTGCTATCAAGTGGAGTTTAACTGGAAGCTATAGGATGCAGCATCAATTGCAAGTACTCATGAGTTTTACATATTTTAAATATACCAAAGCCACCTCAATTTTCTTACAGTGAATAAATAAGCAACTTTTGTAACTTGACAATTATAAGCAAATATAGTACATCTGTTGATAAACAGAATTAGCATCAGTCAGAAATATTTAGAACTTGAGTAATGTTTTTGTAAAAAACTGAGCCGGAGTTTGTAAGCTGTGCCTGGAAGAGAGAGTGTGGGAACCAGTCCAACACCATGGGTGTAAATCACCCTTTGCAGGTAAGGTCCCTCCAGGTCTCTCACTTCAGAAGACAGCGCCACCGCTCATCTGCTAAAAGTGATGGATGCGCTGCTCACCTGATTACCCGAGCAACGGCAGGGGAGGGAAGTGCCACAGGCACAGGTCCTCCAGCAATCTTTTTGCACTGGCTAATATTTCAGTTGCGCTGGGTAAATGTCATTTCGCGGAAAAAGTGACAAACATCAGAGAACTAATCTAAGTACAGAGATTTCATCAGCAGGCTTTTGGTTATTGCATTATTGGATGACAGGATAAATAAAACTATATAGTAAATAATAAAGAAATGATCAAAATTATATCATTAAAATGATGCCAAAACAGAGTCTACTTGTTTGAATCATTCAAATTCCCTTGAGATAAATGACATAGAAAATGATTGCAGAGAAAATACAGAAAGTAATTACAGAGAAGAAATATAGGTGAGACACATTAGTTGATGAAAGAAAATAAGTTAAGAGGTTTTTTTAAAATATATTTAGGAGAAATTAATAGGGAAGGCAAGCTTAGGAGCTGTGAGACTATACCTTATGATGTAAAGACATGTTTCTTTGAGAACATCACTCCAATCCCTAGCCAGAAAAGTTTGTGTGATTGGAATTTTTTTATGAGAGGATACAAAATCTGTTGAAAAGAGTATTGGATACATTTTTTCCCCTAAGTATTTAAATTAATTTGATGCATCAATTTTATGCATTATTTTCTACACTCATTCATTTGAATGGTACCATCTGTGATATGTTTGCATAAAATGAATTTCAGTCTCACTATGAAATATTTGTTCAAAGCAATTCTGAATTTACTTTGGAAAAAATTCACTGTAGAAATCTGATAAAAGCTCTATATTCAACCAAGTAAAAGAAATTACCAGGGAATCTATAATCAATGATGTTAGTCTAATTTTTGGCTTTCAAATAGCAAACAGCAGAGTATAAGAAATTAAAGAAAACATTGTTTAACATTTTCCAATAAAGCCTACACTGGAAAAAAAAAATAAAATAAGAGATATTAATTGCATAGGCTGTTATAAATTATATGATAGGCTATCCACAAACAACACTAATGGTCTTTACAGTCTTCTCGAAGATATCACAGATGTCTGGACAGTATTACTGGTACATAAGTAGATGCTGCTGCACAAAGCCACCTCAAATTTTATGTAACTGCTAGTTCAGGTTTTCCTTGCCGTGACTGATACATAGTTCCCAAATCTTTCAGATGCAAATGCATTTTCAGGAACTACCAGCTACGTAACTTAGTACTAGATATTGTAACTTAATCCAGTATCTCTTTATTTTGTTGAACTAAGATGTGTTACATACCTATAAACATTAAAATTTGTATTCATAGAGTATCTGGCAACTTAGTTTGTTCCAGGATTCCAGATTCCTGTTCAAATCTCAGATTTAGTGATTCACAGCTTTCTCCAAGTATTTAAGTCCTAGGTCAGAAATGGCAGTAGCAGAAGTTTCCTTGCTCTGCGTTACACTGGAGCAAAAAGTTCCATATATATTCAATTTATAGCTTAGCAAAATATGTTAGAGAAATTGTTCTAAAAAGAAAGCTTTGGCTATTAAACCTGCTTAGTCTGCCTGCTGTGCCTGTCCTCTGTGCTTTAGTACTGTGGAACAGAGGAGGCTCGGCTATCTCTGTTTGCCAACAGGCTTTTATTTTAAACATGCCTCTGAAAATACTGAACTCTTCCATGAAATAATATTAAAGTTGGCTAAAGAATGCCTTCGCAGATTTAATGGTTACAATGAACTGGTTAGTGCTTAACAGCTGCATGGTTGGAAAATTATGAAGAGTTTAAATGTCTATGTTGGATGATATTGATATTTTTTGATATGGAAGCATATAACTTAAACTGCATGATTACCACAAAGCAAGTCAGCTATTAACAATAAGACCTTGACCTCAGATAAAAATTTGAAAGGAATGGGCTAAATTTAGCCTTTTTATCCTTGTTCATAGTTCCCTGTATTGTCTTCTACCAAGGCTGAACTTAATACAGTCTTACTTTCCCACTTAACAGACTATTCTAAGCTTTCCTTTAATTAACAGTTTCAAAATTTTGTCTATCATTCATTGGAAAAGGATAAAAGTGTACACAGCAACATGTCTCAACTAGAAATCATTAAAACACCTACTCAGCTAAACCACGCATATCCTTTCTTTTTTTGGAGTAGTATGAGGTCCTGTGGGAAAACAATACCATTCACTACTTCTTCTGGCCTAGGATGCTCTCCAAGGTTGGGATCTATAGAAAGTAAAAGTCAGAGAATTTAATGTATTAATTGTCCCAGCAGCCTCACATAAATAATCCAGAAAAGGGAACACTAACTATGGTTGCATCAGCTTTCAGTGCATTCTTATGATCAAAGGAAAAACTCTTAAAAGAAAAAAAATCACCAAAACCTCTGTGACCAATTCTTCTGAAGCAAAACTGCCAAGGGAGGAGAAGAAGAAGGTATTGTCTCACTATTGGGAGCAAATGCACTTCCCCTCTGTTGGAGGCTGTCATTGATCTTTGACTAGATGTCCTGGTTTGAGCGACATAGGATTAATTTCTTTTTCAGTAATTTTACTTTTCAACAAAGTCTCTTCTAATGCTTGGTAAAATTGCATTTTAGAAGACTCTAGCATCTGAATTTGTGAAAATACTTACTTTACAGACAACTATGGTATGCGGGTTTCAAGGTCTTCATGTTTTCGAGTTGGCCAGGTGTGGGGATGAGGAGGAGCAAGACCCGGGCATTTGACCCAAGCTGGCCAACAGGATTATTTCATACCATGAACATCACATTCAATATAAATTAGAAAGTTTGCTGAGGAGTTTTCTCTCTTCCTTGATGGCTGCAATCCTGAGAACTTCTTGCCCTGGTGCTGGACCTCTGAGGCCTTTCCTTCCTCCCAAAGCCGTAGCACTCACAGTGTCTGACATTTACTGTCTACTGCTGGGAGTGCACAGCTTCCTCCTGATGTAATTGGCTGAGTATAATCCTTGTATATTTTATATTGGTATGAGGATCAATACTGGTTCCTTAGTATTATTCATGTTACTTATTTAGTCTTATTCTATTAAATCTGTTTATATTTCAACCCCTTGGTTTCCTTGTTTTTTCCTTATTCCCCTTCCTGGGTGGGGAGGGGTCATCGGGTGATAGAATAATTGTCTAAAGAACAATAAATTGTTGTAGCTTCCTCAAACCATAACAGTAGAAGAGTCAGTATCTCTGAAAAGCAGAGGCATAACTGATACTCTTCATTAGAAGGTGAAGTCAGTCTCTACAGCTACTGGGGTACTTGATGTTCAGCACTGTTCAGGGTGAGCAGCTGCATCACAAAATCAGCAGAGAGCAGGAAGGGGTTTCCTCGGCACCCACCCACCCTACTCCCACCCCCAATTTGCATCCATCTTATTATAAAGGAAATAAATGTAGAAAGAGCTTAGTAGATAGGGATTAAATGTCTCTCATTATCAGCCCTAGGAGCACAGGACAAAAGTAGAGTCATGACGGTTATAAATATTGTAAGGTTCAGTAGGTGCATGTTCCCTGCGCCTAACTCCTTCTAGCAATCTTTCCACATTAGCCTGCCAAAAAAATGAGAGCATCCATCATGCTGAACAGAGGATACCTTGATAAGTAAGAAAAGTTATCAGGTGGTAGAAAGCCAGAATGCAGCAGTCTCTGAAGAACAGGCCTTGAGATTACTGGAAGATGGTCTACTGTGCTGGACCCAGAGAACTCAGGAGATGATCACTGACTTCCATGGGAACAGTTTTAGGCCAGTGTCTGAGAGGTTTTGACTCTCATCAAAGAATTTCCTTCAGTGGAATCCCAATGGGAGAAGTGTAAGGTACCAAAAGAGTTTGCTGGGTTTTATTCTTCTTTGCTAGAGGATTGCAACCAAGTATATATTAAAATGAGGAATATGACAAACTAATCTAATTCTAATCAAATTAACATATTGCTCCGTAAAAGCTAGGGGGAAAAAATCTCCTAAGGGATAAAAAACTCAAGATGTACATGAGGAGAATGTTAACTGGAAAGGAGTAGCGATAAGAGATATAAAATACAGAGATACAAATTGCATGGCTATATTACAATTTCATCATGCACATTAAGTCTATTGGGATCAGCCTATATACACAAAATCCCTGTCTGAAGGCGGGTGCTCATGTCTTTTATAAGGTGCCATTAGAATGGTGAACTTTCTCTGAAAAAAATTTCTCTCTCTCTCTTTCATATATGTTTCTCTGAAAAAAACTTTCTCTCCCTCTCTTTCATATATGACTTTTTTTTAAAGGAAATTTTAAGAAGAACCAAAATGATGCATGACTGAGAAGTCAAAAGTATTGATTCAGTTTCCATTAGGAAGGTGTTGGGAGGAGGTGTCTTAAAGTATCTTCAGATATTGAAAAGAACATTAGGAGTGAAGAAAGAAACATTTATGCTTAAATCCTTAAGTGGACTCTAGCACCATTTGTTTGGGATGGAAGGTAAACCTCTAGGAACATTGCTAAACATAATACGAGCTGCTTCAGACCACACTTTTTAGTCCCAATTCTATTTTGAAATAAAATAGACAGTAAATCATAAGTACATGAGTAAAATGTTAAGACTGAAAATTTCCTATTTAATCTATTATTTTTTCCTAGATTTGGGTAAGAATTAATTGTGGGGAGCACAGCAGTTTCTGTTTTGTATCAGGATGAAGACAAAGCCTGTCTGAGACTTTTTCAAGAACAGACACCACCCTGAAACATCCACAGCTGAACACACACATGGGAAGTGGGAATCTAGTTTCAAGACCATGGTCTAAAGCTGGCTGAGCAGGGATTTTAGTCAGGTTCTATACACTACATTTGTGACCTGGACACCAGGCTACACTGATCTACATGGGTTTTCACTTTCCGTCTTGTCTCTGCCATGCCCTTTTTTTTTAAAAAAATATGAATCCTAATCAGCTGTCTTTCGAAGTCAAGGACAAGCTCTGCTAGAGCTAAAAGAGTATTATCATTTTCTGTGTTCCCTCAGCACCTTGATGATCACTTTTGAAAAGGACAGAGAAGTAGATGAAATAGAGTTGTTGCACAGTTCCTGCTGAAAGGGCTGAGATTCCCTACTCAATGCGTATCAGTATTTGAGCATGGCAGGTAGAGTAGGGAGCAATTCCACCAGGATGTAATCATCGATATATATTACTCTGTGATATTTTAAATTTCAAAAAATACACTGTTTTAAAACAGAGTGATATTTTTCTGATTATGCTGCTCTGTTGAGATACACAGTATTGTAAGAAACCAAAATGGGTACATATATAGGTATAGACACTAGATGAGGTCCTGAGAATCCTGAAGCCACTTATGGGCTAAATAGCTGACAAGAAGCACAAAACTCTGAAAACACAAATTGTCTCCTGTCAATTGGTTTCTCTTGTATTCAGAGAAGCAGGACTTTTGCCATTCTTTATAAATACACAGGATCAAAGAAACATTTGATTAGGAAATTATTTTCTCCTTATCCAAAGCACACAATTAGATTTCACGTTCTGATTAATTGCTAGAAGAGGCTAACTGTGAAACAAGAAAGCTTGGACTTCGAAGTGACTTCCCCCGGTGATTTGCAAAATTGTTCCTGTTAGAGGGACATGTACAGTGTCCTGAGCATACCGAAACATGCAGTCCTCCTTTGGCACCACACCAATTTACATCAATGGAAGTGTTGCCAAGTCAGGACTACCATTAGTGAGTACAGCAAAAAAATAATCTGTCAACATGCTCCTTACACTCCAACACCTCATTTTGCTTTCAAAACTTTTGCCTACTAGGGCCTGTCTACATTATATTTCCCCAAAATGGTTGATATTGCACTGGCAATTCAGTACAAATGTCAAGTTCTAAGAAATACTTCTAGTACTTTGAACATGACTGAAAAAGAGAGGTTTCTAATTTTTCAGTTATTTACATTATGTTTTCTGGAACTTTTTATATTTAGTATAAACTCACTGAATGTACTTATTACAAAAATCCTTGTGTTCCCTTGGCAATAGCTTGCTGCTTCCCTTTCCATTTCAGCTGCACTTACAATTTTCTGCTCCAATTCTGATACTCCAGCATGTACTCTCCTGCTGCCAGAAACAGAATTGAATCCTACCAGCTGCCTGTAAGGGGTTAGGCTAATGATTTCTCCAAATAGTACAGTCATCTAATTTAGCAACAATACACCATCGATATTTTAGCATTAAAAGTATTTTGTTAGCAATGCATATTAGTAATGTCTTTGTTGAGTTTAAGTTGGTTTGTTAACTGAGACACTACCACCCATGTTTTAAAAAGAACATATATTGAAACAAAGTATTTTTTAGTACCCTGCTAATAAGGAATTTTAAGTAATGCTACGACCACGAGTCTAGAAGCTGTCCAATTTTTTTAGAGCAAATCCAGGTTAATTTAACAATGTCACATGGGTAAAATTCCCTAACAAGTGCCAACAGTTCAGAGGTCAGGGAGGTATGAAAGAAACAGTGTCCTTCAATATTCCTAGTTTCTTTCCTCTAAGGAGGTTAAAAAAAAGGGGGGGGAGGGGGGGAGAGAGCAACTGGGATAACTGATACCCAGTGAAACATATTCTTAAATGTTGCAAAGACTTACGCATGAGGGCAATCTAAATAGAACCCATGTGCATTAACATCTGTGTAATTTTTTCCTACTATCTCATTAGCATCACAAAATGCAGACCAATGGGATTTTGATAGTCAGCCAGCTCACGCATGTTACCATTACCCTTCCTGTCATACAATTCCCATACTTTCCTCACATATCTGTGGAAACTAACAGAGTATCTGTGAGCATTTTTGAATCATTAACATCTGTAAATGGTATATTTAGAAATAATTCAAACTTTTCAAGGAATGTGTTATTTATTGCATGACTAAGCTAACAAATGCAAATTTGAAAAGAAAATAGCTTCTAATCTAAGTATTCATTTGCTGATGAATTAAAATCACCAAGTTATTCAGCACAATTCAAAATGAAAAAGCTGACATATCATTTATTGTAAAGGCCACAGCTATAATAGGAACGTCATTGTTTCCCTTTCTGCTGGTCTCACACATTCTTTTTAATCTTGATTATTTGTCACCCTGTTAGGGACTTCTTATGGTAATGAAATCCTTTTGTCAGTGATGTAATCGGAGCTTTTTGCTGCATTTTCCTTCCTACATAAGTTACAATTGCGGTTATAAACACTGTGGAGGTTTCTTCTGAATCACACAATTGCAGATTGTTCGAAGGAAATACACGTTCCTGCTGTTGCTAGGTGGCAAATGCTCTTAAAGATTTTGCAGGCTAGAGATTTCTTCAAACCTTTAATCCTCCGTATTTATTTTATAACCCACAGGAATGGTTAAAAAAAAAAAAAAACCAAAAAACAAACCAACACTCTGCTAGGATAATAGGAGATTTGAAAGAGATAAAACATTTGGCATCAAAGCTTAATTCCATGTTTGACTACAGGTCAGTCTGAGATTTCATGAGGGATGATTATTGTATATCTGCATATTGCAAAGCTGCTCATGCCTTCTTTTAAAACTAGTGTGCTAGCTCCTGTTTAGAACAGGGTCCTAGATGTAA
The DNA here is from genome assembly GCA_013397275.1 of Burhinus bistriatus. NCBI lineage: Eukaryota > Metazoa > Chordata > Aves > Charadriiformes > Burhinidae > Burhinus > Burhinus bistriatus. The sequence continues at coordinate 107,223 of VYXH01006424.1, read as the reverse complement.
TGAATAAGTCTCAGACTTTGAAAAATATACATGTATGAAAGAAAAACTTCACAGAGTGCAAGGAAAAAAGCCCAAATTATTGTTTAGCACCTAGGAATTGATCATCTAGGAGTTGATTTTGCCTGATACGTTACAGCAGCACTGAGAGTTTTGAGGAGTGTATTAAATCATTGATAAATCTATACAGTGTTAGTCTGAAAAGGGTCCTGTACTCTACCATTCCTAGGGTATGATTTTGTAAAACTGCATGTTAATTCCTACTAACAGTTCAAGATGAAATTATCTTTCAGATGTCCCTTTTGAAATAAGGCCAAATTCACAGCTGAAGCTAAACTGAAGAGCCTTTTCACCTCCAAAAGCTGTCACACCAGTGAGGGTAAGTGTTAGACTCATGTCCATACACCAGTAATATTTATTAAAGGACAGCACAAGGAAACTCTGAATAAAAGAAAAAAATACCAGGCTTGATTACCGAACAGCTTCAGCTTCTCCTGCAGTACCTCATACCTGTGTAAAAGTCACAAGTCCCTACCTGTTGCACAGACAAGATGTTGCGAAGGTAGTTCCTGCAGCTGGAGAACACTGAAATCTCTGACTAGCACAGTACTTGCTTCCTCCTACATGTCTCACTCACAGCCTGGACCTTATTCTCACATCACTTGCTGTGCCCACCTTCAGCCTTCCCTTTTCTCATTTATTCCTACTCCTTACATTTGGCCCCTATGCTAAGTTCTCAAAAGACACTCCCGCTCAATGTACATGGAGGTTTCTGAAAATTTAGTTGTTAGTCTCCAAATAAATTCTACAAAATGTATCCAAAACCCCCAGATTTCAGACATTTATTCTTCAGCTAAATTTAGGCAAACTGTTACAGGGACTACAAAAGGCATTTCTGTGACTGCCCCATCTCTTTTACATAAATGTAATTAAATTTCACCTTTGTGAGCCAGCCAGGATCTTCTCAACAAAACAATGCTAAGAATTATTCCATTTTGACAAATGCCTTTTTTTCCCTAATCTCAACTTTTTTAAACAAAGCTATGTCATTTCTTCTGAAAATTAAAAGAACAAGTCATTCTGAGACAACCACCTGTTGGAGAACCACGCCAAAATTTTGAATTTCAGCATATGCATATACAACTGAAAGCCTGGGTCTTACAATGGAAAGTCTTGGGAGATGCTAGCAGTATCCATTGCTGTAGATCTTTCCTTGCCAATAAAGTCTCATATTATCATTGAAAAAGTAAAATCTTACAGGAGTGAAAATTTTTCCCTCGCTCTTCCCTACCTCAGCCACGCGTCTGCTACAGCTGTAGGTGGCTTGCGTAGGAAACATCAGTGAAGAGGTGGGATATATTCTTCAGACCATGATTTTAATGATCTTTCTTTAATTCTGATCGATTAACTAAAGCTTCCGTGCTCTTTGCGTTCAGCCTGTCACAGGAAATGTACTCTTTATGCCTAGATGTATTCTCAAAAATAAGCTACTCCTCATCTCAAAAGTCTCTTGATGGTGCTAGGATTTATGAAGCATACTGGGTCCTTACACTTCTTGGAGAACTAGCATGGGTAAGCATATTCTTATGTGCTCTGTAAAAGAAGCAGTCAAGCGGTGATGGGTTATCAATATCCAACCATCCAAACAAGGTTCCTCATTTTCTTAGTGACAGTCATAGGAAACAGAAGTGTTTTGGAGGGGTACCACATTTGGCAGCATGGTCAAATAGCTGTTACTCGCTGAAGATTTTGACAGCTACCACCTTGTAAACTCAAAGGGATCCACTGCTTGAAATCACTCTCTGGCTATATAGGCACACAGTCATTCTGGATAAACATTCAGAATAAAAATAGACACTAGCTGTAGTCCTTTGGATATGTCTATACATTATTTTTACATCCCCCCCCTTTTTCATAGTTCCTGTAATACCTGTTGCAATCCCATTGTGAAACTAGTAATTCACAAAATGACAAAAATATATAGTCACTGTATAGTCACATAAAATGCTTTCTATGTAAAAAGAGTAATGTTATCTTTGTAAAGTGAAGTATTTTACTATGGGGTACAAAGTAAACATAAAAGATTGTTTGGTTTTATGAAGAAGTGTAATGTACTTTGGAGTTAATAATTACTAATAATCAGGATTAGGCATTTCAAGCAATGCTTGCCTCCCATCTTTTGACATTTTTCAAAAGCCTGAAATTTTTAGTTATCTTTAAAATCACTGATTTCACAAGTTGCCTGCAAAACATGCCCACTGAAACAAAAAGAAATATGACTTAGTCAAGTTTTAGAGGAAACTAGAGGTAACCAAGGGAAAAATTTAGTCTTAGAGTGGATTTCTAAATTTCACCTGGAAAGATGATCGATGTGCTTTCCCCTCCCACACTGCTTTAACTTTAATCTCACCTGGAGGAAAGAGAACAGGAGCAATCTGACACTTAGCCCACTCAGCTCTGCTTTCCAGACTGCAGCTGGAAGATAAGGAAGCAACAGAGGCACTGCTTCCTCTCACCTCTGGATATTTGGGATGTTCTCTATGGGAGGATAAAGAGCAATTACCTGTTCTTGGAATTCATCCTCAAAGTGTTATTAATTTAGATAATTCCTGTGTCTTATCTGACTCATTATGCATGCATGCATGGAAAAGTGCTCATTGTCAAAGCTCACTGAAAAGCCCTCCGATCCCATCATCTGGCCTTTATCAGTATTTCCTTGTTCTCCCTGCAGTTTGTGTTTCCTAGACCAACTGCTCTTTGTGGCCAGAAACTGTTCGGCTCCTCTTCACAGCACACAGGTTCAAACCAGTCTTGACTTGTTAAATGGCATCTGCTTTGCTGCATGTGCCTCAACAGCACATAGGCAACAACTCTAACAACCTGTTTCCAAAGGGTTAGACACAAGGTTTCTTCTAGTGGAAAAGGTTTCTGTCCTCATCACTGACCTTATGCCAGTCAAAATTACCAGATTAGCAAAAACATTATTGAAATTGTTTAAGTGTTACCCATCTTGTTTTGTTTTAAACAGACAAGGGAACACACGCATCTTAGAAGGTAAAAGCAGGTGCTAGCTAATCCATCAAACTGAGAGTGACTGACAGCCTCTTCAGACAAGCCATGGTGCGGGTAGAGTAAGATGTGCTTATTCATTAGTACATTTCATATCTTTCTCATCAAAACTAAGAGGCCAGCATCCATGGTCAGAGGCCTAGCTACGCATAAAGGCTCAAAACAGCCACCCTTCCCAGGAGCATTGTCACTGTCAGTGTGGTCATTAGGACATTGGCTTAGAGAAAAGACTGAGAGTTTTGGCACAGCACTGTGCTGGATAGTAGTTTTCTCCTACAAAAGATGTTTCAGACAGGAAAGACAAAGGTGACGAGCTAGTCGAGGGAAAACTGGTTTGCCTTCTGTGTGGGAACCTGTGACCAGTCACAGAACCCAAGCTTGTAGGAGATCATGGACAGAGGAGCAGAAGGTGTCGCATCCTTGAGTGAAGTCTGGAAGCAATATGAGGAGGAACAGATTGACATGTTCATAATGCTATGAGGATATGAATCACGTCCTTCCCCTTGATCACTAACAAACTTGAGAAGTAAGAAATGTAGTCCATTAGGCATTACTCTTCATCCTCTGTCCTTATACTTCAAATGCCTTTCAGATGCAAGGTAGAGCTAAACAGTGGTAGCTGTCTAGAAACTGCCATGGCCAGCAGTCCTGCTCCTGCATTACAGGTGTGAGGGACACTCGTTTTGGGGTGATGGGCTATTGCTTTCCTGAATCTATCACCTGGGCTGGAAATTATAGTATGCAAAATATTCTAGTGCTCTGCACTGCATATTCAGAGTGCTCCCTCAGAAGTATGTGTTGGCATGCCAAAGGTGTGGTTGCAATCTATCACACTGGCTCATTCAAATTGTCTTAACATAATTAAAAAGCACAATTAAGCTCCAGGCTATCATTTTTTAAGATCTCCTCGAGGTGTCTTCAAAGATGTTAGTCTGCAGCATGCTAGAGCTTTTCAGTTGTGTTAAATTAAAACCACCACAACACGCATTCTGTTTGCTCAGCACAGGACCCAGAAGCAGAGCATGTGGTTTCCATGTTTAAACTGGAAGCACCTGAAGAGGAGAAGCGGGAGAACCAGACAGTGTTGATACTAGCACTACCCACTAATGCTCCTTCTCTAGTGAAAACAAAATGAAAGCAGGAAAAGAGAGTGGTAGATGGGGAACAGGACTTCTGTCTGCAGAAAGGCATTGCAAAGTTCCCACCATTTGTCCAATCTGTGTAGAAAATTATTTTTAAACTGCTATTTTTGCCACCATCTTTTATACCAAACTTGTTTTCTTTTTCAGTGTGAAGTTAAAATCTTTAAAATTCATCATTAATCTCTGTTACTAACTCTGCTTTGAATCAGAAAATGTCATCCCTGGGAAGTCTGATCCGTTATTGCATTGAAGAAGACAGACAGCCGTCTTTGAAATTAAGTGATGCAGACTTGGCTGACCACACCAAATTATAAACCATGAGTGCACCCAAATGTGTATGTGCTTCTAGTTAATTTCTGATGTGAATCGCAGATTCCTATCTGTAGATGGTGATGACGTAGATAATTTGTATTATGGTAATGTTCATAAAATAGTCAATGAGTGGGAATTAACAATTCTGAAGGAGGTAATATCTTCAAGCAGCAGAGGGCAGGGGGAAGAGGGCAAAGGAATGCACTTCTCTCTCTTTGGTATTACTGACACTTTGCCTAGTGTATGCTTCAGCTCATATGATTCAGAAGTCTGCTATACTAGCGTACAGTCCTGGGGAGGCTGCAACCACACCTGACCTTGGTACTCTACCAAAACATAACAGAAAATAACAATTGTTGCCAAAGGCTTAGAATCTGGGTATTGAGAAGTAAAGGGAAAACAAATGACCTGAAAAAGAATGAAAGATGGGGTAAGAAAATGAAAATTTTAGGAGGAAAAAACCCAAGAAATTTCAAGTGTGCTCTAAACCACTTTGATCAAGCATGACTAGCATTTATTTCAAGTCTACACCATCATTTAGATGTCTTTGTACCATGGCAGATTTAAGCCTTCAATTCTCTCCTGTAACACTTGATGTTATATAAGATGTCATTTTAGAAAATATGAGACCATGTTGGAAACCAATTTCCTGAAGAGCTACAAATAGAGTTGTATCGTTATCTGGGGTTACAGTTGCAGTTCTGGCAATTTTCTTTTTTAATAAATATGGATAACTCCATGGGACTCCAAAGGACAACAAATATTGTCCTTTATCTTATGTCTAGGTTCCAAAGGACAACAAATGTTGTCCTTGATCTTATACCTAGGTTTCAAAATTGTGCAAAAGATGTTTTGTGCAAAAGAGGTCAGAAATCTTCCCCAAGACAGAAAATGATGCAAAGTCCTTCATCTAACAATGTAAAAAAAGCCAAAGTTTACAGAGTTGTGTTGTCTGAGAGCTGAGCAGTCAAACACAAGTCATCAGTTCTGACCAAGCAACTAAGTAGTTATGTTAGAGCGGTTTACTAGCCTAGACCCTACATAGGGCTTGTTGGCTCAGGCACAGCACTGCACTGAGTTACCCCAGTTGTGGACACGAACTGCTTTGCACCTTGGTGGTTTGGATCACGGCCAGAAGAGCTCTGTTCTGTTTCCACAGTTTTGTGTAGACAAGCCTGTAGAAGAATCAGCCATATCCAATATATACAGCCAAATTAGACGAGTAAGCATTCATGTATTGATCCTTCTCGAATGCAGGTTACAAACTAATGGGGGGAAGTGAGTTTAGCCAGAACAATGAAAGTTCCTAACCAGAACAACAACAACAAAAAAACCCAAACAAAACACTTTCATTCCTTTCAAATTACTTTTGCCGCCTTCTTGCTAGATCAATCATAGATGATCTGCTTTAGCAGCAAGGCTGGGAAAAACCAGATATACGCAATAGAACCATAGAATGGTTTGGGTTGGAAGGGACCTGAAAAATCATTTAGTTCCAACCCCCCTGCCATGGGCAGGGACATCTTCCACTAGACTAGGTTTCTCAAAGCCCCATCCAACCTTGCCTTGAACACCTGCAGGGATAGGGCATCCACAACCTCTCTGGGCAACGTGTTCCAGTGTCTCACCACCCTAACAGTAACCCTGATAGCTGTTCTCCGAATGCAGCCAGCGTGGCAGGTACAGAATACAAATCATTGAAAGGCAGGAGGCGTTTGGTTTGTTTTTTTTTTTCCCTTCACTGGGAGAAAAGCTGATGGAGTTTAGTTTAAGACAGCTCATCAGTCCTCCCAGATGCTATGAAGTATGCGAATCGTGATTTCAACACCCCCTAAGGAGAAAGCGGCTCCCTGGGTGACCCTCCCTTGCCTCCACACCGGATATTAGGAAAAGTTTCTTCACCAAAGGGGCTGTCAAGCATCGGGACAGGCTGCCCCGGGAAGTGGTTGAGTCGCCGTCCCTGGAAGTATTTAAAAGAGGTGTAGATGTGGCGCTGAAGGACATGGTTTAGTGCTGGACTTGGCAGTGCTAGGTTAACGGTTGGACTTGATGATCTTAAAGGTCTCTTCCAACCAAAAAGCATTCTCAGATTCTATGACAGGGACCACCCTTCCCCAGCTTCGCGCCAGCCGGTGCCGCTTAAAGCCCAATGACCGGTTACCGGCCCGGACTCCTGTTTCCTTGGACCCCCCCTCAGCCACCGCCTTGGTCTGACTTCTCCTAGCCGGGCAGCGACCCTCCGGCCGCCCCCNCCGCTCGGGCGGGGGCGGCTTCTCTCAGCCGCGCCCCCTCCCTCACGTCCCGGGCGCGGGGTCCCGCCAGCCGGCGCGGTGCGGGGGCGGTATGCCGCTGCCGGAGCTAAGGGGTGGGGAGGGGGGGGGGGGGGGGGGGGCGTCCCGGCGC
>VYXH01006424.1:86118-100063 GCA_013397275.1 Burhinus bistriatus | reverse complement strand
GGGCGCTGGGCGGCGGGAAGCGTGAAGTGCACCGCCGCCCCGGTTCCCCCGGCCTCCCTTGTCTCTCGCCGGCTGGTTTTCCGCATGGGAGCGTTCTCCTTTTCTCCCAGCTGGGCGCTGGTGAGAGCGGTCGGCTTCCAGGGGGTTTGGCGAAGCTTTGTGTTTTCGCGGTCCGGCCTGAGCGTTGCATTGATTGGAGCCCTTATCGCACCCGGGGAGAGTACCCGAATTTTCAGAAATTAGATAATACGCGGACTGGGTCTTGGTGACCTCTTAACGTGTCCCACACAGTGCTAAATGAGCTTAGAAAAACCTATAAATCTGGCTTTCAGGTGGTCTTCTGAGTGATTATATGGCAACCACTTCGGTGTTGATGTTTTTGGTTTGGTTTTTGTTTTTTTAGATCTTTTGTTGCAAAATTGGTGTTTGAGATACACAATAAAACTTGTATTTTTTGGAAAACAATGTATGAAAACAGCACAGTGTGTGCTTTACAGCATTTTTGTACTTTGAGTGCTGGTAGTTAAAGTTAGCAAGTCAAAACCTATCTGTGCATCTGTACAAAATCTTTAAACAGTGTTTCACAACTGTACAAAAATAACTAGTCCTGGTGAGATCGAGTTATGTTTGCTTCGTCGTAGCCCACGTGGAAACAAACTGTTGTAAGCCTTGTTTTGCGTTTGTACAGCTGGGCTGCAGGAAGGGTTTGTGATGGGTAATTGTGGTTCTGTACTTACCATGGTAATTTCTCTCTCTGAAGAAATCGCAGTCAGTTCGAAGAAGCCTATCGAAGGGATTAAGCCACTTATTCCAAGGCAAAGTAAAATTAAAGTTCAATGAATTTTCTACTCCTGAAACAATTGAGAGAGGTAAAATATGGAGACCACTTTTAGGAAGTTTAAGAACAAACAGAAACCCCTCCAATTGCAAAGGCTGAATTTAATTGCATATGTTAAATTCTTACCTTTAAGAGATTTCTGGGAAGATGTGCACATTCTTATTCCTCCAGATTACTCTTTATGAACAGTGGTCTAATTTCTCTGTGGATTCGTTGCACATGTAATATGTCATATATGATTCTTCATTGACCACAAACCCTATGACTGCATCTTCCAGAAGTGCTAAGCATCTTTCACTTCCCCTGCATACATTGTAAGGTGTCTGAGCATTTCTGAATGCTCGGAGCTACTGTCTTCCTCGTGAAGCGCTTCAGACTTCAGACGAGCATGTTCCCTTGAAGTGTGAGCGCTGAGCTCTGTTCAGGCTCGGGCTGAAGTTGCTGATGGTATCAGCAGTAGCTCCCTACACTTGCCTGATAAAATGTCCCACTTACTGTGCTGGCTTACCAGTTCTGTCTGTACTGTTTCAATTAGATTGTTCAGTAGAGGTCTCCCTGGCTTGCTTTGTTTAGGTGTTTATGCAGAAAGGGTGTTTGTAGAGTACTTAATCAGAATTTGTTTTTTATATTCTGCATAAGCTATGTATCAACAGTAATGCTCAGGACTTTGTTTTTCTGCTTGTACGAAGTATGCTTGCGGAGGGATTTGTTCGTGCTGTGAAGTTAACTTCACAGTTTACCCTTTTGTTAAAAGCTGAGAAGCGCTATGTGATACTTGCATGCTACTGAAAAAACAGTATGTTGCTACTGCTTTTCACTACTTATTTTAAGCTAAGAGGAAACAAAAGGTGCCCTGTCTGACAAACTCACTTGCAATCTCTCTTGTGGTGCTAAATCTATTTTCTTTAAGCAAAAAAAAAAAAAAAAGCTGCACTGGTTCTTAGTTAAATTCATGTGCTATATAGTACATGGTCCTAATTGATGTTTAATACTGTAAATGTGTGTTTAACCGTTTGCTCTTACTAAGCAAACGTGAGGGTTGTTTTTGTTGGGTTTTCTTAATTGCACTTTGCAGCTTGATTTTTCTTATAGACTGTATAGTATCAGAGTATATTTGCTGCCAGCAGTGGTATAAGATTCCTGTTTTCCCAGCAGGAGAAATTACTCTTAGAGTCATTACTGGGTATGTTTATTAATAAATTTTTTTTAAAACTTACAATTTACAGAGTTGCGCTAGGTCTTAATTTTCTCTAGATTTATTCAGACCCTGATGTGGCCCTTTTCTAATACGCCACAAATGACAAAAGAAGATGGCAGATACGCAATATTAAGCGTATTTGCTAACACTTCTTTTTCACTATCTATTTACCTGTACTGTGAAGAGAGTCATTCTACAGTATTGTGCAAAGCATATGGCATGCAGTTCAGAAAATACGGCTTTTGGGGTTAAACCCCACAATTTTCTTTAGAATAAAAAGAATTCTTTTTTCTGGGATAGGTGTCTTTAGTTCAGTGTTCCACATGTAAATAGTACAGCATTCTCTAAAGTCTAGACATCTCTTTCACTGCTGCTACCCATTTCCAGTCTAATTATGTTGGGTTTTATTTTTTATGGAAAGTTTTTGGCAACACAAGTCAGGAAGGGTGTTTAAAGTGGACGGTGCTGACTCATTTAATAACAGGTCATTTAAACAGTTGAGGAAAGGCAAAGACGGGGAAAAAGCACTTTCCAGGATGTGGCTCCACCAGCGATTTCCTCAGCTGCTGCTATGTACCTGTTTGCTAGTCCCGCAGCAGTTGGGTATCTTCACAGCTGTAGCAGTTTCTCTGTCTGGATCTGTTCTAAGGAAGTACTCTGAGAAACTGCAGAATAGTTTTTTTGTGAACCTTCACAGGCGGGTACTTGGGAAAAGTTCACTGAGAGGGAACTTTGAGCTCTGTCTGCATATATTCTGGAAAGAACAAAGTTAGTTTTCATAGTTGAAGGTGACCTATCGCCCATTTTTTCATAGACATTTTCATAGAATCATGGAAGGGTTTAGGTTGGGAGAGACCTTAAAGATCATCTCATTCCAACCCCCCTGCCAAGGGCAGGGACACCTCTCACTATACCAGGTTACTCAAAGCCCCATCCAGCCTGGTCTTGAACACTTCCAGGGATGGGGCCTCACCAACTTCCCTGGGCAACCTGTTCCAGTGCCTCAGCACCCTCAGAGTGAAAAATTTCTTTCTGAGATCTAATCTAAATCTACCCTCTTCCGGTTTGAAGCCATTACCCCTCATCCTATCACTACACGCCCTTGTAAAAAGTTCCTCTCCAGCTTTCTTGTAGGTGCCCGTCAGATACTGGCAGGCTGCTCTAAGGTGTCCCTGGAGCCTTCTCTTCTCCAGGCTGAACAACCCCAGCTCTCTCAGCCTGTCCTCATAGCAGAGGTGCTCTAATCCTCTGATCATCTTCATGGCCTTCCTCTGGACTTGCTCCAACAGGTCCATGTCCTTCTTATGCTGGGGGCTGCAGAGCTGGACACAGTATTCCACGTGGGGTCTCATAGGAGTAGAGTAGAGGGGCAGAATCACCTCCCTCGACCTGCTGGCCACGCTTCTTTTTCATGTAGCCCAGGACACAGTTGGCCTTCTGGGCTGCGAGCGCACATTATTGGCTCATGTTGAGCTTCTCATCCGCCAACACCCCCAAGTCCCTCTCCTCAGGGCTGCTCTCAATCCATTCTCCACCCAACCTGTATTTGTGCATGGGATTGCCTCGACCCATACGCAGGACCTTGCACTTGGCATTATTGAACTTCATGAAGTTGGCAAGGGCCAACCTCTCAAGCCTGTCCAGGTCCCTCTGGATGGCATACCTTCCTACCAGTGTGTCAACCGCTCCACACAGCTTGGTGTCATCGGCAAACTTCCTGAGGGTGCACTCAGTCCCAACATCCGTGTCGCCAACAAAGACGTTAAGTAATAACCTATAGAAGGCTTTCTTGTAACCCTTGATACCCCTAGCCAGATTTAAATCTATCTGGGCTTTAGCTTTCCTAACCTGATCCCTGGCTGTCAGGGCAATTTCTCTGTACTCCTCCCAGGCTACCTGTCCTTGCTTCCACCCTTTGTAGACTTCCTATTTCTGTCTGAGGTTGTCCAGGAGCTCCTTGTTCATCCACACAGGCCTCCTGGCGTTTTTGCCTGACTACTTCTTTGTTGGGATGCATTGCATGGGATACATGCCCTTGTAAAAAGTCCCTCTCCTTCTCTCTTTGGGGAATGATTGTGTGCCCACATGTTACTGAACACAGTTTTCCAACTTCCTTGTTACAGGAGATCCTGTCAGAGGTTTTGGAATTGGCTTGACCTATATAGTCAAAACAAAAGCTTACATAACTACAAAAAGCCCATGATGCCAATGTTTCTGAATTTTGTTATTGTCAGTCTTAGATTATGAATAAGTGACAGTGGGACATACCTTGAGGTGGATAAGGCAAACCTGTTCTTTACTATGGTGGTGTCTCCTTACTTTCTCTGAAGCTAGCTAAAATAATTCCCACTTCAGTAAACGTTATGTAGTTATATAACATTACATAACCTTGTGCCAGTATTCTGTTTTTCTGAAAGTTTCTGGAGATATGAATTAGAGCCCAAAGAGGAACCAGCAGCTGATGTTTTCCTATTTATGAGAAAAATTCACTGTTGTAGTTTTCAGACTGAAGGTATGACTTTAGAATAACCATACTGGATCAAGCTAGAGGTCTGTATGTAATCAGTGACCTTTCCTCTGTTTTTTTTGGTCAATTACCAGTGGCGTCCCTCAGTGACTGATATAGGAGCCAATATTGTTTGACATCTTTATTAATGATCTGAATGTTGGGATGATGGGCCAGCATGAACAACAGACATGTGAACTCGCCTAGAGCAAGTTGGGGAGTGCTGGAGGACAAAGCTGCTAGACAGAGGGACAGGCTGGAAAGATGATCTGACAGGAAGTTTGTGAAGCCCAACAAACGCAGTAATACGAAGTCCTGCATCTGGGCCAGGATAACACCAGGCAACAGTACAGGCTGGGATCAACTGCCTAGAGGGAACCTTTGCGGGGAAAGACATGATGGTCCTGGTGGACAGAGAGTTGAACAGGAGTTTTTAGCAGAAGCGTAACCAGCAGGCTGCAGAATTTATTCTTCCCTTCTGATTGGCACTCGTGAGACAGCATCTGGAGTACCATGTCCAGTTTGGGGCTCCTCAGTACAAGGGAAAACACTGACATGGTGGAGCATATGACACTATGAGGAGTGGCAGGGAAGGAGGGGAGAGGCTGAAGGAAGTGGGTTTGTTCCACCTTGAAAAGAGAGACATAATGGTCAGATAGGACCTAGCTGTCATCTAGGAAGCTAGGATGATACTTTCCCATCTGTATCACTTTAATCTGCAGTGATTTTTCATCTGTCCAATGGCAGAGTTTACTGCAGTCTAAAACTACCCACCTAATGGTCAGGTATGGAGAAGACAGAGATAGTCTGATCCCAGATGTATATGGTGATAGGACAAGAAGCAACGGACAGAAGTTGGAACATGGGAAAGTCTGATGAGATATAAGAAAAGGCCTTTTCCAATGGAAGGGTGGTCAAACATTGGATGAGGTGTGCAGAGCACCTACAGAGTCTGCAATTTTGGAGGTGTTCAGAACTAACTGGACGAGGCCCTGAGCAACACGCTCTAACTGGACCTGGTTTGAGCAGGGAGCTGGACTAGATAACTCAGGAAGTCCCTTTCATCATAAAGAAGTCTGATTTTCTTCATGGAGGTATGTATTGTAATGAAAAGATCTTGCTGCTGAGGAGTAATGGTCATCTAGGACCTAGATTTCATATAGTAAGATAGAATGGTACTTGCCTATCTGTATCACTTTAATCTGCAGTGATTATTTTTTTTCCTGACTTTTTTTGCCTTGTCAGCATTGCAAGATGTTTCTGCAGTTCTGTAGTCAGATCTTATCTTTACTGTCTTGAATAACTTGGGATCATCAGCAAATTTTCATAATTTTATTACCTGCTTATCTCCTCTCTCTTTATGTAGAATAATCCATGTCCCAGTGCAGGTTTCTGTGGAACTCCATTGGTCATCTCTCTCTATTAAAGTAAGCAATCATTTACTTCCTGCCTTGCTTCATCTTCCTTCTCATCATTCTGTCTCTTAATTAAATATTCATACAAAGGGCCTTCTTTCGTTTTCTTCAGAGGCTTGCTTGGGGTCCTTTGAGATCTTTGATATGGACTTTGTTTCCTAGTTTTCTTTCAGCAGAGTGCCTCCTTATCCGTGTAATCTGTCATCTCTACAGAGAAATGTGGTTGTTTTGTAAGGCAGGAATTCCTTTAACAAACACCATGTTAAGTCTTCACCAGTATGTCGTATTTATTTGGGTGTCCACTCCTTCTGTTCTTCCTAATTTTTTGTATTGATTTGCCATGTATAAGTGTCAGGCAACCTCCATACCTCAACTGTCAATCAAGTTTTAGGCAGGAGATTGCATGAGATAGTTGATATAATCCATTGCATCTTTGAGTCCCTTGAAATCTTAGTGAATAACATCTAATGTTGGCAAGCTTTTCTGGTTCATTTTATCTAATATTTTCCATAGCCTCTCCTGCAGTCTCTTTCATTCCACACAGATTCTCCAAGTACATCACACAGATGCGTTCTGGAGTAGGGATCGCTTCACTTTCTTTTGTAGTTGAGCATAAATATGAATAGCTGCTCTGCTCTGTTCTTATTTTCTGTCAAAGGGATGGGGCAAAGCTGTGTCAAGGAAGTCACTGAGTATGTCAGGGTTATAACTCCTGGAGAAATGGGCTGTAATAGCTGGTAAGTTACTGTATGTTTAGTGGAACTGATGTTATTCTCCATGGAACTGAACAAGCATGTTCTATCAAAGAGAGTGAAGCGTAAAACTGTAGACATGGAGTTCAATATGCTACTGTTCTGTGACACTGCTCTTTGAATTTTTTCTGTAGGCTAGCAGTGTCTTTGGGGAAGCTGTCTTGTGGTCTCATTGGCTTGGAAGTCCTCAGGTGACTGGGAACTAGTAGGTTGCTCAAGTTGTACCCAGTAGCAGCAGAACTCTGAACAGCAACTCGCATTCAGTTCTTGAGTATACTTGTGGACGTGGACCTTAGTATCTCTCATTACTGAAGGATATTTCCTCTGGATGCAGCAAAGGAGCTTTGTGTTGCCTTCGTCGGCGTGGCGACCTGGTTCAGGAACGGCACGGCAACCAACCCCAGGCTGCTCGGGCCATAAGCTCACAGACACCAACGTGGTGGACAGCAAATGGCGTTTATTGATAGGCCACATGGCATTATATAGCTTGGGTTTACAACGTCACTTCCGTCTGATTACATCACAAACTAAACGCTATTGGCTATCAGGAGAGGGGCCCTATCTTTCCATACAGCGCGATATCTTCCGGCCGCCAGACCCTAACTACCTACGGCTTTGTAAGACTTATTTTTTGGGAACGTATGCATGTGTGGCACCAACACTGGCCAAAACCTGTGTAAGAGGTTTATGTATGATAAGTGACATACATACACATGATAACCTTTCAATGAACATTCATTTCTTCTAAACTTAATAGCTGCAAAACTAGTATTCTTGGGAATTGCTTGGTCAGGGACTTGTCTTGTTTCTTTGCTAACAGTTTTATAGCAGAGAGTCTTCTATTAAGAGCACTGTTCGATTTCTAACTGGATATCGCTAGGTGTTTTTTCTTGAAAGTCTACAAAAACTGGGGGGGCAGGGGCAAAAACCCAAACGTTATCCCTATGTGTTTTTCATTCACTTCATGCATCAGTCTTGTGTATAAGCTGACGTTTGAATGTCTGTAGTCACAGTATTGTATTCCAGTACAGGTTCATTACATACCTACTCTTGAACTGTTTGCAAATCAAATGCATTCTCTCTCCCTTAGAGATTAAATAGAAGTGTCTCATACACTCTCTCATTCCCTTCCTGAACTTCAGTATTCAGTCCAAGCTCTCATCCATTTCACCTTATTTGCATTTCCGTGCAGCAGATGCATTGAGAGATTTGTTCCAGCAAGTCCCTTGGCTGCCTTGGTTCACCAGGCATTTTTTGGTACCTCTAGGTCTTTCCCTTTCCCACCTCCAAGGTGCTAAAGGGTTCTTATGTTGTTGGCTGTTCTTGCTCCAGAATGGTGCCAGGGTTTGTGCTTTGCCCCTTATGGCTGTTTTGGAGGATGGGAAAATTACTTTTTGGAAAAAGTAGGATAATATATGTTTATCTTAAACTCATTGCTTTCTTCAGTGCATCTGAGGGGAAAACAAAAATAACCTGAGTGCACCCCTTTTAAAATGTTTCTTGGGTACTAGTCTTTATCCTTCAGTACTTTAAAAATTCTGGTAACTTGCAGGCTTTGAGAAGCTGTTTCTCCCCTTTTCCAGCATTTTCTTCTTTGTGAATTAATTTGGTACTCACTTTAGACTTGAGACTTGGCACTACTGTTGAGTAGTAAAATTATGAATTGCGGCGTAGAGGTTTGCGTTGTAACTTGTACTTACTGAAGCAAACCTCCTGCTAAACTCTTTTTAGTTTACATCCTGTACCGCAAAGAAACTGCGCCATGGATGCAGAGTCATATGCATTAACTCTGCTATCAAGTCTGGAAGCATATGGTATGCTGCCTGTCTACAGAGTTGCACCTCATTAGTTTCAATTAGTCAGTAACTTACTGACTTGTCTTCTCCCTTTGGTGCCATAGGTATTGTGGGTTAAGTTGTGAGCTTGTGTTTTGTATTATAAATCTTCCACTCGATGCAAATTCTTTTTCTGGAAAATGAAGCTTGCAGCAGCTCAACTGTTAACTCAGCTTACACTAGGTACTCTGTGCCTCTAAAGGAGTCTGATTCTTTCTCTTTGATTTATGCAGGAAAGTTAAATTTAGGAGATTGTCATCTGGCTGTAGAGAATGTGATTACTTCAGTCACAGTATCAGTTGTTTCTCTGGGTTGATATGGTTGCAGGTTTCCCTTTACTGAGACTAGTTTTTAATTGAGAGCTATTTAGTCATTGTAGCTAAGTTGTTAAGAAACAGTGAAAGGGAAATAGCTAATCATTTACAGTTGTGATTTTTAAGGTATGCCGGGGAGTACAGGAGTACCTTAGAATATTCTAGATAGGTAAATGGAATTATTTTGTTATATTAAAAATTAATGATGTTAACATCACTAATGATATTCTGCTTTACAAGAAAAATTACACTTGAACATTTTATCACATGAGCAACAGCACTACTATGAAAGAGCTCTGATTTCAGTTTGGGGTTTTTTTTTTTTCTGTGGAGCCTTGGATGGTGAAATTGGCTTTGAGTTAAGCTTGGCTCCTGCTTTGTAATGTTCAGTACCTTAGTCTTTGATGTGATAGATGAGTCAGAGTAACATTTCAAGTAGCTGAAGTAAGATGCTTCTTACTGACATAGCTGAAAATCAATTGCTCTTTTTCAATGGAATCTTATCTTTCAGATTTATGAGATCTGATTAATGGCTTTTCTATAGATTAAACAAATTTTTGTAGTTCTCTAGCAGAATGAATATTAAATCATAACTGCCTCACAGTGATCCTGCACAAAAAGAATTAGAGCAGCTTTCTTGCTATTCAGCATTGTTAACAGATGGTTTTAGACAGATTAGGTAGGGAAAGCCCCAAAGGATGAATTATGAATTAATGATTGCAAAGTATGATGATAGTTTAGTAAAACTGCTGTATGGTACTATAAGCCTATGGCCTTCTGCATGGATTTATTTTATGTTTTATTTTATGTTTATTAATTCGTTGACAAAGCATAACCCTTGCTAGATAGAGCCTTAAATGGTAATTTTTACTCATTGAGTTGTATTGCATTCCATCAATAGCCTTGTTTAAAAATAGTGGGGTAAATGAGTAGTGATACAGACTCCAGTGCCAACTTGTAACTGTTAATCTACTCTAAATACTGAATGGGATGATTTCTTGGTTTTATACATAAAAGGACTTCTCAAATGGTAAGATAACTCCTAAACACAAGTTACAAAAATCATGTACAACCAAATCCTAAGGTTCTTTCAGATGTACATGGAAAAATAAAAAATTATGCAGCTGCTTTTTGTCTTAGAGAAACATTGACTTTTTGTATTAAGCAGAATGAATATAACCATTTATAACCACACAAAGTATATATTTTCAAATAACAATACAGTAAAATTGTGCTGTAGTAACGTAATGTTGTAAACATGGGTTATGGGGTATTGGGTGTGGTGGTTGGTTTTTTTTTTATTTATTCACAGGTATCAAAATTATTTAGAAGGGTAATATTGTTCAAAGTTGCAAGTGCTTAACATGTAGGAGTTAGACCAATGTATGGAATGTTCCCTTTTAATTATCAAAGATTATGTATTGTATCCCAATGTTACATTTAAATATTCTTAAATTTTCCGACTGGATAAGTTTTTGTTGCCCTTGAGCTTTTCAAGGAAGCAATCAGAAGAATATACAGACTCTTTAACATAAATAAGATAATGGTTCCTGGATTATGTGAAGGTTTTGTTGTTGTTGTTGTTGTTCTTGTTTTACACTCCGCTAGGTGAATAGTAGTTGAATAGCCTTTTCCAGATCATGCTGTACTTCTCTGTTAATCCCTAGGGCAAGTATGTGCTTTTCAAGATGATACCAGGTGTTGCCCTGAATTGAAGTGGTATGTCAAAATGCTGCTGGGGAAGCCTTGTCTGAAAAAGGCTGGAGGAACCTTTCTGTCTGCAACATGCAGTGTGAGATGGATTGAATGGCTGGTATTTATGCCAGTGCAGTTGCCCATTTACAGGACTAACAAGCAACTTCTTCTGCATCAGAGCCAGTTCCGATTTGAATAGAAGAAAGTGTTGTCCCTGTTACACCCTTTATCACAATGTCTGAATTTTTAGCTCCACAACAGTGGCCTTTTTTTCAGTAAGAAGCTCAGAGCTGGCTCAGGCATTGTTTGCACAAGCAGTAGGTTAGGTACATTCACAAAGGCAAGTTAGGCAGGAAAGCCACAATAATTACTTGCCATTCAGTCTTTGGTTTTGGGGTTATCTGAGCATGTTGGTAAATTGAGTTATTTCTGAGACTTGCATCTCTCTGGTGCTGAAAACATGTCTGCATCTGTTTTGACCACATCTGAAAGTACACTTTTAACAATGAACTTCCCTCTGAGTTGGTTTTGTTTACTTAGGCTTGCTCATGCCCAGGATTTCTAGGTGCAGAATGAAAAAGGGTAATAGCTTTGTTTATGAAATCTGCCCATTTGGGTAAGAAGATACTGAACTGAAGGGCAACAGGAGGGGAGGAAAATGTACTGGCTTGTATACTCCTAAAACCAATTATTTGGTCTATTAGCTTATGTTCACTTTTTCTGGTAAGGTAGTTGTACATTTCAGCAAACTTCAAGACAGCAGTTAAGTTAGAAAACCAATTCACAATGAAAAGTGCAGGAAAGGCCATTTTATTTTTGGGTGCATTTTATGATAGGTAAATGCATATTTTCTGATGTTTGGTATACTTGTTGACGCATGTATCATATAATCAGAAGAGGTTAAATTGGACTTTCAACTTGAAAAACTGTTTTTGCCAACTTGTGTCAAGTTGCTCAAAGGTGCAAATTTCAGTCTGTAAACTTCCATACATCTTTTCAAAAAGAGGAAGATGATAGAATTTGAATTGTCTGAAAATGAGATCTTTATCATCTTCACACATTTCCATAGGAATTCTGAAGAGACCTTTTGTGGGGGTAAGGCAGGGCAGTCCTCTGACTTGTAAGGCACATAACGATGAGAGTAAACAAGTTAGCTTTGTTTGATCGGTGGTCAAGCCTCACTGAGCATTCTCCAGTGATCCTTCTCCTCCTTTCTTCCATGTGTGGGAAAAAGAAGGAAGGACGGCAGGAGTGCAGGTCAGTTTTCATGTAGTTTTCTCCTTTGTATCTGCAGATCACTGGAGGTCCCTGATTTTAAGGAGTCTGTGAAAAGTGAACATTAAAAAGCAAGCATATTTCTCCTCAACAGTAGTGCTACTTTAGTAGCATTATTATAGTAATTCAAACCTCCACATAATGTCTAAGTGTCCACAGGTTGCAAGAACTAGGCAGCTGTGTTTGTTGTTCTTTTTTTGTTTGTTTGTTTCTCTAGAGTTCCTTTTCACAACAACTTGGAAAAAAAAAAAAAAGTTGGAAATAATTTCATCTCACTGCAAAAAAAATGCTGAAGTTTCCAGAGTTTTCATTACCTTGAAAAAACCCACAAATCCCTAAACCCCAAAAAACCCACACTGGAGGAAATAAGTTGGTGTCATCAAAGTACTACATCTCAATTGAACAAGTTCATCTGTATCATGTTTTGGATAATCATTTTCTTGATGGTGTTTGGTTTGGATCTTGAAATTTAAAGGGCCCTTCAATTTCTAGGAAGCACAAAGAAAGAGTATTCACTACTATAGTACAGTCTTGCTGTGAGTTGAATACTTTCTTTTGATCTCTTAACAATTCCAAGAATGTGTAACAAGTACATAGCAATGGCACTGTTAATCTGAGGTGTGTATTCGAATTTGGAAATTGTGTACTCTTGTCTTTCCTGGCAAACTTTACTAAGAGGTCAGAAGTAGGTTTGGAAGCCTAGATCTGAAAGACATAAAGAGGACTGTTTTCACCCCTTCCAATAACATTTTCTACCTGTTGAAGCTATTGTGCTTGTGAGAAGAGCACAATTAAATGTTTTAGTGTTTTAAGATGAAATATACAATTTCCAATTAACCAAAAATCTGGTTATAACTGCAATATAGCTAGTGTCTCATTTGCTTGTTTTATTCTTACACTCTTTTCTAGGCAACCATGTTTGTGTACTGTAGGAGGTAAGATACTAGGTTAGGTATACCAGTGATCCGATTTGGTAGGGCTATTCTTGTGTTGCTTGTCAGCTTCTGCTTGTCACTGCAGGTCCTGAATTGTACCTTCTTCCTTTTCAGAGGTGGCTTATCAGCTTGTTAGACACTACATGTGAAAGATTGCCTGGGGCTCCTGTAAGCATGTTAGCATTTGCAGGCAGATAAGTGAACCAGTGTACAGGTTGTTAAAGTGGTTTATTTCATTTGCTTCCCTGAAGGCTTTTATGAAAGATGTATACAAAAACAATGAAAATATGCTTTTAAAAAGCCTTCAAGTAAAGATACAACTACAACAGTCTCAATACCACAAGTGTAACAGATCTCAGCCGCCTTGGATGTGCAGCCCTTCTAGACACCAGTGCATAGGCAGTATGAGGAAAATACATAAATATGGGGTAGCAGGATCATACCACTTCTTGGAAGCTGTTCTTTTACGGAAGTAGTGACTCAAGGTCCTGAATGATGTGTTGGGGTCTGCAAATTCTGCAAGAAGGGGTTGGTTGCCCCTTTTGAATAATAATGTGTAGAGGAACTGTTCTGGTTCAAGTGCCCGTAAAGCAGAGGCAGCTGTCTCAAATAACATTTTCAGGATAAGTAGAATATGGATTCTTACAGTTAACTAGCACATTAGTAGTTAATGCAGTTGCATTTCATTTTGGTTAATTTTTTCCAGCCTTTGAAAACTTTCAAAGTTGAGTTTCTACAAAGCTTGTTTGTGGGGTTTTCCTACAAAATGAAAACTAAATAGAAAGCTAAGGCTTTCCAATTCTAAAAATCTGCACGTTAGCCAGACTTCTAAAAAATATTTTAGTGCTTGAAATTGTAGAAAATGCTTAGTAAGACTTTCATTAATGCCTGGACAGGCATCTAATCTTCAAAGACTTTTGATTTCTAGGACAGGGAAGCAGGTAGTCCTTGCTCACTTCTCAAGATCTTTGAGGCTCTCGTCTTTTGTGATGGGAAGTCTATGTGACAGTTCTGTTTGTAGCCCTTACAGACTGCATGTCAAACGCCAGCTGCTGCTTCTGTGCTCTCTCACACGTGTGCTTGTATTCTGCAGCAGATGTGGGTGTTGGAACAACGCGTGCTGCTGTCTGGCTAAGTGAGTCTGAAGATCTGTTTGTCCTTTAGTAGTACACAAAACCTAAT
>VYXH01006424.1:48635-82641 GCA_013397275.1 Burhinus bistriatus | reverse complement strand
AAATGATGGAGAGTGGCTTGGCAAGCTCCTCCGCCTGCTCCCTCAGCACTCTTGGGTGGATCCCACCTGGGCCCATAGACTTGTGGCTGTCCAGTTGATGTAGCAGGTCACTAACTGCTTCCTCTTGAATTATGGGGGGGTTATTCTGCTCTAAAAACCATTTTTGTTAACTCTTGTGACTGAAAGCAGCACTTCTGCCCATCCTTCCCTCTACAGTCTGTACCTTTTCCCTTTTGCCACCAAAAGTATTCATACAGCTGTGCAATGAACTGGACTGGGCAACTGATTATGAGAAGAACTAAACTAACAAACACCATCTTCTCCACAAGTCGGGTTTAACCCACAACAGATGAATTCATTGCAAAAATGAGAGAAGGAGGCAAGGACAGGCAGGACTATCTTTGGAAACAGTGATGGCTTTTATGCTGATTTAGGATGTTCAGAACTACAGATTTCGACTTCTGTCCTGCATCTCACTAAAAATGGTTGTCATACCGAAAGTGTAAAGCTCCTATGTTGTTTGTAATGCAGTTTGTAGTTAGTTAACTCTGAGTGGCAGGATTGCAGCCTGTTCTCACGTTCGTTTGCCTTGGTCAAAAAGCTACTTCTACATTACCCTTCTCTTTGGGCGGGAGAGGGATCTCTTTGTTTCCTCATATTTGGTGTTCTAGGCAAATCTTTAGTCCCTGCAGCCTGCATGAATCAGAAGGTGATCTCTGGTTGGTGTAAGCCAAGAAGAAATGTATAGCACAATGTAGTACAGGGACAGAAAAGCTGATACAGGATGTGGAGTTCAGAGTAAGAATGTTCTCTCAAATCGTTTTAGTTATAACTTGCATCTAAATGGCAGACTTGTTCCAAATTCTAGAAAACACATGTAATTGAGGATGTTTGTTATAAGTACAGTGGATATTTTAATGGGGGGAAGTCTGGAATGCTTCAGATTATTTCTAAAAGAAAAAAATCTTTTTTGTTTTTTTTTTTTTTGTGTAAAGACTGTGCTACTGCTTGTTCTTAAAGCCTTCCTTAATCAATTGGATAAAACATCATTTAGAAAGGCTTATTTCAGTAAAAGCAGCCAAAGCTCTCAAATCGTAATTGATGACTATGTTGAGTTACCTGACAGCACAAAAACTTGGTAAGATTTCCAACGCTGGCAAACCCAGAATGATGTTGATGTGTCTGCTATTGGACTCCTCAACTTTTACTGTGTCTGTACTGTGGAAGCCTGTTGAGAGACCTATGGCAGCTTATTTTAATACTGCAAATGGGAGGAAAAAAAAAAAAAAATCCCTCAATTCATTTGAGATGTGAGATAAGCTGAGATCACAGCAGATGAGCAAACTTAATTATACTCCAAATTTTTTTTTCATTCTCTGAGAAGTTAAATGATACCTCATGACTCAACACATTTTTTTTAGAGAAGTATGCTAAAAATCCATTACTGAGTTCAGTTCAAAACTTGCCTATAATACTAAAGATAAATTGTCTTCTTGCTTACAGTTCTAATAATTAACTCTTCTTGTTCACAGATAACTACTCTTATTAATCATAAGGATAAACCAAAGCGTTCAGACAAGACTCTGCAAGCAATTCAGCGAGTGGGCCAAGCAGTTAACCTGGCAGTTGGAAGATTTGTTACAGTAGGTGAAGCTATAGCCAACGAAAATCATGAATTGAAAGAGGAAATGAGTGTTGCTTGCATCGAGGCAAGGAGAGCAGGTATGTAGTTACTCATGAAATTCGTAACCTATTGTGCTTGTGCCATTTTTGGCACACTGTTTTTAGTGTCAGGAATAACATAAGAACTTTATTGTTTATCTTAACTTTAGTAATAAAGTTTATTAGGCCTTATTAAGCCTAATAAGTTTAAAGTTTGTCAGGCCTTAACTTAATAATAAAGTTTATTATTCATGTTACAATTTATCTTTAAGATAAACAGTGGACTTGTGGGTAAGTGTTTGGTTTTTATCTTTTAAATAACATCAGAAACCTGAGAAACTTGTCTTTTTGTGTCCTAGCCATTCTATTTCTTGCTGAATCACTGTGCTGGCCTCAGACTTTGGGGATGCTGTTCATACGATTGTTGTGACCAAAAGAAAAAAAAAAAAGCTTGGAAATTGGGCACGGTACTGTAAGAAATCCTCTGAAAATCCCTTAATGATGGGTCGCAATGTCTAGAGACGCGCTGGTGATGAATGATTGTTTTTGTGATTTGAAGGACTACTCTAGATAAACTTCAGACTGAAAATTCATGGTCGCTCCGGTAAACTTGGCTGCAAACAGAAATGTCCTAATTTGAAAACATTCCATTTGTTATATGAAGCATGTGTTTTCTCTTCAGAGGTCCCAGTAAAATGCTGACACGCCAAAATTGCCAAAGTTTACGTCAGTGATCTCAGCTGCTAGAAGAGCAGTGCAGTCTGGATCTCTTACTTCTTGACTTGCCAGTTATGCTGTGATGTGGTGGGTTGACCCTGGCTGGACACCAGGTGCCCACCAAAGCCTCTCTATCATTCCCCCTCCTCAGCTGGACAGGGGAGAGAAGATATAACAAAAGACTTGTGGGTTGAGATAAGGACAGGGAGATCACTCAGCAATTACTGTCACGGGCAAAACCAGACTAACTGGGGAACTTAGTTTAATTTATTACCAATCAAATTAGAGTAGGGTAATGAGAAATAAACCCAAATCTTAAAACACCTTCCCCCCACCCCTCCCTTCTTCTTGGGCTCAACTTCACTCCTGATTTTCTCTGCCTCCTCCCACTAAGCAGTGCAGGGGGACAGGGAATGGGGGTTGTGGTCAGTTCATCACATGTTGTCTCCTTCCTTCTTAGAGGGAGGACTCCTTACACTCTTCCTGTGCTTCAGCGTGAGGTCCCTCCCACAGGAGACAGTCCTCCATGAACTTCTCCAACATGAGTCTTTCCCACGGGCTGCACTTCTTCACAAATTGTTCCAGCATGGTTCCATGGGGTGCAGTCCTTCAGGAACAGACTGCTCCAGCGTGGGTCCCCCACAGGGTCACAAGTCCTGCCAACAAACCTGCTCCAGTGTGGGCTTCTCTCTCCATGGGGCCACAGGTCCTGCCAGGAGCCTGCTCCAGTGTGAGCTCTCCGCAGGGTCACAGCCTCCTCCAGAGCACATCCACCTGCTCTGGTCCTCCATGGGCTGCAGGTGGATATCTGCTCCACCATTAACCTCCATGGGCTGCAGGGGGACAGCCTGTCTCACCATGGTCTTCCCCATGGGCTGCAGGGGAATTTCTGCTCTGGCACCTGGAGTACCTCCTCCCCCTCCTTCTTCACTGACCTTGGTGTCTGCAGAGTTGTTGCTTTTGCATATTCTCACTCCTCTCTTTGCTGCTGTTGTTGCACAGCAACTTTTTCCCCTTCTTAACTGTGTTATCCAGAGGTGCTACCACCATCGCTGATGGGCTCAGCCTTGGCCAGTGGCGAGTCCATTTTGGAGCCGGCTGGCTTTGGCTCTGTCGGACATAGGGGAAGCTTCTAGCAGCTTCTCACAGAAGCCACCCCTGTAGCTCCACCGCTACCGAAACCTTGCTGTGCAAACCCAATACTTGTGGCCAAGTGCTTTTTTCTCCCTATCAATGTATCCAGGAGGAGCTCAGAATCTAAAAATAGTCTGCAGTATTTTCTCTCACCAAATGGTTATACTTTTTTACATTGTAAGTTTTATTTCTTGTTACGCACTAATATGCCTCAATCTAGAGGAGAGGACGCCACCGGTAACTGACCACCTGTTGGACTTTGTACCACTTTCTACCCACCTTACAGACTGTTTACTTTTCTGTCAAGCCTCACATTTATCTTGGCATGGGTCAGTTATTCTTTCTTTGAGCTATCTATTTGAGATCTAACTGAAGACTTATATGTGAAATTCAGTATATCAAACACGTTTACTGCTGAGTTTTTGTTTGGTGGGGGTTTTTTGTGCCAGTATTATCTCTGTGGACTAAGTGTTGGGCAAGGTAAGAGAGTCCTTTGTACAGAGAAGTTCTTGTGGATAACTGTCCTGTGAATTTAGTCTCTGAACGCAGTTGCTCAAGTGCCATTTTGAACAACTTTGGTGTTCCCAAGCAAGCCAGTAAAATCTGGCCAAATACAGCCAAGAATATTGAATTGTGTAAAAGAATCCCATGTTCTGGTGGCATGGGCAGCAGAAAGCCCTTGCTGTTTAGGACAGAGGATGTTGTAGAGCTGTTCGTACTTTGTAGCCAATAAATTAGATGGTGCCTCAAAAAATAAAGGGACACTTTGTTAGGCATGTAAGGTAGATTTCAACACTAAAGGATTTAGAACATTAGGCATCTCAGTTGCTATGAAAAGTAGGGAGTCTTTAAATCAATTGCATATCCTGCAGAGGCTTTGAAGGATGACAGATGTTGTATCTGTCTCTTGTGAAGGCTATAATCAGTGATCTGAAGTGTTTCAGACTTGTTATGACTATTTCCTTGTAATAAACCTTGTAATTTGATTGACTCGAAATAGAATCATGAAACACTGCAGAGGGTCATGTAGCAGATTTTGCCTAATGTTAGTCTTGCACTGTGTTAGTGTTTACAGTGACAGCGTAGTAGTGGAATGTAACTCAAAGCAGCACAATTTTAGATGACCATCTGTGATTTTTTTTTAATTTTTTTTTTCCTCCAAAACTGGGAAAGACTGGTTAATTTAAAAGAGAAAACACATGTCAAGGATGAATTAGTGTCGTAACATTTTCAGTATTCTCTGCCAGTTGACTAGATAGCCCTAAAGGAACACACTGAGTAAAATGGAAGCAATAAACAGCAATCTTCTATTTTTTCCTTGCCTTATTACAGAGAAGGACTAAATTAAGAAGGTTGAAAACTAAGATTTTAAAATGGAGAAACAGAATCACAGAATAATTTAACTTAGGTAGGAAGAGACATTTAACTCCCAAGAATGGAGACTGTGCAACTTCTTGTATACCTCTTATGGTGTTTGACCACCCTTACAGTGGCAAAAGTATTTTCTTAATATCTTGTCCATTGCTTTTAGTCTTATCACCATGTACCTCTGGGATCAGTCCGTCTCTGTCTTCTCCGTACCTGCCCTTTAGGTAGGTAGTTGTAGACCGCAGTAAACTCTGCCATTGGCCTTTTCTTCTTGAGACAGAACAAACTCACTTCCTTCAGCCTCTCGCCTTATGTCATATGCTCCACTATGTCAGTGTTTTCCCTTGTACTGAGGAGCCCCAAACTGGACATGGTACTCCAGATGCTGTCTCACAAGTGCCAATCAGAAGGGAAGAATAAATTCTGCAGCCTGCTGGTTACGCTTCTGTTAACAATCCAGCGTGCAGCTGGCCAGCGTTGCTGACTCCTGTTCAACTCTCTGTCCACCAGGACCATCATGTCTTTCCCCGCAAAGGTTCCCTCTAGGCAGTTGATCCCAGCCTGTACTGTTGCCTGGTGTTATCCTGGCCCGGATGCAGGACTTCGTATTACTGCCTTTGTTCCTGTCAGATCATCTTTCCAGCCTGTCCCACTGTCTAGCAGCTCTGTCCTCTACTGTATCAGACACTCACCCAGTTTGATATTGTTCACACACTTGCTGAACGTGCTGGCCTATCATCCAAGAAATAGTTTTGATGTCTTGTATCAGTCCCTGAGGGATGCCACTTGTAACTGACTGCCCGTTGCACTTTGTACCACTGATCACCATGCGCAAGCCAAATAGGCAGGTCCATTTTCTACCCACCTTATTGTTCACTTATCCAGTCCATATCTCATATTTTAGTTATAAGGACAGTATGGGAGATAATGTTGGAGGCCTTGCTAAGGTTGAGATACAGAGCATCCATTACTTCCTTTTTCACAAACAGTGTCATCTCATCATAGAAGGCATTCAGACCAATAAGGGAGCATTCACACTTGCAGGTCTGTGCTGGCTCTTCCCGATTGCATTTTTCTGCTTCATCTGGTAATGGCTTCCAGGATGATCTTAATAATATTCTTGGAGACTGACGTGAGGCAGACTAGCCCATAATTACCTGATTATTTTTTCTTGTGTTACCCTTCTTGAAGATGGGTGTGACAGTTGCCTTTATATCATTGGAACGCTGTCCCAATTGTCACAATCTTTCAGACATGATAGCAGAATTACAATGATGCAGAATTGCTCCTTTGACACTCTCAGATGTGTCCTGTAGACTTGTGTATGCTCAGCTGGCTTAAATATTCCCTAGCTCAGTCTTTTTACCCTACCAGGTCTTGCTCCTCATAGCTTAACTCCCAGGGCACCATGGCTGTTCCTGTAGTTGCAGATCTGCAGGCAGAGGAAGAAGCCTTTGTTCTGTTGTCAGAAGTCTCAAGTTTCTAGGACTGTCTGGAGCTTTTGATAGGCAGATGTTGCAGCTTTTTCAGTGTTCTCTGCTCTTTGTATGATTAAATGCTTCACCTATGACTTGAGAATTCATCTGCAAGAAGGTGAATCCCACAGCATAAGAAATCGGATAAGGATGTTGTGCATACTTCCTTGGTTACCGAAAGCACTTTACGTCTATTTTAATTGTTCTCTGTGTGTTTTTACAGGATTTTATGTTGTCACATATATTTTGAGGTCTAATGAAGAGATTGGGGTTAATCTGCTGATAAAGTTGCACAGTTCCAACTAGAGATTGGCCTGAACTGAGATGAATTTGACTGTGGAGAAGGCAATGGCCAGTCTGTTTTGCTGTTAAATTATTCCCTCACCTGACAGGAGACTTGTCCTACAACTTCACTGTTAGTGTATCTGGCTGCCCTCACTGTTTGGTTAATAGCCATACTTTTATAATTCTTCTTGGTTGTTCAGGCCCTTCAGCTATGGAACTCACCATTTCAGATTGTACTCTTTTTATCGTATTTGCATACTTAGAATAGAGAGACCCTCTGATTATTTGTACCCTCGCTTTTATGACCTGGCCTGGTCTTAGCAAAAGTACTGGAAGTTCCTTGCCATAATGCAAGACCTATTCAGGCAATTTAGGCACTCAAGGGATTACAGTTGTCGGAGGAGAGAAATCTATACACAAACACTATGAAGCATGGAGCTCTGTGGTTTGAAGGACTGTCTGGCCTTCTCTGTTCCCTAGCGTTTGTGTGTGGTGTTTCTGCAGTAATAACGCACCCTCAGGTTCTTCATATGGACCTCTGGCTTTATCAGGCTTCTGAATCGAGTATCTTCTCTGCTTAGGTGAATTACCTTAGTTGAGGTTTTGAAGATGAGTCATAGGGGACTCAATCAAATGTCATAGATTTTATCTTCAAGGATGTTGAAGGTTAGTTGTGGGTTGATCATCATCTTTCATGCTAACAAAAACCATGTCTCAGAGCTTGCCTGAGTTCAGTCTCCCAGCAGTCCTTATGTGGCTGTGGAACAGGAAACTGCTCTATGCCTTTCTTCTATTGCAGTATTACCTCGGATACTCCAGAAGATTTAATTGAATAGGTGCCTGTGATTTTTCTCAGACAAAGGCTGCATTGGATTGTAGAATTTTTAACCGCATAAAAAAATCAAAGGGTCAAATAGTCCTTTTTAAGTATAATCATATTAAATGCTAGTTGAATAAAAAGATGCCTATGAACTGAAAATCAGTGCTGTTTTGCCTTTTTTTTCTCTTCTATTTCTGACAACATACTGTTTGATGGTCCTCCTTTGAACAGAAAGTGCAGTAGTTTCACTAATGCTTCAGTCCTGTAAGTTGTAAAGTTACTGTTTGCAATCTCTTTATTCTTCATGCCTGAAGACTTCTACAGGAATAGGAAATCCATGAATTATGGGAATACTAACTGAAGTTTGGAAGGTGGAGGGGTATTTGTAGTTCTTTCTTTGTTCCTTGCTGCATCCCATTCCTTCAGTGGGTTGATACTGCAAGTGTGAACACTGATCCGTCTTTTGCTATTAAAATTGGAAAAATATCTTCCATTAATGTTTTCTCCCTCCACATACCCTGGCTCCACCACCTTCACCTCAAATACTGTAAGAAAATTAGTGTATGTTACAGATGGAAGAATGAGGCAGTACTGAATAACAGTCCAAATTTAAATATGGAGAGGGTGCCACCAACAGTCAATAGAAGGAAGTGAAGTGAAATAAAAAAGTAGATAACTGTGAAATTTGTTGTTTTATCCCTCAAAGGTAAAAGTTAAGAACGCTTAATGGCCCAGTATCTTTTTTTGTAAGTATTAAATGCTGATTATTTATTTTTTCCCTCTAGGTGAAACAATTGCACAGCTTACAGATGTAGCAAGCTTGGATCATCCAGAATCCGATAGCCACATAACAATCTTTACAGACAAAACGGGTGTGGTAAAAGCTGCAAGGTTGTTGCTTTCTTCTGTCACAAAGGTGCTGGTGTTAGCAGACAGAATTGTTATTAAGCAAATTATAACTTCCAGAAACAAGGTATTTGTAGCTTCTTTTTTGTTTTGTTTAACTGATACCTGGAGTCAATGCAAAAGAGTGGTGCTAAATGAAGTGGTATTTTCACTGTATCTTTAGGGAAAGTGCAAAATAAAGAGGTAAAAAATGAATATCTTACACATGTTCACTTACCAGATATCTGAAAGGGGATGTCTGTAAGTCAGGAGGAATAAAATAACAATTTTCAGTGACTTTCTGCATTTTATGTGACCTGTGTTGCTCTATTGACTTAGTATGCTAGAGAAGACGTTGTGTTACTGCTTATTTAACTTTAAGTTTGCTGTGAGGCGGGAAGTGTGTCTGTCAGTAAAATGGCCAATAAAAGCTTCTACTTGCTAAGGACAGGATGTTTGTACTGTCAGGATCAAGACAGGGAGAACGTTATGAATGTGTCTAAGGAAAAAAGCTGTGAGAAGTGCTGATAAAAGTCTGTGCTAGTGAAGTGAGGCTTACAGATTAGAAGTTTTTTGTGCAGTTTAACTTATGTCTTGAAACTACTTAGTTGATTTAAATAATGTATGAAGACCCATTTAACCTCAAATGTAATCTATTTCATGTACTGCACTGTCTTGACTGTAGGATATTCTTTCTTTTTTTCTCCTGTGATGTGCTAAAACAAAAATAGAAAAACCTCATGTTTGAAAAATGAAAGCCTGATAGGGCCTGGGTTTTTCCCTTAATTTTGAACTCGTAATCCAGAGGAGAGCCCCTCTTTCTTCTTTTGACTCCTCATACTATCTCTCTTCCTTTGTCTCAGTTTGCTTTCCAGACATGCTGGTCTCTATTTTGCAGCTTCTAGATCCAAAACACTTAGCTAAGTTCAGGATTCAAAAACTGTGGCAATACCTGCTTCAGTCTGGCTCTAGACTTAGCAGCACTCAATTGCTGTCTTAGTGCTCCCTTCTTCTCCCAGTGGTTGGTGAAGGTGGCAGCAGTTTTATCAATATTACTTTGCTGAAATTACTTGCAGCTTTGGTCTTTTCTTGCACTGGAGACCAGAATGGTGCATTTAATACTTTTTGCTGCCTTTCTTGAGCTTTTCTCCTGCCCTTGTCTGCAGCCATGCAGTGATCTGAATTAATTTACCTTTCTAAAACTGGCTGGTGTTAACACAGATTTAGGCTAATGAGCAACTGCGCAAGTGCTTGTGTCATGAAGGGATAAGGAGGGATAGATCCTTTCAGCAGCAGGGCATGGTTTATGATAGTCCTAAATAGATATGAAACTATTGTCATATATATAGGGATATGAATATAGTAAGCATACGCGCAGGGTTTAATTTTGAAGGTATTTAAAATGAAGTCTCATTTTCCACAGTAAGTGTGTCTGACTCTTGTTTGCCATAGTCACCCTAGTCTTTGTGGTCTTTTGGGTTTTACTGCGTACTTCTTTCTATGCATAGTCTACATGTGTTTGAGAATGTTGCCTTCTGTTTATGGTACCAGTAGAGCAAGTCACATCTCTAGGACCAAATTAAACAAACAATGGTGTCTTATAAGGGCATACCTTGATATTTACAGAGTACACCCCTGAAAAGTGTGTCAGACACTGGTATGATGGATAGCAAAGCAATACTTCCTGTAAGAAGTATTGTGGTAGAGGGATGATGTTGGCAGGGACTTAGAAAGTACACACAAATACTCAGAGACAGTGGAGTATAATATGGCGTAGAGGATGGAAAGGCAGGAGCAGGATCATCAGTACTGCCAACTGGAGCAGATGCTGGCTCTTTGGAGTGGGTCGCTACCCCAGAAGATCTCAGCTGCATTTTCATCTTAGAGACTGAATGCCCAACATTAAACTTTAGTGCCAGTTTGCTTGCTGCCTCTTTCTGAATGCCTTAATTTTCATTGTCAACATCATCTTCCTCATATGAGTCAACAGTAGTTAAGTCAACCAGGGGCAAAGACAGAAAAACAGTGTAGCAGTTGAACATCCAGTCTCATAGACTGATGAAGTAATTGAGATCTTCTGGAATGGTGACCTACTCCAGAACCCAACCTCTGGTTGATAATCCCGATGATTCTGTTCCTGCTTCTGCATCCTCTGCGCCATATATACTGTCCCTGTGTTCTTAGATTGTGTGCATTTCATAAGTCCCTGCCCACGTCTTTCCTGTCTTACAAAATTTGTTTCACTGTCCATCAGATTTAGTCACTGCATCAGTGAGCTTTTAATGTCTTGCTCCGCTTACTGTCGTCAGTCAGGTTAGGAGTGCCAGAACAATGAATAGGGAAGTGACAGATGGTGGGGGTGTTGCTGCACTGTGTGGATTGGATCAAAATATGGATGTGCCCTGAAGTGATGTCAGCTTACAACTGCCATCTTTAAGGCAACATTCATACTGCAGCAGTAGCTTGTGTAATACTAAGTTCTAATTTAGATGTTATAGGACTTTAAAGCCCATTACGATACGTATTTTTAACGTTACATTTTAAAAAGTACATTTTAATTACTATCGGTGTGTTTCATGTTGAAGAAAGTTTAAAATGAAAAATTA
Source organism: Burhinus bistriatus (assembly GCA_013397275.1). Classification (NCBI taxonomy): domain Eukaryota; kingdom Metazoa; phylum Chordata; class Aves; order Charadriiformes; family Burhinidae; genus Burhinus; species Burhinus bistriatus. The sequence continues at coordinate 71,689 of VYXH01006424.1, read as the reverse complement.
CTAAGACGTCACAGGTATTTTGCATTTTAACAGCTTCTTGAATAAGCTTTAGACAAATTTAGAGCTGTCTGTACGGTTTCTCCTTGTATGTAGGTTCTTGGAATGGCAGCTCTGCCTGGAATGTCTAGAATTGTTAGCTGTAATGGAAATGTGTGTGCTTTCACTGCAATTTTTATTTGACAAGAGATTTGTCACAACAGAAACACTTGCTCTAGGGTAACTGTAACAGAGTTGCTTGTAACGAGGACCACACTCATGAAGTACTATACTTGCTTAAACCAAGAGTGATTGAGCATAATCACTATTATTTTTTTATCCATTCTTAGAAGAGAAAGTTGGACCTTAACTGGTATGTTTTCTCCTTTCTCCACATTCACTTTTCTACATCCTCACTTTCCCAGTCATGTGGTTCTCTGCTGCTTCCACTCCCGTATTGCGATTTTCACATCTTCATCTTTGTGCAGCTTTCTTCCAAGTCCTTTATACGCCAGCCTTGCTCTTGCATTAACACCTGAATCACAGAAGTTCCTGTTTCTGCAGCTGCATAACATAAGATACTCAGACAGTTACTGCAGTGATAAAGCAGTCACAGGATTTAGTGGAACGTTTGCTTTATGTAGATTATAACTATGAGATTGAGGAGCTGCTCTATTACAAAAGAATGTGTACTTCCAGGAGGGTTTACCTAGGTTGCAGAGAGGGGGTAGTTTGTCATAATCAGGTATGTAGAGTGCTTTTTTAATTGGGAGGAAGATACTTTCGGCATAGGAAAGGAAAAATAGGTTGACATTTCTCCCTTTCAAGTACAGTTTGTCAAATTTTCATGCATTGTCTTATCTCCAGTCACAATAAAGAACTGCTTTGACTGTCTTCCATTCTGAAGACATTTAGTGGATTTGAAAGATCACTTTGGGATTAGCAGCTACACCTCTAACCTGAAAAACCCTAATGTTAATCTTTGTTGTAAACCATATTGTAGTGACTTCAGCAGGATAGCTTCAGTAATTTATAAGATACATGATAATTTTTGTTGAACGTTTCAAAAAATGCTGATTTCACATGGGTTTATGTATCTTGAGTAAGAGCTAGATACAACTTGGGTTCATTTAGTTCTTTGGTTTATAGAGAGGTAATAAAAATATTCAGAGTTACAGTAAATTGTTATGGAAAGTATAAAACTATATATTAACTCATTTCTAACTTTTTTTGTTTTTTCTTGAGGAATGCTGTTGCTTTTTTTTTAATGCATACAATCATTAAAACACCTGTGTAACTGTGATTTTAGACTTTGAGTTATGCATCTGAAATTGAACTTTGAGACTGAGTTACAACATAGCGATATAATCTGTAGATTAATTTCAAGTACTTATGCTTTTAAATTTAATATGACAGTAACATTTTTCCTAAATCTAGAAACTGAATCCTGTAATACTGTTACGCTTGATATTGGGATGAGTGAGGGAAATGTTTTTTGAGGGTTGACAACAAATGACTTATTTTGAACGAAGCATGATTATTAATTTAGACTTGATTTCCAGCTGGTGAGTTCTTAATGCTTAAATAGTGACAAAATATATACATTTTAAACAACATGATTTAGAAGTGTCTGCAAATAATATTCCTAGTTTAGTAATTATATTTTCTGTTTAGTATCTTGATAATCTGCAGTATTTTCCCTTATCTTGAAGGTTCTTGCAACAATGGAACAACTAGAAAAAGTCAGTAGTTTCCAGGAATTTGTACAAATATTCAGCCAGTTTGGAAATGAAATGGTCGAGTTTGCCCATTTAACTGGAGATCGGCAAAATGTAAGTATTGGTGAAAAGTTGTGAGAAATGTAAGGAATCATTTTCATCTGATTCACTGGAAGATTTGAGTTCTTCTGGGATGATTAACTGTTACAAAACAAAACGATTGTTGGTGTCCTATCTCTGAAACCTAACAACTTCTCCTTGTTCCACCCAAAGGACATCTTTTGATTTTTTAAAGCTCAGCCTGCGAAATATCACTGCATTGTTTGATCTGCATATCTTCCAGAAGCCCGGATGCCTGTTATTTGAGATGTCCTTTGGCTTCAATGACTGTCTTTTGGCTCTTAACTTTTCTGGCTCATTACTCTACTAGAGAATTTGTCTGTTGTTACTTGACAGAAACATTTGATGTTTGCACACAGTGAAGGGATTTGAAAGCAGAGTAATTATTTTAGAAAACTCCAATCGTGAATCCTTTAGATCCTAATAAAGCATTCCCTTGTTTTTTTGTTTGTTTGGGGTTTTTTTGTTTGTTTGGTTTTTTTTTAATTATTATTCTGGAATATTTTTCTACGTTTAGGTCAATACCTTCTTATGTCGGGGTGATGGTTTTTTACTTCTTGCATGCAGCTACTCTTCAAAGCCTTTCAGTCACGCAGGAAGCTTTTTGCTGCTGCATCCATGTAAATAAAAGGTTTGCCGAGACTTAAGACTTCTGCTGTGATGTCCAGTTGATTCCCCTTGGCAATCAAATCCTCCATTCAGAGCTGAACCAGGGTCTGATATAGATATACAGAGTCTCTAATATCCAGGAAAATTCAGAATTTGATTTATATCAAATTGGCCAAACAATTGGCCAACCTCAAGCATGTAGAAGTAGTTTTTTGTGATAGGGCAGAGCATCCTTCAGATAAAACATTGGATAGCTTTGCTAAAAAAAACCCATAACCCGTTCCTTTTACTGTTGACGTGTTCCGAGTCTGCCAAGTACATGCTCAGTATCAAAGAATCACTTCTGGAAAAGCTACATATAATTAAAGGAAATACCTGCTTGGAAAGAAACTCTCTTTATTTTTCCCTGAAATATTCATAGCTGTTGTTCCTTGGAAAGAGAAAGGTACGTTACTCGTAAGTGATACTCTTTTCAACTGTTTTTCGTTTTCAGTGTTAACTGGTCTTTGGCCCTCTCCTCCTTGCCTGCTTGACTCTTTGGGAAAGAGTATTTCATTAGTACTTTTTAAATTGTTTCAGGACTTCCTTGATATGCTCACTTTACAGGCTGAAGGCTGCTATGTGGCATTGTTAGTTTTATGCGGTGGAAACATCCCTAAAAGTATTTTTCCTTAGTATAATTATAATAAATATTCCAGAAATTCTTGAGTGTGGTCAAATATATCATAATGTAATGTCAGAATTTCAGAAATGAGCTGTTTGTTTGTTTTTTTTTAAATGTGGTGATTTTGTTCTTAAGTATTTTCTGTAGTTGCTAGATAAGATTTTTATAAAAAGGTCAAAAGACTGCTGCTGTGATTTATCCAGGTGTTTTTTGTAATCTAGGGTAAATTAGGGTTAATTGCATCCTGTAAACTGGTCCCTTTTCAGCTGGTCCCATCAGTTGCCTGTTTAACACTCATAGTGCTCAGCTATCTTTGCTAGCATTGAAAAGATCTTAGTTGTAGTTTTGTTAAGTTCTTCCTTGTTAGACCCTCTTACATGTTGAGGGATTCAGGCCCTGCCCTCTTCCCGCCCTCCCACCCCCCGTCCCAATTTGGACTCTAAATTTTTCCCTTTTGATGAACTTTTCTGGGGGTATAGTTCGGTTTTGCAGGTATATCCCTCTCCCTGGAGAGTTCTTGAAAAGTTTCTGTACTCAGTGCCTTCCTACAGAGGAATTGCTTTTTTAGCCAGTTAAAACTTCCTTTATTACTGGTATGTATTAAATATAAGACTCAAGTAGACAGAAGATTTATTTTACATCTCCTTCACTGCAGTACAATGAAAAACTGGTGTTCTCTGTCTCTGCCTCACTTTCCCCCCCATTTCAGACAATTTTTTTTAGTCAGGTATATTTTTTTCCCCTCATTTTCCTGTTTTGTGAATAATGCTATATGATAAAGGTAGCAAAATTAGTGACAGTTTACATAACATGCTTTGTATCTCTGAGATCTTCCTTCTTTGAAATCTGAATTGAATAGAGCCAAGAATAAGTGCATAAATTAAAATCTGTCTGAAAGTCAAGTTCTAGATCATGAGTTAGGCTGAAAATAGCAGTTGTCAGACATAAAGAAACTTTCTCACAACCCATCCATCTACAAGAGAGTTTTCTTCTTCCAGTCCCACAAGCAATTAACTTTTTAGATATTAATAGTCATGTAAGTTTTCTTTTGATGTTTAGGATTTGAAGGATGAGAAGAAAAAGGCTAGAATGGCAGCATCTAGGGCTGTTCTTGAGAAGTGCACCATGATGCTCCTGACTGCTTCAAAGGTGAGTGAGTGCTCTTACGCAACTTGGATAAATCCCAGACTATAGCGTCTGGCAGGATAGCTGACCCTTCTTTCTCAGCCCCATTTTAAACTTCATGCTAAAGGATGTAAGAGTAAAGAATAAGTAGAGGAAAATCTTTATATTCTGAGTAACACTGAGTTCTACTTAACACAATAGCAGTTTAACAGAAAGAATTTATCATATTCTAACACGTGCTTTAGACTTGCCTTAGCAGGAAGCATTCATTTCACTATACTGCATGTGTACTCTTTCATAATACTTACTTTGTTTTCTTTAAAAAGACTTGTCTGAGGCATCCAGACTGTGAATCTGCTCGTATAAACAAAGATGGAGTTTTTCATCGCATGAGATTAGCTTTGGAACAGGTAATAGAAATTGTAACTGACTCTAGATCAAGTGGAGAAAATGAAATGGCCCCCATCAGCATATATTCTGGCATTAAAGAATTCAAGGTAAGAATAGAAATAGTATTGTTTTCTACAGCCTAGTAAGTTACCTCAAAACTAGAATTTTTGGGGGAAAAAAAAAAAAAATGTTCCAAATGGCGAAGCTGCATCTTTTTGGCAGTGTAACTTAAGTAACTGTCCTAAGATGCTAGAGAATCTGACAAGAGGTGATTATAATTTAATTGTCATTGCCAAAATACACCTTCTGCTACTTTCCATCTCCTCCTGGATCAGAATGCATTCAGAACTCTTAACGTTTTGTTGACATGATGCCGTGAATGGTGAATAAACTTAAGTATCAGGATACTTAAGAACCTCATTAAAATAGTTGTGGTTGAAGAATTCTTGCTTCATAATTGGTAGTATTTTTAATACTACACACAAGTTATTCATCCAAATATATAAAAGAGCAAATGGTCATTCAAAGGAAATGTTAATGAATTGAAATTGTATCTTGTAGCTCAGTCTGTTTTTCCTGATAAAGGCTCTTCTGAATTTCATACTGTGTTAAGAACAGTTAATGAACAACCATGTCTCATTTCTTTGGAGTTTGTCACTTTGATTTTTTTTTTTAATTATTTTTATTTATTTATTTACCCACTCCCTCCCCTGAGAATTTGGTTAAAATTTTTGTGAAGTGCCTCTAAGTATTCAATTTGCTACATGTAAATTTTTAGAAAAATACTTGAAAGAGATGATGTGGATGTGGGAAAACGCGTGAAGAGCAAAGAAAATCTGAATATACAATATTTCTGAAACTTACTGAACTTAAAACTTTTTATTGACAGCAGGAGAACAGTAATGTATTTGCTGTTACTTCTGATGAGTGGCCAGTAATTTGCTGATGGTATTATTACATTAAAAAAAAATCCCAAAGCCTAAACTGGATGCCTGCGTACAAGCAAATTGTTGGATTACTTTGAAAATAAGTAAATAATTAAAAAAGCACTGAAGAGAAAAATGAAATGTAAAATGATGTGTCTGATTTCTGCATTTGCATCACAACTGTATAACCCCATAAATTCTCAAGGAACTAATATGTTTCTTTTTCAGAATAAGGTGGAGGGTCTTCGTGAGAATCTTTATTTTCTCTCAAAAGAGAACCTTTCAACAATGCTGGAAGTTATCCTGGAGCATACGGAGGACTTCACAGACTCTGCCTATACCAGTCATGAGCACAGAGAACACATTTTGGAGCTGTCTAAACAGGCTAAAATGGAACTAGAGCAGCTGGTTTCAGTGTGGATGCAAGCTGTAAGAGCTTTTTAGCAAAGTAAATCTTTTCACCTCTACTTTGGAAAGAAATTTTTAATGCAGTGTTTCTTCTGGTCTAGGAAGAGAGAACTGTGTGTATTCCTCACAGTGAGAGCTGATCAAGGAAGTCAGAGTTTGTTCTGTGCTTCTGCAGCTTCAATATGTTCTGTCCTCCCCCTGCCCCAGTGGTATCGGTTCATTGATTCTTTGATGGCTAAATTAGGCTACTAGTGGGCGGTAGCCTGATTGTAGTGAAGCTCTAAGCGGAAACAAGGCGAGTGGAAGTATCATTACATGGTCTTAAACAGTTAGGTCTTTTGAGTAGTTTGGAGACTTCAATTGTCTGGATCCCTTGGCAGTGACCAAAGTTTCTGTTTCTTGTTTTCAACAGAATATTGAAAGCACTTAAACTATTGAAAAGGGAAATATTCTAAAAAATTGACTGTCTTTTTTTAATCTTGTGGAGAGAGACACTAAGACTTACAGGGAATTCTTGTTTGTCCTTTTTACAGGATTTAAATGATGGTAGTTTTTCTTTTAGAGAAGCAGTACATTAAGCCTCCCTCTGTCATTTCTCTTACCTTGTTCCTTGAAGATGATACAAGATACATGCAAAAGGGAGAGTAAAAGCAGAGACGGAACATGCAGTTTCTGTTTCTGATGTTGACTTGCTTTCAGTCTTGTTCCTGGGGAAAACGTATAGCACAAAAACTTACCTACACTCTGAAATATGGCAGATGTGTACTAGTATAGGATATTAATTTAACTGAATGTATTACTTATGAGAAAGCATTTTTGTTCCTTTTCTTCTCTTTGAATCAGATGCTGCAGTCAGATATTCTTAATGCAGTAGTGCAGTTTGAAGAGCATATAAATCTTATTGATAATACAGACTGTTGTTTTTACAAAGAAGACACATATAGAATATTAATTGCATAGAATCCCATAACTATAAGAAACTAAAACTGTGTTTAGCTTCATGTTGGTGGTTAGTCCTGATAGGCAGCTGTGTAAGCACAGCTGAGCAATAGCTGACAACATCCCTGTGTTATCAACACTGTGTTTTTCACAAATCCGAAACAGCATCAAAGCAGATACCATGAAGAAAATTAATTCTGTCCAAGCCAAAGCCAGTACACTTGGGTATTTCTAAGCTCTGTTACTGGTGGAAACTGATCACCTCTAGATAATTTACATGCTACAATTCAAGTGATAGAAATGAGAGCCTAATACAAGACTATGCATATATATGATCCATGAAAATACTTGGGTGTGCACATGTGTGCTTATGCATTAAGTATTTCAAATAATAAATAACCCAGCCTAGCTGTGACTAAGACGCAGTAAGCAGATAAAACAGCATCAGCTTACTGAGGTGGCTTTTTAGTTTCAGCTCAGCAGCTTCATCGGAGGGTGAATGTTTTCTGAGGGACTTAATGTAATTCAAGTGGGTTTGTTGACTTCAAAAAAAAATTATCGTGCCTTGGGGATACATGAACTGGGGGATATGTAGAGCTCTTATAGTACCCAATTATTTCCCTTTCCACTCACAAAACTTCCTTTTAGCAAGCAGAGTAACTGTGAGTCTTCAGTGAAGAGTGTATTTTAAAACAGAATTGTCTTTTGTTAGCTAGGTCAAGTCTAAATTAGACTGACATCGCTGATCTGCTGTTGTTTGTATTATTGTATGTTAACAAAAACTAGCTGGAGCACAACAGATAATCTAATGCTGTCGATTGAATTTTAAATGTTTCTGAAATCCTTCCTGTGAATGTTCGAGCTCATAAGATGACAAGCCTCTGTCCTGCATTAGGTTTTCCTGTAACCTTATTTTGGGTAGGCAATTCCTTCACTTGTGCTTAAAAAAAAAAAAGAAAAAAGTTGCACATACAAGGAGCAGAAATGTGCATGTTAAATAAGGAAAAGAAATAAAAAGGACAGTCTAGTGAGTGTAAAACATTATGCTTCTTGTGTTAAAAGTGATTTTGTGATGTTACACTTTTATACAAATTACTTAAAGAAGGGCATTAAATTTGAAGGACTGATAGCTTTGAGACTTAGAACAGATAAGAATACCTGAGCAAATGCTCATATTGGGTTGGGTGGACTTTTTTTCCTTTGAATAAAATGGAGGGTGTGCATGTCTATACCTACACGCATTTTGCGTGTGTGGGCCTGTTCATGTTAACTCTTTTCCCAGTGTATGTCTCTTAACATTTGGGTTGTTCCGTAGATAGGTGCTATTTGCAGAAGTGGGAGCTCTGTATTGAAGCTACCTCAACAAAATGTTGTTAGCTACTGTACTCGTTTAAACCAGACAATGATCTAAGGTCTTACAAGGATGCTTTAAGTAACCTTTTTGTAATTCAATATAGAACATTTGGTATAATGTTTAGTTACTACTTTATTTTAAAATGGTGTTTATATTTAAAAAAAATATAAATGCCTTAAACTGTTGCTCTACTTTAGGATGTTTAGACAGAAGATTTTTGGAAGTTGTAAAGTTTAAGGAAACCCTTTTCCTGAAAACAGCTCAGTGAGGTTCAGAAATAAATTCCTGTTGAACAGCAACAGTCAATTAGTTTGCATCACTATTATTTTTAGATTTGATTTGGTGATATATGTTTCTATAAAAGAATTTTTCAAGTAAAATATACACAGGATGTGCAAATGAAAACATTACATCTAGAAAGAAAAGCCTGTCTTCTAAAGCAACTTGAAGTAATGACACATGCTGTGAAGGTGGGATTCGTTGGTTTTTTTGTGTAATGTTTTGTTGGGTGCTTTCTTTGGCTTGTAGCAAAACCAGAAGACAAAGGATCTCATGGAAGACTTGGAAGTGGCCATTTTAAAAACATGCCAGTGCATGAATGAACTTAAAAGAGAGGTAAGTCTAGTTTAAGCAAGCATAAACGGAATAAAAGCTTGAATTTCTTACTTGCTGCATGTGAAGGTGTAAAATAGGATCTTTTACCCAAAAAGGCTAGTATGTGTTTATAGACAAGAGTAGCTAAATCAGAGTTAGTTATTTTCTGTGTCCTTACTTAGAACTGACTAGAAATCTGGTGTATATGTAGGCTCTTTGCTAACTCTGACAACAATTAAAAAAAAAAAAAAAAAGAGAAGTGTTTGGAAGTAAGTACTGTGTATATAATCATTACTTTAAAGGCTAAACTTTCCTTGGGGATGCATGCATCACTGTTTTAAATACTTTTTCTTGTTAGCGTGTGCTTAAATGAATATATTAGATTTACTGTTTGTTTGTACATAACCTCTTCTATTGATTTCTGTAGCAGAAATGAGTTATGACAGTGCCTTAAGTATTTTTCTAGAGAGTTGGTAGCTGTGTATGTGCTTGTTGTAAATCATTCTTCTAAATGCAAGCATTCTGGGTGTCAACTTACATACACATACAAGATAGCTGCCTCATTTGGTACATGGGGTGGACTGTACCTGCTGATCAGGGTCCTTTCCTCCCCTCCCCCTCCGCCCACCTTCTAATGGATAGCATTGGTGCCTTGTCTGTTCCACAGATTTGAGCCAAATACAGACTTATTGGTTTCTGGCAGCTTCTGAAATATTTGCAAAGCATTCAGATATCTTTTCAACTGCTTCGTATTATTGTTCCTTTAAACAGATGGAAAAACAGACTAAAGGACAATGAGGGTTTCAGCATTAGTCTAGAGAGTAGTGCAGAGATGTTAGGGAAGTACGGTGAACTTGCTCAGACTGAGCTCTCAGCTGCTGTAACTGGAAAACCTCAAGTGCTCAAAAAATGCTGCGTATTTTTTAGTAGAGGCAAAATGAGAAATTTAATCTTATAGATGATAATTCCTGCAGCTGTCCTGAAGATTTGAACAGTGCTCTGAATCTGTTTCCGTTGCAGTTAAGTCCTTTGCGCTTCCGCTGTCAGACAGTGTGTTGGGCCCCCAGAAAATGGAGGATACATGATTTGTATGTATTTGGTCACCGTTATGTAGGAATTCAGTAGCAGAGCTTTTCCAGAGTGACATTCAGCTGCTTTAATTGTAAGATCATCCTTTCTGAGTAGCATCACTCCTGGGTGCTGAATGAGGAGGAAGGGTTCACAGTATGCGCCCATGTAATTGCACAGATCATGAAGCCAAAGGTGGCTGGAATATAATATGTGGAAGAAATCATTAACATCTTGTATTTTCTTGCAGCTCCATAAATGTAAAACTTACCATATTCTCCTGCCCCTAGGTTTCTATTTATGAAAATGTCTTGCAACAAAGACTACACATTTACCACTCAAGTTAAAGAATTTTGTCATGTGACAATAATAGAAAATTACCTTCTGTAAACCAGCTAACAGAGGTGACATAAAATACAAAATAGTGGGTTACCTGTGCCCTGTGGTGTAACTCCATATTAAAAGCAATGCAGATGAAAATGTAGCACGCTATTTTAGAAATTGTGGAGCAAATTGAGTGGGTTTGGATTTCTAGACTAACAAATTCTAAGTTCCGTGTGACTTGCTTGGGTGACCTGTAGAGTATGAAAGCTTGCTTAGTACGAGGTTTTTTTACAATGCACAGGATACGTGCTACTTGTGGAAGTAAATGTAGAGTATTATGTCATTTTCCTTGTTCTGTATGTAATGATTGGATTGATCCCAGAGTAGCCATATTTCTGTACATGGCTGGGGAGGACTGTCCTGTCAGTCTGACTTCGGGTGCTGCAGTGTATCAGTCAGCAACCAGGATCTCTGTTGGTGAAATTTAAGTATTGTGACTCTAATTAAAATGTTTTTTGAGAGCTTGGGTGGCTTAGAACACAAGACAGCCATGTTAAAAGTAGTTCTTTCCCATCTCTGTCACTTTATGGAAGAAACAAAAGGTATGTTCCTTCCTTGAGGTGATTTTCCTGCTAATGATCAGAGACAGCATTAAGTAGAAGTAAATTTCTTTTTTAGATCAAGATGAAAAGAATCTCTAATGAAAAGGTAATCTCTATGTAGCCTATATATAAATGAGAATTGCCAGTTCCTACTGTAACGTCACAAGCCTTGCAGATATCCTTTCTTCAGAGCTGACTTCATTTCTGACATTAGTGGTTTGTGCCAGTTTTTAATGGCATGCGAGCAATGCTATATAAATAGTTTATAGCGGGTTGTCATGGCTTTTTTTTGTCTCTAAAAAAACCAATCACATCAGATTTTGAGGCAACAGTTCGGGTTTCTTGCATGGAATTAAAAAAAATAAAAAACAACCAACCAATAAAACTCCTTAATTCTGAACTGCACAGGAAATACTGCTGGGGAAAGAGGTAAAAATAGGTAGAGTCCAGTGGAATAAAAAAACCCAACATATCATTCTAGTAAATATTCTCTTCTCTACAGAGTCAAGGCCCATCAGTGTCACAATTTCAAGCTCATTGCATTCATAAGAACTTGAAAAATAACTTTCTTCTTGAACAGCCAAGTTGGTTGTATATTCAGTGCAGTCCAGCCAAGTGAGTGTAGTATTACAAGGCTCCTAGTAGTCTTAAGAACACAGGAATGCTCTACTGTTTCTAAAGAGGTTGCTGTTTTGTTTTTACCTATGTTTTTAAAATGGGACTGATTACAGGGCGTAGGTAAGCTTGCTATGGCTAGTCAGTAGAACTAGCAGCAGCTGTCGCTGATAGCTGTTGTCAAGCAGAGTCCTTCACAGCACAATTTCAGCAGGTCCATGGGTCTGAAAGTGTGTCTGGATTTAGGGATGTGTTTCAAGGGGAAGACTCTCGTGCTTGTAGGGAGCATAGGGAGAGTGTTTGAGGCTTCTCCAAGACCCATCTCTGGCTTCAGTTGCTTTGCAGAAGAGATTATTTTTATTTTTCTAAGGCTGTGTCACAAGCTGCTTATATTCAGGCTTTTCTTTGCATCACTGAGAATTCAACTTATTCATAGGAACTTAATTTCTAATATATTATAAACTCAGATGCTGTCTGGCTTCAGTCAGATTCACAGTTTAATGTGTGTTCTTCATGAGAAGTAGCGTGGCCATTGTGCCATGCTCATGCTGAACTTGATGCCCCACAAATTCATGCACCTGTTTTTTTTCCCCAGCTGTAATATTATCAAAGCAGCAGTGTGATAACTTCATGTCCTGGTTTTACCTAGCTGTTCTTTTGTTTCCATATTTGGTTGTGGGGTGGTTTTTGATTTTGGTGGTTTGTTGGGGTTTTTTTTGGACTGCAGTGGATTTTATCTTTGTACTTCAAATAGTAATTGAATAATTAAAGCCCCAGATAATATGCAGGCTGTATATGAGCTTTCATGGCAGTAAATTTTTTGCTTCTTACAAAAATCAATCTGTCTCTTAAGTTTATTTGACTTGGTACTGGATGAATTTTTTTGCCTTCCAAGATTTATCTCTCCTTTTAATGTTACTCAAGGTCCACAGTGCAGCAACATCTTTGGCAGCAGATCTGCTAAAATACCATACAGATCATATGGTTCTCAAAGCATTAAAGATCACAGGAGTAGAAGGAAATCTTGAAGCTGTAGCAGAATATACTTGCAAGCTATCAGAGCAGAAAGAACAACTTGTTGAGGTGAGTTCACGGCTGCTTTCATTTTCTAAGGCAGTTAGAAAATGAGTGGTTGGATTTGTCTTAATCTGTTCTTTAGGAAGGTTTTGGTCTGTGTTTTTGTAATTTTTATTTTATTTTATTTTCCTAGTATACTCTTGAATTTTGTATTGTTCTTGGTAGGGTCTGAGCCAGAGGTGTCACTGTGGCACACAGTTGTAGAAGGGATGTACAGTCGTACCCAATTCTCCTCCTGGATCTAGACTCAATCTGTATGTATATGTTGGGGCTAAAATATTCAGTAAAAAATATGTTTCTAGATCCAAGTAGAGATGATAGTCTTTTTCTTTCAAGCAGTCGGCATCCAGCAACAGCTGAATCCAAAGACACGTTTTAAGAATGCTGGGAATGTAAGGTTAAGTTTCTTAATGCAGTGCATGTGACTGTTTTGAAGATCTTGTGTAGTTTTTGTCAGTCAAGAGGGTCACTGAACATCTTTTCTCCTCCATGAAAAGCAGTGCGTATGTTTCATGTACTAATACATTCATGGTTTCATATGGTAGTATTCACACATGTGAACAAATAGGACTTCCAAGACTACTGAGATATCATGGCTCTTAGGAGATCATGGCTCTTAGAAGTGCCTGTGGAGAGGATGTCTACCATGTATACCTTGCTCTCTCATCTAACAGATGAGCAGAAGTAACTGTACCAGTAGGAGACACACAAAAATACATCACTTTGATCTGGAACATGGTGATGCCGGAAGCTATACTTGCATGGCATCTAATATTAATTTCTAAAAAATTCTGACATCGTCTGGGGCTCGAGGATTCATTCCAAAAGTACAAATATTCACCCTTGAACTTCTGGGACTGGCAAATCAACACTGTGAATTTTTAATTTTGGCTTTAACGTCCCCTTTTTCTGTGACTAATTAGTGTTCCATTAAGACACTGAGGTTTTTCCAGTCATTACCATGAGATTAAATAGTGTTTGCATGTGAGGTCTTACAGCATTTCTGATGATGGACCATGCAGTTAGTTTCTTATGTGCTGTCTCTGTCTTATAAATTCTCCTTTTGATCTGAAAACTTCAATGTTCCTTCTCAGCCCAAAGTTCACTCTTAATCTTTTTTAAAACAAAACAAAACAAACAACAAAAACAAACAAACAAACAAAAAACAGAAAAAAAATCACTACATTTTGTTTACTGTGAAAGGAAAGAGTATTTCTTCCCTAATGAATTTGATGCTGATTTACTCAAAGATAATTCAGTCCCCTGGATGATGAAAGCCTAAATTTTCCACATGGTTGCTAATTGCTGAGTAGGCCTGTTTTGGTGAAGTCATTTATGCTACAATTTTTCCAAGTTCCATAGGTGTCTGATTACTTTCAGGTTCATTCAGTCATAAATATATGAAATTGTTGTTGGTTTATTTTTATTTATTTATTAAGAATTTTCTTTCATTTGGTGATTTTCTGCATGTTCCAAGTCCAGACTTAGCCCTGGTTTTATTGTAAATGCTCCCTGAGGAACACTCAGCTCTGCAGTCCCCAATAAGTTTCTGAAAGGACTATCAATAACTTTGTGTGTGTGTTTGTGCATGTGCACCTTTTCTCACTACTAAGGAAATAATATTTTTTACCATTCTTTTCTCTTTATATTTATAAAAAAATATTTAGATGTGTCGCTTATTGAGGCATGTTTCTGGAACTGAGCCTCTCGAGATTACTTGCATACATGCAGAAGACACCTTTCAGGTCACTGGCCCACAGGTATGCTTGACTTTTATCTGGCCATTTCTACTGGACATAAATCAGTAAAAATTACGTGTATGAATTTTTTGGAGACCTAATGTTGAACTGTTCAAAGCAATTCTAAGAAAGAGTTACACTTTAATGATGGGTGGTAGCTAAAAAAATGCACACGGAAGATCATCAAGCCTGCGAATGTCAGATGAATACACTACAAAGACATAATAGTAGCAGTTTAATTTTGTGTTTTGCCTGTGAAGGCATTTGTGAATTCATGTGCAACACTGTGTACTGGGACTTCCAACAGCAAATATTTTGTCCTCTGTCCAGATAATTTCTGCTGCAGAAACACTGGCATTACATCCATCTAGCAAGATTGCGAAAGAAAATCTTGAGGTGTTCTGTGAGGCCTGGGAGTCTCAACTGAGTGACATGTCTATGTTGTTAAGAGAAATCAATGATGTGTTTGAAGGAAGAAGAGGTAAGGATGCTATGTAGAAACAGAAAAATGTAGTTTTCAAAACATGTAGTCTAAGAATTTTAAGCGTGATTTAGGAAATAATGTTTTCTTAAGAGAAGAGTGCAATAAACAGTCCCACATCCCATATGGCAATGTGGAATCTAGGTGGCAGTACACAAATACATTCTTTTTATATAAATGTTGAATTAGGGTACTGAGTGGATTTTTTCCAAAGAAAAACAGCCAAAAATCTAAAGGCCTGATTCGTGTAAAATTAGGTACGTTTAACTTTCTGTCCTGAGATTAGTTCCAGCAAAATCAAATGGAACTGTTCGAAGGACACAAAAGTATTTGACGCTGCTCTTTGCCAGCAGTGTCCAAATATTAGGGTTGTAGGGCTTTCATCCCACCTTTTGGTTTGTCTAGGACATATCAGTTCATGACAATCAAGGTATAATGTGAATTGTGTGATGTCTTTAATTCATTTCCTGTATTTCTGGGGGGGAAAAAAAATATATACACACACATATATTCTATACTGTCAGCTTGCCTTGTATTCACTTCATAATGTAGTGAATGTAGTTATTTGATTTTTAAACTGCTGTCCTTTCTCCTGGATGGAATCTCTGACGACTCTGCACAATCTTGGGATATTTTCTCTGGTTGGTAAGTTTATTGGTATTTGTACAACATATAGAAGAAAACCTTGGAATCTTAAGAAAAAAAGTCTGTGTTTACTTTTAGCATAGGGTAATCTACCTTCAAAATGGAAGCCATTTTGTTTTTCATTTTTATCTATCAATTTTTTTTTCAGATGGTGTCTTTAGTGTAGCCTGTCATACTTCTTGTGGCTACGTGTTTGTTTCAGTCTTTAAGGTATAATTGCATACAGATAGAATGTAATATAATACTGAATGTCTTGTATTTTTAAGAAAATCACTCAGGTTTAAAAGTTTAGATTTAGTTAAATACAGGGACATCATTTTTTTGTATCTACGATACAGAAAAAGTAAACCCTTATTCAGGTTAGATGACACTATCAATGATAAAATTCTCCATCTTGCTATTAATATGAGACCTTTTTTCATTTTTAGAGTTTATTTTGTCAGTTTAACTTTCTGTACTTGATCAGGTTTTTGTGTAAGCAGTTCTTTTCTGCCAGCTTTGTTGTGATGACAGTAAACACCCAACCATGGGGCAGTAATATCTTAAATTGTTGCTGCTGGTTGCTGGAAGAATGTGTGTCTGAGCCTGAAGACTTGTAAAAGGAAAACATATATTGAAATTCTGAGTGGGTTTACAATAATGGCGTGTTGCACAGGTTATTGGGACTTCGAGGTGCTTGATAAATACATGATTGTTATCATACTTGTTCTTCCACCTTGGCCTGGAATGCCATATAAAGGTGTGTAACAATCAGAGGTCCTGTTTATGGGCCTTTTAAATTGCAGTGGGTTTTTTGTTTGTTTTGGGAGCCAAGGACGTACTGACTTCCTTTAAATTTTATATAATGCAACTTAAACTATGCTATAACTCTAATATTAATGTGTTACACTAAATTTGGAATTTGCAGGGCTGATCATGCAGTATCTGACTTTTTTCATATTCATACAATGGTCTAGCAGGGTTGAATGATAATCTTTTTATGTATTTATATATGTGTGTGTGTATACATATATGTATGTTTTACTCTATTTAAAAATAATAGGATGAGAATCATGCAGTCACGGCAAAGCATATACTTGGCTCTCCAAGCAAACAATTCTTGAAGTGTTGCGGCAGATTCCCAGCCTCTCCTGTAGTTAGTAACTTTCTCTTCTCTTGTGGCTGTTGACAGCAGATAACGTTTTCCACAAGTGGTACTTCCCAGTTTCTTTAAAGCATCATTTCACAAGGCAACCCAATGTCATTGCTTGAAGGAGAGAGAAGAGAATGGGTAGGTGTTTGCTGAGCAGGTTAGAGGCCATAGCGTGTGTGGGCCTGGGTGCAGCGAAGACTATCTCCTTCTGTTTGGTATAGCCAGATGAGTCTGTTCTTGTTAGTATCTCTTATTTCCTCAGTCTTTCCATCAGCATAAAATGTTCTGATACCACCATTGGTAATATAGTAAGCGTAGCTTGTATCCTTTATGTGGCCTTGGGTACATTAGGTTTTGTATTGCCAAAACGATGCTTAAGAAATCATGTCTGCATTTTCCTTGTCTCATGGCCCGGCCTCATAAGGAACATCTGTCTGAATTTGGGCTGTTTCATATTAACTATCAGTTATCTCCTTAGAAATGATTTGGTCTCCTATATCCACCCATCTTATACAAAGTTTTCCTCTGTGTTGTGGGCTAATCTTTTTTTGTTTACTTGTTTTCTCTTTTTGGACTTCAGAGTGACTCTTGTCAAAAAAAAAAAAAAAATCTCACCCNGGTTAATTTTTTTTTTTTTTACTTGTTTTCTCTTTTTGGACTTCAGAGTGACTCTTGTAAAAAAAAAAAAAAAAAATCTCACCCAAATATCCCCACTTTTTTGCTTCCAGAAAATACCATAAAGTTACCTTGCCACTTTCAGCAGTTGTTTGTCCTAGAAAACACAACTGATGACTGATTTTATTCTCGTCACTCACAATACTTGTGTTAATGTTGAGGTTGGTAAAAGGGTCTTTATTTTACAGACTAAAATGTAAGAAGTGCTTTATTCCTAGTAGAATTGTGATTGTGTGTAACAAAAAATAGAATTACAGTAAGAAGGTGATATTTTTTTTTTTTCTCCTCAGTTTAAAAACTTGTATTTTTGTACTACTAATTTAGATGTTTGGCTTTGTTAGAGTTCAGAATACAGCTTAAGAGGCAAAGATTGAATGGTGACTAAATGTGCTGGACACATCAAATAAAAGAAGCATTTTTCTGATTATACTAGATTCACATTGTTTATACTCATGTCTTTATTTTTATAAGCAATTGCATAACTCCTTATCCAGTGTTTCTTTCGTATCAGCAAATTAGGTATTTGTCGTACCGAGGTTCAAAACGCACATGGATAGAGAGCCAGATTTAGCTTGGAAATGAAGCAATATTTTACTCAATTTTAATGTAATCACACCAGATCATGCCCAAATTGAAATGGGCTTGTCTTGGGGAGGGGGGTGCACACGCACATAGAGGTGGGGGAGGTTGGTGAGCACACCACAGCCCAGTTATCCTCACATGTATTTTGAAAATATCTCTGCGCTATGCAGAACTGTACAGTGAGGTAGAGTGATCTTCTTTTGCTTAATCCTAAAACACTTTTTTAATCCAACAGTCAGGAGGCCCATTCTGCACATTGTTGGTGTTTGAAACGTTGCGTGTCGTGTCTGGGCTGAGGAACGTGCTGGGCACCTCTAGAGAGTGGCTCCTGCCAGCCGGGAGATTTGGTTCAGCAGGTGGAGGGATCAGTTTGTTCTCGGAATTACTAGTTTAGGTTTAGATACTTAACTTTGAGGCTCTTGCACTTTGAGATGAATCCCCTAATGAAAGTACCTCCCATTGATCCAATCTGTTGGATGTCAGTCAGTCTCTTTTTTTTCAAACTTTTTTATTTCAACATGCTGGAGAAGAATGTGAATGATCCCGATTGCTCCCTTGAAACTTGGTCATAAGTGAGAGAATGATTTATGAAATTAACTTCCTTTTCTGCCCTCCTCTTTTTGTTTTGCCCACTTGACTTGAGAGGAGTTAAATGACCATGAGGATCTGGGAGGGCTGTAGTTGGTGAATAGGGGATACAGATCAGAATTTCAGAATTTAGAAATTAGAGTTTTAGGAAGAAGGGTGAAGCGGGGATGTAGCCATCCTACTCTCAGATAAGAAGTGAGATCAAAAGCAGGATTTAGAAGTTAAAATAGAGACATTTTGGAGGGAAAAAGGGCTGGAACTACTAGAAAGCGGAAAATTGGAAGACAAAGAGGATGAAATAATAAAAATTAATTTTAAATGAAAAAATAAAAAAGTAAAAACATGTTCAAAAAAACAAATTACAAAAAAACCAAAGGTAGACCAGAATAAATAAAAGGAAGATCATAATATGGCAAAAAGTATTTTGCTATTATAGCAAAGATCTGACTTACAAACTAAGGAAATTAAATACCTGAAAGAATGTGTGTATTCTGTTAATGGAATCAATTATAAATTCTGTGATTACACTGATATAATTAAGTATTTTCTGATGAAGTAGGATTATCTCTGGCCTGCGTTGATCTACGCTTTTGAAAGGTCTGGTATCTGTGAGTCCAGTGAGGTGGGTTTTTTGTGTGTGTCTTTTCTGGTTTTTTGTGGTGGTGTTTTTTTAATACTCCAACAAATAAATAGTGAGATCCTTCCTCTTTCTGAATATGGTGAGCCACTAAACCTTGGGAAGTCAAATAACGGAAATTGCTTGAAGAGCAGAAACAATTTTTTTTTTTTTTCTTATTTCTGTTTACCACCCCTTTCCATTTGGTTTCCATAATTCTGAATGCCCACCTTGTGCGTGCAGGTAGCATGTCCTCTCAGTATGCATTTGTATTCCATTTGTTACATCAAAGCTTTCTGTGTTTGAACTTTTTTTTTAACATGGTACAACAGGTTTTTACATAGCACCAAGGAGACTTTTTATGCTATAGCATTTTAAATTTACAAGTTAGCTTTTCTTCTTGTTGCGTCTTACATGCTTTCTTACAAACCCTTTAGCTGATGTTTTGATACGTAGGATGTTGTAAATCACTTCTCATAATTTAGATCAGTCTTTAGTGAGAAATCTTGCTTGGATCCATGTTTGGGCAATTAATATCTGAATAACTCTGCATTCTGAAAAAAATAATTGGGCAGCTTGTGCCCTGATGGCTCATTTCATCTTTCACAGAACTGGCTAGGGGAAGGAAGAGGTGATCTTAGAAAGGAAGAACACCATTTCTCATACTTATCAAGAGGGTTGAGGGACACTTGTCGACCTGCTGAAATTTGGTTTCTAGGAGTCAGGTGCCTAGACATGGAGCTCATGATCTTTCTGTGGTGTCAGGAGATAAAGAGCATACTTTCAAAAAATCATGAATGCACAAGAGAACCGTCTCCTGAGGACTCAGGATGCAATTTCTCTAGGAGCTGACACAAGAGGAGGAAATACCAGTTGTAGGGGGATTTGTTGCTTGTCCTTTGTCAAGATGCATCATCTCTATGCAAACCTGGTAGCGATATCCGTTATAGTAGCCCTTTGTTTCTTCAGGTAAAACCTGTTTTTCACTAGCTTTTAATTTTTTATTTTTTTAATTTTCATTTTTTTTAGGAGACTTTCCTGAATCTATTGTAATACTTATGAAGCCTTACATTTAAGTCTTCTGGTAACTGGAGCTCTAATCCTGTGCTGTCAGCCCAGGCACTGTTTCCTCTTGCCGATAAACTCTTCTTACCCACTTTTAAGTAACACCTAAAAGGATTTTTTTTTTTTCTCCATTTGTTTTGCTCAGACTTGGAATATCTGAGGCTCCTGAGGATACAAGAAATAATTCAATAAGTATGTAAAATGCTATAGAACTTTTTTCTTTATTAAATACAGTGCATATGTGATGCATATAGTACAGTACAACGTAAGGGTTTTATCAGCATTATTTAGAAAAACCCGACTGGGTATTTCTCACTAGTGGCATTGCTACTCTAAAGTTTATACCGTCCAATCCGTGCCAAGAAAAGCCTTATATGGAACTGCCATTGTATCTTCTGTACTTCGCAACAAAATGAGTGCGCGTAGCAATAACTACTCAGTCATTGGAGAGAGTTTCTTTACTCGCTTGTGGATTGCATGCAGGGGACTAGAAATCTTACTGAAGGAAATTGTTCAGAGAAGCTTTCTTAACTGCCAGTTGCTGAGAGCTAAAATCTGAACAGTACAGAGTTCTTGGCTTGTCTCTCTCTGGAAGCTCTCTGCAATATTCAAAGAGGAGGAATTACGGGTAAGTGATTTGCTTTTATAGTACTGCAACTTAAGGAAAGATGAAGTAAGGCATGTGATCCCATTGATTAAAATCTGCATACAAATTTTGGTGTAAATGTGTGTGTTCTTCATAGGAGAGAAGCGTGTCTACCTATCACTGCCCAGACCAGGGGTAAGTTGTTTTTGGGATTGTTCCATTTTCTTTACATCTGCTGTTAACTAATTGACTTCTTTCCATGTAACACTGTGATGAGGACATAGCAATATCTTGGTAACATGCATCCTGACTGGATGGCTGACAGTAAAATATCAAACTGTCAATTTAATAAATGAATAACAAACATACTGAAAACTAGGGTAACTAGTTACATTAATATGCTTTAATCGCTTTGATTGTATGTGAGCTTTAATTCCCATTCCATAAAAAAACTGACATTTTTTTACCATGTACTTGACTGTCACACTATGTATTAAAAAATGCATTGTTACTATTAAAACAGTGAGTATACATTGCAACATACTGAAAAATAAGTCTTGGAAATATCATTTGTTGATGTTGTTGCCTGTGTTGACCTATTTGGAACAAATGGACATGTTCGAGCCTATTGTAAGCTCTTCAGATAATGGGTTCTTGTTTCCTTGATCTTAAATGGTTTTAATGCAGAGAAAAAAGCTACACCAAATGTCCAGGTTTAGTTGTGAGGTAATTAATATCCGTAGCTGATTATAATTGATACTACATTGTTTCTGAGAACATCTGTGCATTAAGAAACCTCCTAAACCTTGTTATTATCATGTAATCAGTCATTTGATTCACTTGCTACGTACTGAATATTTTCCTGGATAGGAAAAGGGGGAAGAATGACCTCAGAAGGTACAGTAATCTCTAGCTTGCTTCTTTCTCTCCTTGCTTTTTTTCCTTAACCTGTAGTGCTGAGGAATTTGAGTGTGAAATTACTCCCTGTCTCCATGTCTCCTGTTGTGCAATTCTGTGACTTCAAACACAATATGCTACTCCTGAAAAGAGAAGGAGAAAAGGTCATACATTATAAATCCAATCTGTAGATTTAAATAGAATATAATGTTAGGCTGAGTGAGCATGGGTGCATTTCACTGTTACAGAACTAAATAATGAGACTGGAAAATAGATTGGTTCAGTGGGTTTTGATAGGGTTTTTGTTGCTCACCGGTTTGACGAAGCTACATAGCTTCTGGACTTCAGCCAAAATTTAAAGAAGAGATGTTTGAAGTCAGATTCCCACTTACAGATTCATATGCCTTTTAAAAATACTTTCAATAAATCTTTGTTACCAAGATTTAAACAGTTCTGCTTTGTTGTCCTTTGAAAGGTTGCTGCCTTGTTTTGAATTTTGCAGGATGCATAGATTTGGGGGTTACGATTAATAGACAGTTTGGAAGAAGACAGGAAATGTAGATTACATCCGTAGGACAACAGTTTGTTCACAGAGTAATTTATTTGCCTAACTGATGTGCTAACCTTTGGAATGGCCTCTTTTCCCAGTGTTGTGACTCAATACTGCATCTTCTCTCCCTGCTGCCGTCACAGAGGTCTGCTGTGCCTGGCTAATGCCCGTGCTGTCCCTGCAGAGAAGTCACACTGTTCCTGTCGATCTAATTAGATTACATGTTTTGTTACATCTGTTTAATTGTGACTGTGCTGTTTTCTGGTAATGAGTGGCATCCTAGACCATGCCATAGTTGCGGACAGAGCAGTAGTGATGACTCCTGTGTGCTTAATGCACAGGTGTGTTTTTCTCTATAGAGTTAGGTGTGAAATCACATTTTAAAAGCAGAGTAACTGCTTATCTGATTTCTACCAATTCTCCTATTCAAATAGCGTGAGTAAACACTAGAATGGAGAAAACTACAAATCTGACAAACATTCTGAGGTTTCTTTAGTTATTTGTGGATAGAAAAACTTACCTGTGCTTGAGTGCTGGTTTTCTTGAATACCCTTCACTCAGCAGCTTAAGTATTTGCCATACCTTGTAGCCCAAAGTTTGTGTTTACATACAAACCTAGTTTGGCGTTGTGTTCCTTTCTTCTTTTAAGACTCTGCCTTAAAACCAGCATTTCTTGAATTGCATCTCTAATACTCAATATGGTCAAAATTAAGTAACAATTAGGAGTATCAGTTCTTACACTTTTTGCTAAATCTTTCAATATGAGATCAGCATTTCTAATACATAGACAGAATTACAGTGTATAATCTGGGTAAACATAAGATTCAGAATATTTAAAAATTTTGGGATGGGAAAAGAGAAATGGCATGAAAGCTAAACTGAGCAGCAAATTGCAGTAGGAACTCCAGTGGTAGTACTTTATTTTTGCTCAAACTCTTGAAATCTTATTTCTGATGCTGTTCACAATGAATAGTGCTTTCCCCGCCCCC
>VYXH01006424.1:37502-48491 GCA_013397275.1 Burhinus bistriatus | reverse complement strand
CCTCCTCCCCCCTGCAGGCATTACTGAGCTTAATTTGCCCAAGTACTCCCACTAATGAATAGGAACTCTTTTCAGATTCTCAGACAAGGATCTCAGTCCTGCACTGTTGTCATCCAGCCTTCTCCAGTGGCTCATGCATCTCCAAGTTATGACACCAACTTTGTACTTTCCATTCCTCTGCCCTCCAGTGCAGCTTCTGAACGTGGACTGTGGCTCCCATGTCTGTTAGTTTTTGCACAAGTGTCAGCACCAGCACATGAAGTTAAAGCCAGGAACTGCTGCTGTCTATGTGCAAATTGATTTGCAACAACTCATGTGTTCCTGTGTATGTGTGTTATGCAGTTGGCAAGCTCTGCCTTATCACATATTGCACTCAGTACCACTAATTATTGTTTAATCTGAGTCAGTATTTGGCTTGCAGCCAGACTGGCATTTTGGATAGTTCATGACTTAAATAAAAGAAAGAAACTCATAAAAAGATCAAAGTGTCACTATTTGTTTCCAGCTACTTCAACAGAGTGACACAGAATAATGAGCTATATCATTACACTAGCATTTACATGGGTTGTACCCTAGATCAGCTTGCTGCTAGCTAAATCAACTTCCAAGTCCCTGTTATATCCGTATCATCTTTGATGGAAAAAATCAGTGCAGTAGTACTTGATTAAGACTGTCTATTTAGTCCTAAGTATTACTGAGGATTTAGAGGGTAAGGGAAAGAGACGGTACTGCATGAGGAAGTGGAGTCTGAGAACCGTGGAAGAGATCTTTTCCTTGAAAGTTTAGGGTGTCTATAGGCACAGACCCTGTTTGCACATGCCATTTCAGGAGGACAGCCTGATCAGAACAGGTTCTCAGCTTCTACTGAGAAGTTTGTCTGAACCACTGGAACTATCCTGCAAACTCTGCGTCTGAGCCACCTCTTATGATTTGTTATCAAAATGATTACCAAATCCTTTTATTTAAAAATATTATTTTTTTTGTTTGAAACAGAAGCATAATGCAAATCTGAAAGCATTAAAGCCAGTCAAACTAGATACCGAGGTAAGATGCCATCATTTTAGTAAAAAAACTTTTTACGTTTTTTTTCTTTTGTCTGAAGAATGTATTTTCAAGTGCCATAAACATGGTTACCACTTACAGGAACAGGCGAAAATTGCAAAACTTGGATTAGAATTGCATCTGCTCACATCTGACGTGGATTCTGAGACAGAAAAATGGGAGGATCAGGAGAACGAGATTGTGCAACGTGGACAAGGCATGTCAAGTATGGCCTACTCCATGTATTTATTTACCAGGTAATTACACTGTAGCAGCATTTATAAGAAATAAGACAATTTAATTTTCAGAGTATAATGATTGGGACATTCAGAAAGGAGCTTTAATTTCTATCCTTACGCTTTATAAATTCTTGTAAATTTCTAAGCTGTTTCATAATAAAATTTGGGTTTTTTAACTGCCTAACATCTGTTTTGTTGCAGAACAGCTATTTAAGTATCTTTTGGGTACAGAAAACATTTTAAGAAGCATGTTCATAAATACTTTCAAAATAAAGGGAATTTAAAGTACGGGTATAGAACTGTAGATTAGAATTGCTGATCTTTGCTGTACTGAAAGGTGTCTGAAACTTGCCTATGCAATGTCAGCTTTCTTATTTGAAGAATTTACTTTTTTTTTTTAACAAGAGTTGAGATTTTTCTTACCTTGTAGTCCAGTAATACTCAGTATGCCAGAGACATGGATTTCTGTCCTTGTCCAACTGTTCAGAACTGAACTATTTCTAATTTCCCAATAGCGCTTTAGCCACCGAGGTGTTTATATAGTATTTTGAAATGCAGTTCCGGTAGGAAGTTATTGCTGGGCATAGTGTCCTCTAAAAGAGTGGTATTTTACAGTTCAGTAGTGGTGTGAATGGGGGTGAGAGAGATACTATAAATTGTGCAAGTAGCAGGCAAAATAATCTGCAGTCTATACATGGCATATCTTCTGCTTTCATTATTTTCCACAGAGGAGAAGGACTTCTGAAAACTACTCAAGATTTATTTCATCAAGCAGAGGTAATATATTTTTAACAAAATAGGAGTTAGGAACTCTGAGTGAAGAACAAATTGGAACTTCAGTCTCTGATTCCTTACACATAAGTACAGTGTCCCATGAATTGACTAGCAACTGTAGATTCTAAACAGCCTAACTCCACTGCGTACTTTCTGAACGCTGACATTTTGGTGTTCTAGTAGTAGCTTAAGACTGCGTTCATTAAACTGACAGATTCCAGTTAGGAGTAGGAATGGCAAACTGGCATTATGACAAACATAGTGCACTTCAGTGCATTAGTAGTATTCGTTGTGTCACTTAGCTCATTCCCCAATAGTGTTAACGGATACTCCATCCTAGTCTGAGCAGCAGTATTTTCATGGGAAAGAAAGATGTGAAAATTTGAATAATACCAACAAAAGACAAGGGCCCAAGTGAAGGAATGTGGTGTGGTATTTCCCAGGTACATGCCTGTGTTTAACAGACTGGTTATCTTTGTGAGGACAATAAACAAACATGGCAGGTGTCATCGACCCAGAAAACTCTTGTGAGCTGCTACAATGTCAAAAATAATTGGAAGTCAGGTTTTTTTATGTGTAAAGGGAAAGCCTTTAAACATTGCTTTTCTGGGAGAATAGCCATTTGTAGTGTAGCTTGTTATTTCAGAAGTCACTGCAAACTGCTGACTGTTAATTATAAAAGTATACAACTATCACAAGTATTTCCTGCTACCTTTTTACTTTATAGCACAGCATTTATTAAAACAACAAGGAAAAAGAGCCTCATCTTTCATTGCGGTTCATTTTGTTACATGCTTTCTCCCCCTTTCAGATTTTTGCTACAGAGGGCACAAAGCTTGCTTCAGCTCTTCATGCCTTTTCTGATCAGGTGATGTATAACCTCTAAAACAGCTGTCCAGCTTATGGCGCTAGTGATACTGCTTAAAAGCGGGTTGTGTTATCTGCTCCATTAACTTAATACCGGAGCCTTTAACACAGAGTGGTTTTGTCTTCCTGAAACACATTTCAGGTACACGACGATGACAAACCTTTGCTTCTGTTGGAAGCTGAAAAACTGATCTCTATGTGCAAGCAGCTCCAGATAACAGCTAAAGCTTCTGTTCAGGGTAAAAGCGCTACATTTACAAAGGTAAGGTAAAAACTGTATGTATTCCTGAAAGTAAGACCTAACATTTTGAAATATAGTAACTTACTAATTTATGCTCCTATTAAACTATGAAACAGTTCATGACAGCTGAACTTCTTGGATTGACAGAGGGCTATAAAAATTAAGTACAAAATTTTATGATGTTGTGCAAGCATTTTTCTGCTATGCAGTACGTCATCATTGCTGTTCCTTATGTAGAAGAGGAATTTACTTCAACTTGAAGTACTTTTTAGCACTTAACATGTTTTGAGAAGCTGATGTGCGAAGTATAGAGGAAGAACAGCAAGAACTGTTCCTCTTGCTTGAAAATGTTTTGTCTGTTGGGACATCCCTCACCAGTAAATGTAACCCAAGCCATTTACTCCACTATTTTGTGTC
Source organism: Burhinus bistriatus (assembly GCA_013397275.1). Lineage (NCBI taxonomy): Eukaryota > Metazoa > Chordata > Aves > Charadriiformes > Burhinidae > Burhinus > Burhinus bistriatus. Next base: position 44,912 of record VYXH01006424.1, on the reverse strand, counting down.
AGGAAAGGATGTTCTTCAGCACGGGTGCTACTGTTTTCTAGACTTCTCCTCCCACCCACTGCCAACAGAGAAGGGCTTCAGTGAAATTTAGCCTGACCTGACCTCCTCATTCATGCTGAGAGTTTGACAGGAGACAAAATATAGTAAACTGGCACCCAGCATGCATGGAAGCCTGCCAGTGGATAACTTGGATAGTATTGTTCTGCAGGCTTATATGAATATTTTCTTTAGGAAGTGTGGATATCCAAGTTTTGTATAACTGGCCCAGTGGCCACAGACATATCATTGATATTAATGTTTTAAGGAACAGTTTCCCTACCCCTAACTTACCAACTTTACAGTCTAAGAATTGGAAAATAAGTAACAGGGTTTTTTTCCTTCCTATTACTAAAAATACTGAAATTATCATTTGGGTTTTGGATTTCACTGTTAGTGAAAGAGTTTATAGACATGCTTCCCAAGACAATGGTGTTCCTGGACTAGTGGAAAGGTGTCTATAGGCTTCCACTACTTTATATTGCTTTTTACTGCTGAGAACTTTTTTCAGAGAACTTCTGTCAACATCTCCCTCAACTTACCCACTAGATAAAGAGAGGTACTGGAACTTTATCATGCTTTAACTGAGAATTCTTAGCTGAATACTATGAGATGGAGTAACACTGTATATAGTAAAACTGTAATCCACTAGATTACAGTAATAATACTGTAACCCACTAGAACATCATTCAGAGAAATATGAACCGCAATTAAGCGTACCTCACTAAGAAAGGACTTCAGTGATCAAAATATTAATGAAGGTAATTTGTATTTCCACCACTGTAATAATTATTGTTATTCTGTTCTCATTGGTGCTTAACATAGATGTAACAAATTCCACACCCCAAAGACTCTCTTACTGAAATAGATGCTTGCTTCTCAGCAGGTAAAGTCTACCCTAGACTGCCCAGAGTTTATTCTGATATTATTCATATTTGTTTTAAGTAAATATGTATACAGCTGCCATGAAAGTTTCAGCAGTTACCATAATAAGTAGATTTGCAAACTTTAGTGGGGAGTAAAGGTCAGACTTTCCTGAGCAGCAATGACGATGATCTTGAAGGTCCCTTCCGACCTAGATGGTTCTACGATTCTGTAAGACCATTTCTGTGCACCTAAATGTTTCCAATGAGCTATGGAAAAGATGTTTCAATTTTGCAGCAGGGACTGAAACTGTCTAGACCATCTAAGCCACTCAAAGCCAAACTGAGCACCTGAGGGCTGCTGCTTGGTTTGTTTTACACTCTCTAGCTAAACTAAATGGAAACTTCAGTCTGTTTATACAGTGATATATCACTATGCAGTGATAATAACCTATCAAATTAATTTAAGATTTAGCTGACTTTTAGTGTAACTCATATCAAGCTAAGGCTTACAGGATGTATGGCTTTCTAAATCATGCTGACAGGACATAAAACAAAAGGAAAAATGACACTTATATTACTGATTAATATTATACTGTTATTAGTGCCGCCTTCTGGGATGTGTGTCATTCCCTTCTGCTTCCTAGCTCAAGTGTTGGGTTAACAGAAGGGATGCGGTTGTTTTACGTGTACTATATAGAGAAATCCAACACAGCTAGGCAAAACCTTTTGATTAGAAGCGATTTATGAAGGAAAAATATTACCTGTTCAAGCTTGAAATAGATTATCGTCTCATGCATTAAACAGTTGCCTAATAAAAGTAATCAGTGGTCTTACTCTACTCTAATTGTCTTGTTTAGGTTGATGCATGCATTCTGAAAACAAGGAATGTGATGACTCTGTTATGCCAACTTCTTCCGCTTTGTTCCAAATTACTGAGAAAGGTGAGTGCTTGGCTCATCTGCAGTATTTTAAAGGTTTTGGGGGTGGGTGGGTTGGTTGGTTTTTTTGTTTGTGTTTGTTTGTTTGTAAGAAATCTTTTTTATATATATATACAGAATAAAGCAGGAAATGGCTGTCTTAAACCTGCTCCACCGTGGAGAGAAGACAGAATACGAACTGGTACAACTGCACATACTCCAGAAAGGAGAGCTGAGACATTTGGCATCAAGTGTTTAGAAAATCATGTAACAAACATGACCTTTTTAGAGAGCAAGTAATTACAGCACTTAGAAATGCAGGAACTCCCATTTGAAAATAACACTTGCTGAATTTTCAATATTGCTTTCATTTGTGGAAAGTCAAACCAGGTTAATTTGAATTAAAACTGTTGACCTTTGTCACATCTAATAGATGTCCCTTACTTAGCAATTACAACACCAAGAAGTCTAATCATTATGTATTTTTATAATGTGAATGCCTTTCCTATGCTCACTGTTGATACTGGGTTTGTTATTAATGCTTATGAATGTCTTAATGGATGTTTCAACCCAAAGATGCTGCTAATAGACATTTTATATAAAGAGCCTTGTGCTGCATATGCTATATGTAACACTACTGTTGAAGTCTGTAAACTCATCTCTGGCCTATTTCAGTCTATGTATTTGGTAAAGCAGAACCAGGAATATAGTCTGAAAAGCTGTGGCCTAAAGCACTGCAACGTTATCTTAGTTACGAGTTATACCTGCAAACAAGTAGTTCTCGGGGAAAAAAAACCCTCTTTCAGTAGCTGCACCACTGAATTCTAGTCTTGTTGACACGATTCGTATTCCAGAAATGTATTTCTAAGTGATTAATACTCTTGACTCAAAACCTTTTTCTTTTACTATAATTGTAGATGGCAGCTGTTGCTTCCTTTTTATTAAAACTTACTGAGGAGAATTTGAATTGCATATAGAACCACTGAAGTATTATGTAGACTTTACATTATACAATTTAAAATTTAAGAAAATAGATACCGGTTATGACAAACTTCTGTACAAAGGGCATTATTTGACTTCAGGATGCTATGAAAATATAATCTGGTGTGAAATACATATTCTCAAATTTGTCTGCTCTTTGTACACACGCTTCTGTTGCATTTTTGTTTTCAATTCACCTTTGTCAAACTCCATATTGTATTAGTTTAGCTAAATTAAGTGATAGCTAAATCATGTGATTTTTCTGTATGCATTATGCTTGCACTGAGCAGAAGCAAAGCTGCCTGTGGAACATAAATACTCTCCAGTATATCGTTCTGTGCTCATGTAAAACTTGTAGTGCTAGAATTGAGAGAAAAAAAGAAAGCAAATTTTAATATGCAACTATTTGAACTGTTTTATTCTTGTATGAAACAAGTGTTTTAAGTTCCACTTTTAAAAATACGCACTAGGCCTTTCAACACTATGAAAGTTACAGTGTACAAAAGAAATAGCTTATTTAGTATCAAATACAGATGATACCTGTATAATTAATTTCATGAAGAAGAATTAAGACGTTTCAACAAAACTTCCTCGTACTCCTTCTGTGTTAGAAGTCCTTGAGTTACACTCTTGCTTTCTTCAAATTTGGGTAGAACCACTGCGATGTATCCCTCGGTTGATGGCTAAAATGCAAGACTAAAGTTAGTAGTGAAATAAAAGTTAGAAAATAAAAAGCAGAAAAGTTTCTTACCTTTTCTTGCAGAATAGCTGGATTGCTAAGAATGTTTTCATTCACTTCTATCAGACGCCCTCGTATACAACTGCAAAAGTGTGAAGTTTCAGTAAAGTGCATGGTATGTCAAGGTAAGAAGAAAAAGGGAAAAACCTTACCTATAAATGGTGTATTCCTCTCCATCTGATGAAGATATCCTGCAGAGAGGGGCAAGTTCTGTTAAAAACTGGGCTCCCTGTATTTGAAAAAAAGAAAAAAAAAATGTACATACACGCACATATATATGCATATGCACATGGGCTTTCAAAAGTATTATCATCAGCAACACGAGAAGTTTGTAAGCTTCAGAACAAAGCAAGGAAGAGTGACAGTAACAGATCTTTACAAGGTACATAGTTGTGCTACCCTACAGAAGGGAATATGACAACTTAGTTATGTGCACAAATAGATTAGAAGCTTGTAAGAGCTTACAAATTTAGTCATAATTAAGTTTCTTGTGGAATAACAGACTTCTAGTTTGATCAGATTAAACTCGGCGGAGAGAAGAGAAAAACAGCACAGTTGACTTTAATATAACCAGGTTAAACCACATATTTGAAAACCCACCATGAAACACACTGAACTAGTCCATCTGCTATCAAGCTCTGTTTGACAAATCCTTGGCATTTTGGTGGAAACAAATTTTTGTCTATAAAGGCATGTTTAAATCCCTCTATTTACTATGAAAAAAAGGCCAAAAAGCGACTGTTAGCCTTGGTTTGCGCAATGCTGGAAACCACTGGTGCTGTAGGAGCACTGTAAGACCCTGGCTGGGACAGTTAGGCACCTCCTGAAGAAAGTCTAAATTCTTTAACTGTGGAGGGGCTGTTTTAAAATAAAATGCAAAGGTAACCTGGTAAGTTGCTATTCTAGAAAGGACAGGAAGTCTCAGGCACTGTGAGGGATGAAAATGAAAACTAACCAAATCAAAAAGCCATACCCTTTTTGACTTCCCAGAGACCTTATTCTGGAGTCTGCTACAGTTGGCACTGATTTGGTAATTAATGCTTGTAATTTTTTTCCCATTTTGAAGAAGAGGATGGGCTTCTGCCAAGGTGATGACACAGATTCTGCAACGAGAAATGCAATTATTACACTGTAGTCATGAGAAGCCATGGTCTGATGTGCTCTAAGCAAACTCCACAACCTTCTCTGCCTATAGCGGTAGGATTTAAAACTGATACTGCCTACTTCATTTGGGCTCCTAGTCTAAAATGCTAGCAAGACTTTCAGTGTTGTGAAAGCTCTTCTTTATTTTCATTCTGTAAGCGCAGTCTTCTTCCCTCTATAGTTTAGCAGGAAAGTTAAGCTGATGATAGTTCAGCATGAGTCACAGGAGTGGCACCTACCAGGCCCAGGCAGGAAGCAAGGACAGATGGGTCTGGGTGACAGCATGGGGGTTGAGTAGGGTAACCTAGAACACAATTTACCTGAGCTAATGAAGAAGAATGGAGGATAATTGTTGGCTGTAGATCAGAGAAAAATTTTAGTTTCCCACTTACAGAAATGTCAGATACAGGATCAAATCAGACTTCCTTTCTTCAGGACATCTTAATTGACGTCTGCTGTACCAAACCAAATGAAAACTGCATTCTGACCTAAAGCAACCCCCACAGAAGGTGCTTTACTTTGAGATACTAGACTGGCTCATCAAGAGCAGTATGCTTCTTAGTTAGAACCACAGTCTTTAAATACGCTAGAGCTCTTCTATTTGTTCTTGTACTCCACGTGAGCATACTTGGTTCACTTGTCGTAGCTGAAGAAGATACTCTCTTAAGCAAGTAGAGCACAGTATGCTTTTGTAGGAAAATGTAACACAAGGCAATGTTTCTTGGAACAGCTAAAGGCCATTAGTGGGCAGTAGTTACAGTAGATGAATCCTTTGGTGATCTGGGCTTTAGCTAACCTACTGCTTGCATTTTATCTTTTTCTAAAGGAGGGGTATTTCTTGTCATGGAACTGGAAAGCTCAAGACAAGCCCAACTGTAGAGACTCGGTTACAACTATGCTTAATGCACAAACATGTAGAGCCCAGAACTTGCCAGTAAATGAACAGAGATGACACTATTCTGTTGAAGAAGAGTTTAGAACCTAGAGCAAGGACCAGACTTAACAGAACTAACTAAAGAAAACCATGGCACAGAACCAGAGCTTTCTCTGTGTGGGGATGCTGCAGCCACCTCCCTGCACTGTCGCATCTCTGCGAGTTCTTGCTGTGCAGCTCCCCGCAAGAGGGAGCTGGATCCTGGCAGATGCTTTGAGTGCGCCCCAGCAGCTCAAAGGGACCAGCAAAGCTACCTCCTCTTGACCCCAGCCTCTCTTCTCAAGGGAAGATGACGAATCATCTGTTTGAGCTGTTAGCTCTATTAGAGCCGAGACCTGGCAAAACAAAGAATCAACGGAGGATTTTTCACTGCTTGGAAATACCTAACTGAACCACAGCCCCACACGTAATAATAATGGTAAAATACTTTAGAGAGCGTTTGGCTAAGCTGCCCTAGAAGCGAAGGGCCCTGATATTTCAGAATTCAAAATAGCAAAATAATCTTTATAGACATTTGAACCAGTGTTTCTATTTTTATTTCCTTCCCCCCATATCAGCAGGATTTAAACTGTTGTCAACAGAAAGGCTTTTCTATTAGACAACTGACACTACTAACTACATATTTAGTGCAAATGCGAGCGTGTCTGTCCTTGCTGTTGCTGTCATACCTGTTATTCCCAGGTACTCAGGTTTCCGTTTCCAAAGAACGAGAAAGTGAACTGCATGAAACAGCCCCAGCTCTGCAGGCTGCAGCGAGGCCATCAATGGTTCTGCCCTGTGCCAAGCACGCCCTTCCCATCACTCTCAATTCTTAAAATAGGAGCAGGCAACCCACTGGGAACAACCAACGTCTCCGTCTAGCCTTCCCTCATCTTCCCTCAACAACACATGAGCGATCGGCACTGCGGACAGAAGTTAAGTTCTGGTCTTCCCTCAGGCACTAAACACCCCAGACAGGGTCCCGATGCCACCAAGCCACCCTGCAGGGAGAAGAGGCTGTAGCAGTGGGCAGGAGCTGGGGAAGGGACGGTGGGGGATTAGAGGCCACACCAGGTAGAGGGTTGATGCATCCCTAATGACCGCACATCCAGCTACAGCAAAGCAGAAGCAATGTAAGACATGTTATTTCCTATCTTGTCTGTACTACACTGTCTGTACTACACAGAAGGACAATTAAAAGCAATTAAGTTGTATATAGAAAAAGCGAAACGTTTGTTCACGTTGAGGCAATTAATTTCCTAGAAACCAAGTTAAACAGACTACTTCTAAATGTCATTATGGAAAGGCCTTTCTAAATGATGCTACTGAAGACGATGTAAAGGGCCCTTCCAGCAGGAGAGGATGCCAGGACGCGAGGGCAGCACTGCAGACACCGAAGGAGCCTTTTAAAAAAAAAAACACGTTGAGCAATTTGGGGGAAAGAGTTCACGCACCACTCTTCTTACTAGAGCAGTAATTAAAGAAAGACCGAGGAAGCCTAAGATTGCCGTCGCTCTCCCACCCTCCCATCTTCCAGAAAAATCCAGGATCTCCTGGTACTTTGTCCCACTCCAGGCGTTGCTGCAGGAGCGGTGCCTGTTGGGCTGACCCCCCGGCCGCAGCAAGCGGCGCCAGCCGGGGCCCAGCCCCTCGGTACACCGCCTGCACGGGTCGCAGGGGGCGGCGGGAGGGGGGCTCCCCTCTCCTGCCCGACAGCCGGAGGCTTCCCCAGAGCCAGAACCCGGCGGCTCTGGGCTGCCCGCAGGCACCTCTTCTCGGGAGAGGGCGGAGGCGGCCCCCCGCAAACCCCCCCCC
>VYXH01006424.1:11803-36165 GCA_013397275.1 Burhinus bistriatus | reverse complement strand
TTCCGGCGGAGGCGGCCCCGTCCCACCCCGGGCCCCGGCGCCGCCACCGCCCCGCGGCCGCCGCGGGAAGGGGGAGGCGGCCGGAGGGCGAGAGCAGTTCTACGGCAAAAATCCTTCCCTCATCCCCCACCCGAGTGCGTGGGGAAGCAACTCTAGTACAAGGCAGTCGTTTTTACTAAATGTAAAAAAAATATAATTTTACATATTTTTTTGTCTGTGAAGGTAAATGGCCACAACTATATCAGCGAGGAAAACACTCAAAAACCAGCATTTGGTTCAGTGGTTTTATTTTCTCTAGCACGCAACAATACAGTAACAGCTACAGTGATCATATATGGACCAAAAAAGTATTTTCTATAAACACACATTTCACGAAAACATCTTCTTGTTTCTTGCTTGTGGTAAACAGAATGACCCGGTTTTTCCACAGAAATTTTAATTATGCTGGTCTCTCAGTTCAGGCAGCAGAGAGCCACTGTGAATTACAAGTTAGCCTTGACTGTACTGTAAATAAACGTAATTCAGCTGGGTTCCCACCCGACTTTTGGCATCACTCGGGTGCCCTGGCCATAACGGGGCAGGGAAAGCGTCCCGGTACTGGCACCTGAACCTCCCAGGCCGGGCAGGTGAGAACTTCCACACCTTTGTTTTGACTCTTGCTGCACATAGTAACTTCACACAACACCTTTTCTGTACAAATACGGGCCAAAACCTTTAGAAGAACGTGTTACAAAGAAAGTAACTTTGATTCCAGCATCGTTTGCCTACTCTGTTTACCTGCATCTAGCACAGGCACTAAATAAGACAGCTGTAACAGCATATAAAATTAAGGTCTGTACCATAATTAAGATACAGACGGCTATACAAAACAGACACACCGCAATTTATCAGCTGGAATAGTCAGGCACGTTACAAACTGCTGCAGAAAAATATACACATAAAAATAAAGAGCTGCTCAGAGGCTCTGCCCCATCAGTTTGCCAAACCGTGAGTATTTGCAATAAAGAGTACATTGCAACAGATGCAGATGCTACTTTATAAGGCTGACAAATTAAAAAAAACAACAAGAAAAACCCAACTTGTCATCTTGCTGGTACAAACCTACAAAAGGTTTCACTCTACAGCCTTCTCAGTTACTAATTTGGACAGCTGTCCATCATGGACATCTCTCCATCAAAGATTAAAGAGCACTGAATGGGTGGGATATGCTTGTGTCTAGCTTATCGAGCCATTTCTGCCCACATAGAATCACCTAGGTTGGAAGAGACCTTTAAGATCATCGAGTCCAAGCATCAGCCTAACACTGCCAAAACCACCACTAAACCATGTCCCTCAGCACCACGTCTGCCCATCTTTTAAATACCCCCAGGGATGGCAACTCCACCACTTCCCTGGGCAGCCTGTTCCAATGTTTGATGACCCTTTCTGTGAAGAAATTTTTCCTAATATCCAATCTAAACCTCCCTAGGCGCAACTTGAGGCCATTTCCTCTCATCCTATCGCTTGTTACTTGGGAGAAGGCAATTTATTTTTCAGGTTGTTACATCAGCAATCTGTTTTGATATGCAGATATTTTAATGTCAGTTGATTACATTAAAAGCCAGCCAAGAACTGACTGAAACTTGTAGATTTATCTCTATTATTTAGTCACTGATCTTAAAAATCTCTTCAGCAACATGCCTGCTTCCTATTTCACACCCACCATCTGGACAAGGAAAGCCCAGCTGACCAAGCAGCTATGAAGGTTGAGGCTAACAGAAACCACTAGTAAAAAACTGAAAGTGAATTGAGCTAGGAGCCACCCAAGTCTGAAATCCCTCATGACCAAAGAGATGGAGCATGCCTGATTTCTGTAAGGGCTGAGGGTGCAGGACAGAAGGCAGAAGACCCACGGGCTAAAGCCCACAGAATTTATGGTGGTTTACCAGACCCATGGTAAACACAGTGCCTAAGCCCTGCAAAATCCACTAGGATGCAGTGAGGTCGCATCTCAGACACTGCATTTCAGCAGAACAGAGCTGTGATGAGAGACCTGGAGAGAAGAGGAGGGTAAAGCCATACTGAGTTTTCTTGCCTGGGAACGCATCTTGCTCGTGAGGAGCAGTACAGGAGCACAAACTGAGGCACCTCGGCTCCAGTGGTGACCAGCACCACTACTCCCAGCAAAGGCAACACTCACTTAAATGGGACAAGGTCAAGTGAGATCGCTCCAAAGGATGGTGCACTCAACTGCAATAGAGAGACATCAGGAAGAGACCGCCAGAGGAAAAGCAGCCACATTTTGAGAGATCTGGAATGAGGTGGGACTGCCGGAAAAGTAGAGGAGGCAGTAGCCAAGGCATGAAAAATTCAGTTTTGACAGGTTTAGTGTGTGTTTGTGTTGGGGTGGGGTTTAACTTCTTGGTTTTTTCCTAAACAAAGCAGCAACATGTACACACCAGAATCTGAACAGCTTTCAATGAGCCAAAGATTCTGGTATTCAAAGAAAGATGAAGATCAGCGGCTGGGTTTTAGCCATAGATTTAGCTACAACAAAGCACAGGTAATGGCAGAAGTATCATAAGAATTCAGATCATTTGAAAAAACAGAAGGTACCAGCTCTTCAGAGGTACAGAAGCAATGGGTAGAATATAGCCATTTTTCATCATACTCACAGATACTACCAATTCAAGTTTGGGAACAATGGAAGACAACTGCTTTAAGACAGCAAAAAAAAAAAGCACAGGATGGATGATGAAGGAAATGCTATGAAAATTCAGCAGATAGCTACTGTACTGTGTCATGACCCTTCTGCACCTCAAGTTGAAGAACTCCTCTGTCAGACTGCATCTGCCCTTTGTTCAGAGGTGTGCTCCTAACAAAAGTCCAGATGCTTAATCAAAACGCAATAGCATAGAATAAAAGAAACACAAAATGTAAAGTGCTTGATGAACGGAAGGAACACACTACCACTGTTTCGTCAGTGTTCTTGTTAGAGATGAAAGCCCAGCACTTGAGCAGTTTCCAGTGATAGAAAGTCAGTCAGGGAGAGGAAAATGAGTGTTCCCAAGAGAGAAGTCTGTTCTTCTCTCCACACAACTGCTCACCAAGCAGAGAGATAGAGGTTCATATATGTGCAGACCTGGGGGAGCTGGTAAGACCCCACCACAGCTTAGTGCTCCCCTCAGGCTGCATTAGCAGAGCTGAAGGAAGTACACCTTTCCCTACCCCTTCACTTCAAAGGGGACAAGGAACAGGATTTCATCACTGTGGAAAGAAGATCAAATCTCAATCTTGTTAACCTAAGGAAAGACTGAAGGAGGAGGAAAAGCCAGTATTCCACCAGCTGCAGAAACTCCTGCAATCTTCATTTCTTAACTAGTAAGAAACACAAAAACAAACAAACAACCCAAACACTAACCAAAACACAAACCTCTCAATTCATTTTAAACATGTATTTCTGAGGTGATAGAGTAGTTTTGGCTTTCTGACAGACCAACATATGCCAGACTGTTTTAACCTGTCAGACACGGTATTATCAAACACTTCCTCTTTCAAGCTTTTTATTCAGCTGTTATGTGAAGCAGGGGTAAAGTTGAATCAGAAATAAGTTTTAACTGGCTTATTTCTGGGATGTTTAAAGCTAGTTAAGGTAGCATAATTCTGTTACTTATGCGTTACATAGAAGTTGTTTAACGTTCAGTTCATCTTTCCTGATAATGCAGAATTTATTTATTTTGCCATTGTCTTTTTCATCCTCCTCCTTCATTCAATTACTTTCAGGGTGGTTAAAATATTAAGACTGTAAGCTCAAACCAACGTATACACTTATAATTATCCTTAACATGTTGCTTCCCTATACATGCTGTCAAAGAAATTTTGTTATTTTGGATTTCTCAGCTTTAGTTGTTGCAAAGAATGTAACTGTTTTGCAAGCACAGGTTTGTGTGCAACCACACTGAACTAGAAGTAGTCAGCTCTCCCACTCCAGCTCATTCCCCAAAGTAAATAAACACTTTACTTAAGGAAATTGTTGTAGTAAGTGACTGTTTGTCTCAGCCTGTAGCACTCCTCCCCTTGATATCAAACAGACTTTAATATACTGCCTGAAATGGCAAAGGTATAAGTGGGATGTAAGACTACTTTAGAAGTCTTTTTGATGGAATATACATATATTACAGCTAGAGCTATGCTTTTACAATCTACTAGCTGTACTTTTGTTGCTAATTTGAGAAATCAGTGAAGAGCAACTCACATGAGAAGGAATGAAACAAGGAAAACATTTGGTGCAAACACTTAAAACAGGATTTCACAAGAATGTTTTGAGTAGAAACCAACTGGAGTAAGACAAAGAAATCACAAGCTATTAAGAGAAGAACCACCACAAAAAGGATGGAGTGGACTCGTCTGCCACTCCGTGTAAACTAGGTGGATGCAGAAGAGATGAGTTTCTACCAAAATAAACATATGCTAGCCATTACATGTCTTTTTCTTGTTTCACACTGCTCACTGTGCTTTGTATCCACTGATTTTGATTGTGCTAAAATAAAAACCACTGTCATTTTATTTCTTTAAACCAACAAAACCATTGAAGTAAAAAAAATGTTACATATAATTACGTACAGTAAAATAAATTTACTACAAAAAAAACCCCTAACCCCCCAGACAATACTCCTTTAATAGATTTGGCACTTTCACCATGTTTTACTAAGTACAACTTTCCACAGTACCATATGCAATGCTAAATCCTAAGTGGAAAAAACAAAACACCTTACAGTGTCCAGTTCTGTCAGGGGAGAAGGGAGGGAGGAACACAAAAATGAGGCACACCAATAAAAATATCTAGTGTATACCAAACGTACCCGTCCATTAGGCAATTTAATAAAAAAAAAAAACCCTACCACTTATAATTTAACACCAAGCTGTCTTCCTAGCAACCAGGATTACAGGTTTATGCTGAATACAATCTTATGTTCAAATACAGAGATAAGCAGCATTATCCCAAAACCCAACAGAATCCCAGCATTCTGTAACAGGAAGTATCCCCAGCGGCTACATCCATGATCACTGGCATCATTGTGGAGCATTTCAGGCACCTAAACAAACAAGAAAGCATTAAATGCCTTCAAAATAAACAGTTACTTCAAACCCAGTTCTTCAACCTTGAGGCATGAGGTAGCACAGTCATACTCCTCTGGTCCTTCCTGTTGACTGGATTAATACTACTCCTTGAATTAGGTGTCATTCAATATGAACAATGTTATCAGAGTCTACTTTCATATTTAGAGACAGAGAGAATCTGTAATGTTCTAATTACTGTTCTCGTGATGATTATGCTGATGTCTTAATCATATCCTGAGTAAATTGCTGGCTTATTTACCAACTGATTTAATCAAGCCACACCAAGAATTTTATTCTTAAGAAGACAGTTAAGCTTTCACTACGCTGTACTTCTGTACAAACACACTTCTGAGGTTCAGTATTGGTTTGAATACAATTCTGTCTCCATCCCAGGAAGCAGTACTCATTTAATGCAAGAGACGAAGCACATTTGGTGGTGCCGATAGCGTGCAACTTGCAGTCTCACTGGCCATCTGCTATACCAGCCACTGTCAGAAGCAAATTTTTTACTCTACTTCTGCTGTTAACTGCCTCAGTTTCACAACTAAGGGAGAAATAATCTCTGTTCCTACAGTAATCTAAACATAAGCAGCCTTCCATCTGAACATTTAACTGAGCACTTACACCCCGTACTCATCAGCACATTGAAGCGCAGAAAGTTAATTGAGGGGAAAAAGATGGAAGAATTTATTTTGAGATCAAAATATGATCAGCATTAATTCTTAAACTATGTTATATAAATTCAAGTAGGTCTAGCCACTTACCATATCCACAAGAGCCACATACATGAACAAGCCAGCAGTAAGTGCAAATATCCACATTGAAACATTGTCTGCATAATGACCGATAAGAATCCCAGTGGCCATTCCAAGATAGGCCAGCATAGCAGACAAAGCATTATAAAGCACAGCTTGTTTGACAGTCATACCGGCTTTTAGAAGTACAGCAAAATCTCCTACAACAGGGAAAAAACAAAAAAAAAAGTTTTCATCCTCAGGTAACTATTGCAGTATTCATGAGTTCTCCTCTTACATACAAGATTACTAAGCTATTTTTATGCTGACATCTGCCTTATTTTTTTCCTTCATAAAATCAGAAATCACTGGGGGACAGAAAATTAAACAGCACACGTGAAGAACACCACAGCAGCAAACATTTAAGTTTATAACCTTAAAGTCTTAGGACTTTTGGAAGAAGTAGCTTTTCATGTAGTTTGCATTTAAACCAACACTGTAAAATGCTGCAGTACCTGATAGGTGTGAGCGTTCCAAAGAAGTAGTTTCTAAAATAAATATTCCCACTTAATTGCATAAAGCAATGGTGATGATTCTATTTATTGTCCTGTAACTGCTCTTTGTACTTTAAGTCTAGCTGTTTCATAAGTTCAGAAATAATTTCTTTATTAATTTCTGTGAAAGATCCTTAAGGTCTTATTTTCACTTGAAGGAATGATAAACTACCAGCCAGAAACAGGTTTTCCATCATTCAGAACAGATTTTTTTTTTGTTGTTTAGATACATCAGATCTAAACCAGAGTAAAATAATACAAGCTTATTATTTGAAAATAAAATAGATTCTATATAAAAATGTAGGTTACCTCCGGTTAAAGTAAACAAAAGCAATCTTCAAAGCCGACCTGAGTAATTTGTTACAACAACTTTTCCCACAAGATAATTGCAATTAAGATGAACTGGTATGTTACAAACATTGTTGAGTATTAACAACAGAATGATTCAATTTTATCCCTAGATAGCTTCGGCTAGTCCCATTTGTTTCAGAATTCCTATGCCACTTGATGTCCTCTGTTAAAGGAAGTATTTCTATCAAGTTCTCCGTGCTGATTAAAAAAAAAAAAGCATGATTTAAATTTTAAAGTATCTTTCTTGCTTCCAAAACCAACAGAACATTTGAATCTAAAATTATCAGATTCACAACATGAATTTTGTATATTTGTACTAACATTTAGTAATAATTAATATGTTTGACGATTTCCGTGGAATTAATATTAAGATGAACAGGACTCAATTCCTCCTGTGTCATAAAACAGGTACGTTTTCTCCAGAGTAATGTATTTCTGTATAACATTATTGTAGAGACAAATATATCAAACTGTTTAATAAGTAGTTTGATGTATACACATACTGATTTACAAGCTTCATTAAATGAAATTGAACATTCTACTTTCTAGGGAATTAAACCTTAAAAAAGTGCAAGCAAACTGTTCTTTCCTCATTCTGTACACCAGGTATGATGGTGGCCATGACAGCTAAGAAAGAAATACGAGTTGCACATTCAAAATGATGTGACAATTGGAAAGATCAGCTTTGTTCCAAGTTAAACTAAGCAGCTACATCCTGTTCTCACAAGCTGCCCTGCAAAAGGGCCAAATACTACAACATAAGACACATGCGTTCCCAGGAGAAATTACCATCATGAATTTAAATCACTTCAGCTTGGAAGACGAACTATTTCTAGGAAAGATTTCTAAGTAGTTCCAAGTTTACTTGGAAGAACAACAGTTCTTTGCAAAACTTAATAAAAAAACAGCAAATATTAGGTGGAAAAGAGTGCAACTAATTGTGACCTTCTTTTTAACAGCACAAACACAAGAATAAAATTAAACAGAGATGTAAAAAGAGCAAGTTCTGACATGCATTTTCATGCAATTCACAATTTATGTTGCTAAGGAGAATAAAAGCTACAAATTAACTATACAGAACAAGTTGTAAGTAACTGCAAGAGACACTGAGTTTTAAACAAAGTAGCTGAAATATTTAGATTTTTAAAAGGAAGATTAATTCAATCAATAAATAAAACAGTCTTTAAATAAGTTAAAGTATTTCTGTGTAGACAATCTGACACAGATGAAGTTTTCTGATCAAATTTTATTGTGCCACAGAATAAAACCACTCATTCTCCAAAGCACACCTGTAAGTACCTATACCTGCAGCACATGGAAATATTGGGGTCTTACCTAGCTCATGAGGTAATTCATGGCAAAATACAGCCACAGAAGTGCTTAAACCACTAGATAACCCTTCAGTAAAGGCTGCCCCTGTGAAGAGATAGGAAAAAAACCCACAACATTACTGCATGTTCAGACATCAAGTGCAGAAGCATTGTTGCATATTCTTGTACCAGATTAGGAAATATTAGTTTCAATCAATTTTTTTCTTATGCTTGCAGAAGCATTTAAACTTTAACTGAACAGTTGTTGTTTATGATTCATAAGTTTCGAAGTCAGAAGCAACATAGTCCTCTAATTAGTTAAAGTAAACCAAATTTCACTCTCATTTCTGAACTAGGCCCAGTATCTTTCAACAACACAACCCTCCCCAGAAAGACGCAATAAATGAAAATGCTATTAGAAAAGACACTTTTTTAAAGATACAAAGAGAAGAAGGCAGCTCAACTGCCTCCGAGATTCAGGCACTGGAAAAAGGGAAGTCAATTCAACAGTAAGAGAGACTATATAGTCACGCGAAATCAGCAGTGAAGATTGTGAGTTCTAGGCAGCTTGCACATAAGTGAACTATCATGCTTTAAGTGGAGGGGAAAAAAACCCACAAACCCCCTTTAAACTAGTCGAACAGTCCTCATAATGCGTGTTTTTTCCACTCCTTCTGTTGCTTGCTATTTTTCTTATTTAACAGCAGCTCAGGAGGAAACAGCACACAGCAGGGCTGAAGAGCTGAACCACTGCTCACATACAGCACAGGAGGTCACCACCTGCATGGAGAGACTCACCAAGGGGTGCAGCAGAACCACATCCAGCTTCCTCTTCAGCTGCTACCAGGAGCATGCCAGCAAACAAGGTGCTGCCAATAAGCAGTCAAAGAGGCACAAGCCATGTCACAGCAGTAGAGGACCCAAGAGTACTGCTCACAGAGGAAGAGCTACAATGGTGATGAGACCACAGGACATGAGACCCCTTCTCTCTGCTGGAGTCACCATCCCCAGTAGTCCAGCAGCCTCTACCCAGATGTAACTCCCAAGGGTAGACACTGCTGTCCACGTCTTCATCTGCAAGAAGTGACCGATGCTCCTCCCCACAGTGACAGCAATCTTACCTCTGTGGTGCATGCTGTAGCACCCAGTGAAGGAGATGCAGGAAGTTGTGAGCGGGCATCTTTGGATGAGGGATAATGAATACGGGGTTGAGAAGGTCTTCAGAAAAGGTTCTACAGAGGCAAAAGCCCAAGCCCCTTCAGACTGAAGAGGAAGGCAGGATCAAAGCAGCACTGGAACAGGAAATGTGAATTCCCAGATGGCTAAAATTTGAAAATAATGAAGCCTGGCAACAGAAAGAATGCTCCATCCCCATTTGCAGCTGCTAATCTAAAGAACATGGGCATGACCCTGGCAGCATTGAGAGGATAAATGAGTTCTGGGCAGCCCAGAACATTCATTCAGCATATCAGATTAGGGCCAGCAATACAAAAAGAAAACATTTTTAGTGATAGGAGATTCCCTCTCATGCAGGATGGAGGGCAGAGGCAGACCTGTCAACCAGAGCTACTGCCCGGGGAAGTCCATTGCTTGCCCAGAGCCTGCCTCGATGATGTTGAAGAGACACCACCAAAGCTCATTTGGCCTGTCATGGATAGATACAGACTGCCTAGAAAAGACAGAATACAAGTCACTATTTATTTTTTGCCCATCTACAGTTCCTTGAATGCACAGAGCTTCAGTATAAAAACTACATGTGAATGCAGTTCCTTGTGCCTATTGAGTCTCTTGGTCAAGATCAGAGTGACACTAGGAATACGGTTCCAAACTACCTAACCAAGAAAAGGTGGGTATAAGGTTATCTATGAACAACCACACAAGGCATCAGCATTCATATGAGAATTTTTAGCTGTGAAGGTAACAGCACTGGGTACACAATCCAGGATGCTCCTTAACTGTGTTGGCAATGGTTCCCCCCATACAAATGATTTAAGAGCCAGCCAGAATTAGAGTTCTACTTGACCTGCTGCTCACAAACAAGGAAGAACTTATTACAAATACAGCAAGAAAAAAGGCATCTTGTGCTCCAGTGAGCATGAGGTAACTGAATTCAGAATACAGAAGGAGACTGGGAAAGGAAGAAGCAAAATCAGGATGCTAGAGTTTAATGAAGCAGACTGACTTATTTAAGGAATTGCAGGATGGAACACCCTGGGAATCAAACGGGAAAAAGTACACAGAAGAGGTGGCTGATTTGTAAAGCACACTTGACAGTGCACAAATGAACCACCCTGTTTGTGCAGGAACACTAGGACTTCCAAAAGAGGACACACCTAGCTAAGCAGAGTGTGTCTTAATGAATTAAGACTCAAAAAGGAAGCACACAAGAAATAGAAACAAAGATTGGCAACAAGAAGGTAAAAGTGGTGGAACAAAAAGGAGGAAGACCAAAGCCCAGATAGAGCTAAGACTAATAAGACACCGAGGATAATAAGAAACAGTTTTACAGAAATGCTAGCTGAGAAACAAAGTTCAGGAAAAATTTGGGTCTGTTGATGCATGGGGAAGGGAACCAAGCAATAGACATAAGAAGCTGAAGCATTAGCACCGCCTTCATCTCCATCTTCACAGACAAAGCCAGATCCCAGAACCATTCCAGAAAGAGAGGGACAGTGAATACAAGAAAAGTAACAGTTTAGAGACACTTAGAAAAAAAAATGGAAGTGCTCAGATGCATCCCAGGGTGGGACTCACACAAGGGTGCTGACAGAGTTGACTGATAAGACTGCAAGGCTGCAATCTATTATCTATGGAAAACCATGGCTATAGAAGGCCCCAGTGGAACTCTGGGAAAAGGATAACATTCTTCCCATCTTTAAGAAAGGCAAAGAACAGGACCCAGGGAACAGTCAGCCTCACCTCAATTCCTGGAAACATGTTGAATATCCTCTTCAAATCCCTCTCCAAATGCTTGACCCAACTTGAGGAAATAACTCACTATAGAGATGGCAACAGCAGTGAATACAACAGAACTCGACTTTAGTAGCATTTCTAACACTACCTCCCACAGCAACCTCATCGAGGAGCAGAGGAAATATGGGCTTGATAGTTAGATCTGACTGCACATTGGCTGGACTTCTGGGCTAACAGGGCTCAATGGCTGGATAGTAACAAGTAGAGTTCACCAGGACAAATACTGTGACCCATTTTCTTCAGTATCTTCACTGGCCTCAAGTTGCACCAGGGGAGGTTTAGATATGATGTTAGGAAAAATTTCTTCAGCAAAAGGTTTGTCAAGCATTGGAACAGGCTGCCCAGGGAAGTGGTTGCATCACCATCTCTGGCGGTATTTAAAAAACACGTAGATGTCTTTGGGCCATGGTTTAGTGGTGGACTTGGCAGTGTTAGGTTTATGATTGGACTCAATCTTAAAGGCCCTTTCCAACCTAAATGATTCTATGATGTAGATGAAACAGACTGCACCATCTGCAAATTTGCAGATGACACTGAGGAGCAGGGGGGAGAAAAGTAAGGACTGAGTTGGCACATCAAGCACTAGAGCTTTAGACAAGACAGACCATGGTAAACTTGAAGACTAGGCCAACAGAAGTCTTATGAAGTTCAAAGAAGAAAAGCTAGAAGTTCTACACATGGAGCAAAATAACCTCATGCATTAATACAAAGAAGGAACTGGCTGGCTGAAATCATAATCCTCACATCATTTTCAGGAAGGCTGCTACTTCAGCACTGAATTCAGGAATTGATTATGAGCCAACAGCGTGCTTTCACTGCAAGCACAGTGAGCCACAAACTGCATAGTCTTAGGAGTAGCAAGGCCAGTAGACTAAGTTCTTATCCCCCTCTGTTCACTTCAGGGTGTCCCAGTTCAAGGTGGATATGAATATTGTCCAACAGAGGCTGACAGGATAATCAGAGGTCTCCAGCATAAGGCCTAAAAGCTTGAGGAAGCCAGGTATATTTAACCTCCCTCTCCACCAGACTAAGGGACAGTCTACCAGCAGCTTCTAAGTACCTTTAGTGCAGTCACAAATATGAAGGAGCCTAACTCGTCAAAGTGGTGACAGATGACACAACAGCGGGAGAGGCTGCAAATCACAACTTGGGAGCTTTGGGCTGGATATAAATAAAAAACTTTCCTTATTAAGAGACAGTAGTGCAATACAAGAAGAGTTCAGCCAGAGACGTGGTGTAATCTCCCCATCTGTGGGGGTTTCCAAGGCTCAGCTGTGCAAAGTGCCATGACTGACCCAATCTAGTGTTCCTAAGAGCTGTTTCAAGCAGAGGGTTCGACTAGATGACCTCAAGAGGTCACCCATTTCTATGACTATTTGTGAGGTCCAATTCAGAGGTGCACAGCATGCAAGACGAAAGCTATTTTGACTTAAGCCCAGTTTTCCACTGCACTCCAAAACATTGTCAAGGAGTGTACACAGTAATTAACAGGTAAGTGACAGAAGTTACCGCTACTTGACTAGCAAAAGAGGTTATTAGTGAACACTATCAATCTTTAAGGTATCGGTCTGCTTCCCCCACCTCCAAACACAGCTTTATAGTTCTGGAGTCAGATTTTGAGAGACAGGAAAGCTACAGTTATCTCCTACTAAGACAGGAGAATTCAACATCATTCAATCGGGCTTCAGTTTGAGGAGACTAGGTAAGTAGAAGAAGGCAGAAGGTAATTATCTTCTCCCATGCCCGCATCCTCAATCTGTAAATTCCTCTATATTACTGCCTCTATACAATGTTTTCCCAGTCTTATCACTTATTAGATGAAAACTAAAAATACAAGAATCCTTCTTAATCACACATGGTAAATCTAATTTTGGGACCACAAAGGCAAGCCAAACAAAACCTGACTGCTTTGCAAAGTATGCAGGTGGCTGATACATACAGATACACAGCAACCAAAGTACAAGCTGAAATAACAGTAGTATCTATTTTTGTTTTTTACTGCTAAAAAGAGGTCTTGAAACATTAACAAATTGAAGACTACATTAATATCTGGTATTATCCCCTCTCAAGAAGTTGATTTAATAGTGTCATGGTATCTTCAAATATACTTTTAAGACATTACTTCTCAAAAAACAGCTAAAGAAAAAAAATATATACAAGATTAGTGTAAAAACCGTGTTCTGCACTTTAATTTGTACAAAATGATCTTTTGTGATTTGAACTTTTCTGTGTAGCTTCAACTAAATAACTAGTCAGCTGCAACTGTTCCATGCTTTAATTAAAAAAAGCACTTTTAAATCTTATTCCTACATAACTAGCACAACAGATTTGAGGAAAATTATGAATAACAAATCACAGGAAATGAACTTAAGTGAAGGGTTACTCTGGCTAAAGCTATCTTCACAGAAGCATTCACATCTTCATTTAAATACAGGTAAAATACTATAGAAGTACTATTGGCATTTTCATAACATCATCAAATCGATGTTTTTCCATAATACATTTGAGCCCATCCAGGACTGAAGGAAATCCACATTTCCATTAGCCTGAACAAGCTACACAGCAGGACTTCTAGAAGCTATTGCTCCCACTTGTTCAATAAGCCTTTATTAACCTTCCTCATACTTTTCCCTTCATAACTATAAAGTCATAGCTCCTTCCCAAATCTCCCTAATGCTAAGAGGTAATTGATTCTGCATGTCATTTGTATGCAAATCCTCCTCCTTCTACCACATTTTCACTACTGATCTGCTTAGAAATTTACATTCCATGCTTCAACTTTCATCAAAAATGAGATTAAATCAGAAGGTCTCTTTTCACATTATACTTTGAATTGACTGAATCTGAACAACTGTAAGCACTGCTGTGAGAAAATAGTTATTATTGGGTTTTCTCCTCAAACAAGAATGAACTTGTTTCTACAATAAAATTTACAGAAAGACTGATACTGTTGAACTGACTCCAGTATGCTATACAGCTGGAAATGAATCCAATACCTGTAAAAATTAGTCTTAAATACTAACATCAAGATTACGAAGGACTAGCACAAGAACTAAGGATTACTGATTTGATTTCACTTTCTCTAACTTTAACCTTTTAAATTTAAAAGACACCTGTAGTCTAGCTCTCCTTCTAGAAAAAACAAGGGAGTTCCCAAACCTAACCTCCCAGCCAGAAGTCCAAAACATAATATTCAATCTGTTATTTTTGTGATAAAGAAATATTTTCACTGAAGCACTGTCAAAAAAGACTGAACAACTACAATACGTTAGGGAAAAACAGGCACATGAACAAAAAAAGGAACAAAAAGCTAAGTGTTCTGATTATGTGTAAAATAACTGTTTATACCGGTTTAAATTTTAAAAAACAAACACACACAAAAATGGACTATTACAATCAATTTTAAGAACAATACTTTGAGTAGAGTATGACTGGTATTTAAGAAAATAAAAATTTTTTTAATACTTTTCCAAGAAGAGGTGCTGAGCCTGTTCTGAAACACAGTACAGCACACTGAGCATATGAACAAATCTACTTACGCTACGCTCATTTAATTGTTATAGACACTCTTAATCCAAAAATCTGAATAAAGGCAACATATAGTGACTTTATTGGCATCTTCTCCATGAATCATATTTCTGAGAAGTAACAGCTAACTAATGTCCTATTAATTAATGCTCTACTCACACATTCCTAGAACACAAAGACCAGCACAGACTGGAAGCTTAGTGCAAGCACTAGAAGAACTGGAACGCTGCTCTTTAGTGGTAAAATCTGAGAATCAGAATGTGACAGGGCTGCTATGCAAAAGTGTAAAAGCACTTTAGAGAACACAATGCCTTGGACCAAATTCATTTTACAGTAAAAATGAATGCATGCCTACCTCCCACAGCACAAAAATCACACATATATATTGCCTAATCCATTTGGGTAATCTTCAGGCTAAAGCAGACTGAAACCAGGGTCCCATCTTCCTACTCACCAATGCTCTGGGGAAACTTATACATGATGTATAACCAGGGCCCAGTACAGGCAAAGCCAGATGTGCAAAGTATAAAACCTGACCTTGCTGCGTAACAAGTGAAGATGGAGAGAAAAAGAAAAAAAGAAGCCAATGATACTAACGGCCTGACTGGAGTGAAAAAAACACAGCTACTTTGTATGTTACCAAAATGACAAGCTTATCTTAAAAAAAAAAAAATTGCAGAGCACTTGCAGGCATTGAAATACAAAGTCAGCTCTAAGCCCTAAATATTGTTTTACAAGTCTAGCTCTAGCTTTGAAAAATGTTAGCTTTAACTTTGTTAAAAGTAGAAAAATAAATAAAAAAAGTTTATAGATTTCCTGAAGAAACGTAACTGTAAGCACATAATTTCTGGTTTATTTGTCACTGATCTCCAGGTTGTTAAACTGGGGATTTTTCTCATTCATTCAGAGCTGCTATCAGATAAAGGTTGAGGCTTCAAAGATCCACCACCAATTAGTTATGTTCCTAATAAAGAGGTAAGTGAGATAAGAAATAAGTGACAGAAAGAAGATTTCGCTGTCCTTACATATAACAAAGCTGTAGTAACCAAGCCAACACTTACCAATTGCTAGGCCATCGCTAAAGTTGTGTAGTCCATCTCCCATAATCACCATCCATGCCAGAGTTGCTATCCCTGCATCCTTCAGTTCTTCACGTGAGTAGCGCTGACTGTGACTGTGGGGATGATGGTTCTGATGATGATGGTGATGCAGAATATGATGGTAGTCATGGTGATGATGACTGAGATGATCTGTTTGTCCTAGAGTATCGTGTAAGTGAGAATGACATTTGTTTCTACAGCCCCTGGATACATATTCATTGTCAACCTCCTCTTGATGAGAATGAGCTATCATCACTTCTTCTTCTTCTTGTACAGTTGGCTGCTGAGAAATGAAGGGCGATGGATCTTGACAGTCTGTCCCTAGATAGCCCTCAGGCCCTGTTACACAAACACAGAATTTATTATACATTTTAAAAATCCCCTAGGAAGCAAAGATACAATGACCAAGTTGAATAAGTGATACAGTAAAGAAGAAATGAGTAAGTCTAGCAGTTGAGACTGTTAGCCCAGCTTCTTGTACCAGGTTTTTTTTCCCCCCCCAAGGGCTTCCATAACTTCTTTTCCTTTAATCAGATTTCTGAGATAATTCCCAGTATTTCAAAATACAAAAAACTTTTAGTTTCTGTCCCCTACAACTGAAGCAACCCCTACATTATGGCCACAAATGCCTCCTGAAAGGTAAAAAAGCTTTTAATCTAAGACTCAGTGCAACTGAAACAACAGCCTAAGGTTCTACGGCTCAGTTTCACAGCATGAATGCTGTTAGTTCAATTGCTTCAGAAAGACAAAGTGTCTGGAAAGCATATGCTATTTAGTCATCTTAGGGCTAGAGATTAAGAATGCAGAAGATGATTACACTATAGATAATTGTGGAAACTCCTGTATTTCATATAAATCTACTTAAGCTCCTGTATTTCATATAAATACAGGAGCTTAAGTTTGAACACCTGAAAAATAAACACTCAAAACCAGTTATCACAGACCATGAAACATCCTCATATAAATATTAGTGGCACACTAAGGTTTGTTATTTTAACTCCTAAAACTTGCTAAGTTTTTCCCCTGCAATTAAATGAACAAATACACTTTTTTCTGCATTCCTGACAAGTGTTTCATGAGTTATAAAATTATTCTGAAAAACTGAACGCCTCTTTTAGCTACAAGAGATAACAAGTATCTAGTGAAGTATGTTTTGTCTTACAGCATGAACATATGATCATTTGTAGTCCAAATACCTCAACTAACCTCTAGGATATTAGATTATCAACCTTATAAATAAATAAATACCCAAACTAACAAAATCCAGACAGAATCTAAATAATGGCTCACTGATACAACATCTAACAGTCTAAAGAGAAGTGCAGAAGCCAGTAGGTACAGCTGTATTTGCAACAGGCACAGCCAGAAGAGCTTTGCAGAATTACTTCAACTTCTGCTGTTAAGTCCAGAATTAAAAGGCTTACGGTTTCAAAACTGTGAATTCACTACTTCCATCCTATCGATTCTTTTGAACAGAAAGCAGCAAATAGAGCTAATTCTCTACATATTAATGCACAGACAGGTTTTGTTTTGAAAAAAAATTCAAGTAGGTAGTGATCCAACCTACAGTAAGAAGCAGATCTATGAGTTGCCATCAATCAGGTGGTTTTTTAAACAGTGCTGCCACAAAATAACAACTGTGCGGTATTACTGAGACTTACGATCATCTGCATCTAACTTTTCTTCATTTGCTGAAAACTTCTTACTGTCTCCATCATCTTCATTTTTTTTCTTATTCCAAAAGAAAATACTGTAGTTATGAATATTTTACTTATTTTTTCAAGATATACATGAGCAACATTATAGTCACAACATTTACGCCTGCACAGAAAGAGGACAACATGGAAGCCATATAAAGAGCGCAGAAGAGGAACATTAGAAACTCAGCTAAGTACAATAAGACAACAAAGGTTCCTCAGGCTCCACAGGAGGGGGGAAAAAAAAAAAAACAAACCAAAACCCAAACAAATCCCCACACCTCAATACCCCACATCTTTGCACGAGGAACAAGCAGAGGGGTTCCTCTGAGAAGCAAAACGCATCAAATACTGAGTAAAAGTTATTCCACTAATACTTTTCCACTGTAATGTCAGTGTAATGGTTGTTTTATTTTCTAGCGTACTGAAGGAAAACCAAGCAAAATGTTCCACCATTGCTCACTAATGTCTGTACCATAACAATTTACGATCAGTGACTCAGTATCTACAGGCCATAATTAGTCTAATGGGAAATCTATTCCCAGTGGCTGAGAGAAGGACACAGGAAAAACTTGCTTTACTTGGAACTCTTCATGTCCTCTCTTGGCAAATAAATTTAACTAGAGATAGGGAAAGCGATCCTGTCGCTCGCAGTTAGTTTAGCTTCAGTATAAACCCCATCAACACAACCTCCTGTAACCAAAATCAAAGAGCTTACACGGGATCTGCTCCAAGACTGCTGCCTTAATGACCAATTTAACAATAAAACTAAACAGAGATTATCAGTCAGTGTGATAGCCTGGAAATTACCTATTTTTAAGCTAAGTAATTAGTAGTTTATTAACTTTTTTCAAGCAAAGCTTAAGATACTGCCAGCTTTTACCTTTTTTTTTTTTACTGAGTCAACTTTTACATCATTGTTTATTCCTGGCTATACTAGTTTAAAGAACTCAGTTACCAATAATTGGCAAGTTGCCAACATTTATGACCTGCCACATTCAGTTATTTACCTTCCACATAAGAAACAGCATAGTAATCTGGAAGCTGAATTGCTCTTCTTTTGGGGGGGGCGGGGAGAGAAAAGAAGGGAAAGACAGGCTTGGCAGACTGTATTTCCAAATGAAATACTATCTAATGAAGTCACTTCCTACAGTGTAGCTGGATGCTTATTTAGGTAAGCACTTACTACCACCCTTACTCGTTTTGTGCAAGTGCCCCCCTCAACAGGGGTACAATAACTGTACAAGGCCATCTTATTTCATCCACTATAAGAATTAAAATAATAATAAAAACAGTTCAGATAGTTATATAATCGCCTTGAGATGTCAGAAGGAAGTCAATAATGAACAGTAACTTCTTAAATCACTCTGTTAAAACAAAGGGTGCAATTCGATGTTTGCTTATTAAACAATTCACTGTGGTGTCAAGCCTGTAGTATATATCTGGTTAACCAAATAGCTCAGAGCTCTTCTGAAACGGGACCACAG
The DNA here is from genome assembly GCA_013397275.1 of Burhinus bistriatus. Classification (NCBI taxonomy): domain Eukaryota; kingdom Metazoa; phylum Chordata; class Aves; order Charadriiformes; family Burhinidae; genus Burhinus; species Burhinus bistriatus. The sequence continues at coordinate 17,331 of VYXH01006424.1, read as the reverse complement.
AAAAAAAAGTTATCATGTAGTTTAAAAGTATGTGTCACTACCACAAATGAAATTATAACACTAATCAAGTCAGCGATCACTATTAAATCCAGATATATGATAATCATAATTTCGTAAGTCTATTCAGAAATGATCATGCAGTACAATACAGCCTGAAAATAATAGTTTCTCTACCTTTTTCTTCTTGTCTTTAAACTGCTTTATTAAAGTGATCAAATGTTCCACTAGAAACATGAAATACAAGCCTCCAAGTGCTGTAAGTCCCTTCCATGTAGAATCCAGGTAAGCACTCTCCTCTACACTTTGAAAAACAAGATGTTTGAACATAGAGCCTTTGTTTTGTTCAAGCAGTGGTTTTTCATGGTGATGGTGATGATTTCCATGAGACTAAGGGGAGAACCAAATGGGGAAAGTCATTACATTCAAAAGAACTGATAACAAACATAGAAAGTATTCTCCATATTCTTTTCCTCAAGTCTGGGGTCCAGACTTAACAATTTTCATGGGGTAAATGCTCCGGATATAAACTCAAACAATTACAAAAAAAAATCTGTTGATAGGAAGAAACATCACAAAGACTGAGAGTAGGTCGGTATTCATCTTCTCACTGCAGCTATGTGCATACTGCTCAACACAAGATGGACAACTGCCCCCACAAAAACCTCCCGACACCATGAAGGAAACTGCATTTTAAGTAGTAGTCACAGACAGCATACCAATTACTTTCCCATCTAAGACAGCTCATCAACTTCAAACACCTTCTTCTACAAGGAACTTAGCAGTAATATCTTTCTTTAAAGGAAGTCTGAAATTCTTCCCCTCTGCACTGGCTACCGATGTGTTCAGAAACAAAAAAACTTCCAGGACACCTCACTCACATGTGTTTAGATTTACATAACCTCACATAGCAAATGCAAAATTAACTGAAAGGACAAAGAACCCAATGAATTACAGGCAGAGCTAGGAAACCACCACAGGATCCGCAGTCCTTTCTATCCATCTCATGTGAAAGTTGGAACAAGTTACCTTTTGGGGGTGTGGGGGAGCAGGGTGGTGGGAATGTCTGTTTAAGAGCTTCAAGAAAGGTAGAAATTTAGTAATCATATTCCAGTTTCATTGTCCATATTACATAATAGCAATATGTAATTCCAAAGTCTATCAAGTCATGTTTTCACAGGACTTCAGAAATGCTTGATTCTGATCAAAAAATTACAATGGATAAGCAATCAACATAAGTGGCCGATAACAGAAAATAGTGGATTATCTACTCCACATTTAAAGTGTACAGTGAACAATTTCAGCTATCTATAAAGCTCATTAAACTGGAAAAAGAAAATAAAGGGGCAGCATTGCAGTAAGTGACTAAAAATATTTATACAAAATTCTTGCATGCAAGGAATAGTAAGTGATTTGGCAGCATATATGACTAAGAACAAGAAACAGATTGAGGGATAATGGTATTAAGTTCTTACACTGTAGGGACTGTGAAATGAATAATACAGTTCCAAATGGCAAACGTTTCCATCAAATAATCTACTTTACAAGGTTGAGAAATGACTCACCAAATAGGTATTAATTAATAGGGATTAAAATTATCAGTACGAAGTACGGACAGATGTCAAATTCTCTGCTTTGAGACAATGAATGAAGGAGTAATTAATACTTACATGTGGAAGGAGATGTAAGAAAGCATCTCCACTCAAAGTCCCCACAGCCAATGCCACAAGAAAACTTAGAAGAAATTTGAAAAATACGCGATTCATCAGCGGTACCAATATAACACCCAATAAGGAAAGAAAACTAATGACGGAGATGGATATAAAGCCACCAATCCAAGCTGGTAAAAAAAAAGGAAAACAATAACAAGAATTAATAACAGCTGTATCAGATTTTGTTTGCTTAACATTCCTGTTATCAAATACTCCTGATCATTCAATTAATCCTCTGTTAACAAATGGTATGCCACAAAGATTTCTCTCTAGACATGGTCAAGTGCCAAAAGAAAATTAAACTTCTTTCAACTTTGCAACACGTTTCTCAAATTTATAACCAATATAAAGGGTTTCCAGTACGCTTTTATTCCATGTTAAAAAAAACAACCTACCTATTTGCAGAGAGTAACCTTTTGGAGGAGTTTCAGCTTTTTCACTAGTTGCATGGACTATGCAGTATTTGCCATCAATCTGATTAATAAGAGCTGGACAGAGGTAACTAAATTCTGTAGCAGTCAACAATACCTGAGTGCCTATTCCATGGGACTGCATCAGTTTGGACGCGCTGGAGCACTATGGAAAGACACATGTGTTAAAGCTTAACCAGAACCAAAATAGCATGGTATCTCTGAAAAGGACTGCACATCCATTTTAACTGAAATGCAGTGGCACAACATGAAAGCAGCTGTATCAACAGTCAATAAAAACTGGTAACAAACCAGTTTAGTAAGAACTGTACCTCCATCCTGCTTCTGGCCCAGAAAACTAGTTTGGAAGTCCTAGTAGATGATGCATAATTATCACTCATTCTCAGCACAAGCGGAGCAGATGCTTTGCTGTGCAAAGTTTTAGAGGCACTTAGTTTTAAAGGCCATATAAGGAAGTAGTAACAACGTTAAATACATTTTTACAGAAGTGATTACTATGGAAAGTCTTGCATAGAACGTGTTCTGCATACACTTCCTCCAGTAAAGAGCTCCCCACTGTATGACCTACAGTCTTGCTGGGTTTAAATAACAGTAGTACTTCTGCTCCAACTGTGCAGAACACAGTAACAACTTGTGAATTCAGCACCTACAATCACAAGCTACACAACACCCACTCTGAATGACCCAGCATGGCTGCATATGTTAAGAACCCAGACAGACACTTGCTTTTTGAAGTCTTTAGTTGAGAATGATCTGATTGGGCAAGAAAACTGTCTACAACACAACTATAGACTTTAACAGCACTAATAAAGTAACAGATAACATTCTGCAGCAATCTTTTTTACAGTTGGTCTTTATATACAATCTTAAAGGTGGAGAGGGAGGGCATTGAAGGTAGAAGGTGCCAGTTACTTCCCTGTAGTTCTACACTATCTGCCATAGAATTATCTAGCACTTGTGAAGCAGCTTTGAGCAGAATTACAGCGTTTTAACTAGATTTTTTTTTTTTTACTTTCACTACATTATTAATAAAACAAGACAGATTCTGGCTTTAAGGCAGAACAGCAAGTTTCTAATTTGAAGTGTTTTTCATTTTTAGTAATATTTAAAAATAATATATAAATATATAAAACCAAGTGTATGTTTATACTTAATGAAAGTATGTGTTTCTTTTTAGGAAAAATTAAAAAATTAAAATTAACTAGATTGCATATATTTTCCTCGGAGCTTGTGAACATTAACACAACATTCCTTCAAAATATTAACTTTCAAGGAAAGTTGGTTTTGTGTGTTTTACTATGAGTACTGTTACACCACAAAGCTTGTACCCAGTTAAGCGATAAGCACCTGACAAATAAGCCATAACAACTTTCCCAGTGGATCTGGACCCCCAAGAACATAACCGAATCAGTCTCACCTCTTGGGTATTTTGGTTTTTCAGTTTAGAATACAGGTAACTTCCTCTTTCCAATTCCTTCAGAGAAGTACGAGATTCATTTGGTTTGCTGTTAGGAAGCCAGCTTGCATTGCTGCCACCTGTGACATTAACAGCATTAGAGCTGGTCAGACCTAAACGACTAACCAGCTTGACTTCTCCAGGTTGCACATTCTGTAATTCAGAGTGGCCACCTGCAGGAGCGGTGATGATAGATGCCGTTATTTCATTAACGGTGTTCTTGCTGCGTACAAAGTTCTGCTGATGCTCTACATTCTCTGCTTTATGAGGATCCTTTGAGTGACTGTTCCTGTGGTCTTTGTTAGCATCAGATTCATGGTTTGGACAAACAGTCTTCTCAGAGTTTTTACTCAATGAAACATGATTATGATGAAGGTGATGATCATGGTCATGATCGTGATCTATTTTAATCCGTTTCATTTTATCTATACCTATGTTCTGGAGCAGTTTTCTAAACCCTTCCATCGACAGAGAGTTGTTTTCTCCATAACGATGAAAAAGTTCATGAAGGTGGAACTTCTGTATTAATCCTGCCAAGTCACTATTAATGCCAGCTGCCTTTTCCGGAAAAGTTCTCTCTGATGTATGCACAACAGTAGCGGTCTCCACTCCATGATGGTAACTTTCACACAGTAGTATGGAAAACGACACAAGGAAAGTGACCAATACTGTACTCTCCATTGCAGTTTCTTTTTAGCAGTGAAAAAATGTAGGAAAAAAAAGAAAATTTTAAATTTGCATAAAACTGATCACATTTTCCTCTATAATAGATGTTCATAATTTGCTTAAACAAACAAAAAACCCAAAAGCCCTGCTCAAAGTATCAATGCAGTAAGAGAAGAGACATTTACATTTCTTACACATTCAGCATTTTTCCCAGATGTGTGGCCTCAGGCAACAGGAGATGAAGCTGCATACCACAGTGAGGTCACTGGCTGTAAACACCCCTCCAGGTATAAGCACACCTTTGTTTACCTTGGCCTGAGTCAGTTTTCTAACACAACCTAAACAACGAGAGCATCCTCTAGAGCCCAACAACTGAGTTCTAGGTTAGGCCTTCTTGCGCTTAAAAGAAGCCTTATAATTTCACTCTTAGCGACAAGTAAATATTATAAATTACATATTCCTGCTTAAAAATCAAAATTTTCCTTCACTGGATTTCCCAGAGCTCTTGGCAAGCCAGCACTCCACAAAAAATATGTTTTTATGTTGTTACGTTCACCAGTGTTTTAAGACCGCTATCGTACATCTCCTTTCACTAGGCAGGCAGACCACTGCTGCGGGCCGAGTGTTCACAAGCGTGAACGTTTGTGTATATTACTCCATAAATACTCCAGCAAGGCTATGAATTAACTGATATTCAGGCTGCGTGCAGGACTATGCCAAAGGACTGCCTCAGCCCTTTTTCAGGGAGGCACAGACAACAGAACATCAGACGGAGAACTTCACACTTTCCAATGAGATGTCAACCAGCTGTAAAACCCCAGCACCACCCCCGGCACCCGCTGGCGCTCCCCGTTGCAAACCGCACCGGCGGGAGGTGGCATCCATCAGAGACCCCCTCTCCCTAGAGCGCCCAGGTCTGCGACCGGGCCCGGCCCACGGCGAGCACTAGGGCGGGAGGGGCGGCCGCGGCCCTTGCCAGGCGCCGGCCGGCCCCAGCCCCGGCCCCACCTCACCCGGCGGCGGCTCCAGCGGCGCGGCCCGCTCCGCCCCGCCGCCACCGGCCCCAGCCTAACCGTGAGGCGCACACGCCCGCCCCGCAGCCTGCCCGCCACCGCAGGAGGAGGTTACCTGGCCCGCCACCGGGACGGGCGCCGCCGCCGGCCGGAGCCTTCTCCTCCCGCCGCCGCCACCGCCCACGCGCGCTAACGGCTCCCCGCCCCCCTCCTTTCCTCTTCCGGGTACGGCAGCCGTCAGGCGTCTCTCCGG
>VYXH01006424.1:0-11797 GCA_013397275.1 Burhinus bistriatus | reverse complement strand
TTTCTCTTCTAATGCTTGGGAAAACTGCACTTCTAGAAGACTCTAGTGTCTGAATTTGTGAAAATACTTTATAGCCAGCTATGCTATGTGGTTTTCAAGGTCTTAGTGTTTTCAAGTTGGCCCGGTGTGGGGATGAGGAGGAGCGAGACCCCGGCACTTGACCCAAGCTGGCTAACAGGATTATTTCATACCACGAATGTCACATTCAATATAAATTAGAAAGTTTGCTGAGGAGTTTTCTCCCTCCCTTGATGGCAGCCATCCAGAGAACTTCTTGCCCCAGTGCCGGTCCCCTGAGACCTTCCTTTCCTCCTGAAGCTGTAGCGCTCACAGTGTCCGACATTTGCTGTCTGCTGCTGGGAGTGCACAACGNCGCCGCCACCGGCCCCAGCCTAACCGTGAGGCGCACACGCCCGCCCCGCAGCCTGCCCGCCACCGCAGGAGGAGGTTACCTGGCCCGCCACCGGGACGGGCGCCGCCGCCGGCCGGAGCCTTCTCCTCCCGCCGCCGCCACCNTGGGGAAGGGCAAAGTGGTGGGGAGCAGGTGGCTTGGGAGGAGGGCTGCATCCCCAGGGGGTCCCTATTTCTAAAAAGACTGAGATTTGGATTTAGTGTCGTTTGAAAGGTGGCGGTTCGTTGTGAGGTGTGAAATACTCCAAGAGAGCTAAGATCAACCATAGATGAGTCAGAGCAATACTTCCTGAAAATGTAAGTGTCCTGGTTTGAGCGACACAGGACTACTTTCTCTTCTAATGCTTGGGAAAACTGCACTTCTAGAAGACTCTAGTGTCTGAATTTGTGAAAATACTTTATAGCCAGCTATGCTATGTGGTTTTCAAGGTCTTAGTGTTTTCAAGTTGGCCCGGTGTGGGGATGAGGAGGAGCGAGACCCCGGCACTTGACCCAAGCTGGCTAACAGGATTATTTCATACCACGAATGTCACATTCAATATAAATTAGAAAGTTTGCTGAGGAGTTTTCTCCCTCCCTTGATGGCAGCCATCCAGAGAACTTCTTGCCCCAGTGCCGGTCCCCTGAGACCTTCCTTTCCTCCTGAAGCTGTAGCGCTCACAGTGTCCGACATTTGCTGTCTGCTGCTGGGAGTGCACAACGTCCCACTGATACAGTTGGCTGAGTATAATCCTTGTATATTTTATATTGGTATGAGGATCAATATTGGTTCTTTAGTGTTACTAAGGTTACTTAGTCTTATTCTATTAAATCTGTATTTCGCCCCTTGGGTTTCCTTGTTTTTTCCTGATTCCCCTTCCTGGGTGGGGAGGGGTCATCGGGTGATAGAGTAATTGTCTAAACGACAATAAATTGCTGTGGGTTTCTCAAACCTTAACAATAAGTCATTCTGGGTTTGGAGCTGTGGTTTAGGTGAAGACACAGGGTGTCATAGCATCCCTTAGAGTCTTGGAAAGGAGTTGGCATGAGGACGCCCAGTCTTGAAAAGAGTACACACGTGGGGTGTGGGCAAGCAAGGACTGCAAGTGAACTGACTGGTTGTAAATATGGGGTGCAGGTAAATGGCAAGCGATGTCATTTTTTTTATAACATCCACTAGGGTATTGCGGTGAGTGCTGTTTGGTTGAACCTGTCATTGTAATTGATCTGGCAGAAGAAAACTGCACTTCATGCATGAGTGAACAAAGAGACAATAAGAAAGGATTACCTCGGAGAAAGGCTTGAACCTTGCTGAAAACGTTACTTTCTCCTGAATAGGCATACTGTATTGTTCAAGTGTTGCTTTGCTTTGCCACTTTTCTGAACTGGCCATGACCGCTGTATGTCCCAGGCTTAGACTCTCTTGTGTTTCCTCTTTCTTCCTCCACCACTTACAGAGTTTTAGTTTCTACCATCATGTCGATTAATATTGCTAGTACAGTGGGTGCAGTTCTGCTTGCCCATCCCAGCTGGCTTTGGAATTGGGCCTCTCTTGTGTGATCGATTGCCAAGATTTTTCAGCTTGCTGGAGTTTGAAGGCAGCACTGCATCCTGCTCTAGGATCTGGCTTTCCTGATGGCTCCTGAATGTTATGCCAACAACTTAAACTTAACATCCAAAACATTCTCAGCCATCTTTCTCCTGCTGTCTGCTGCTCTTGACAGCACCACCTTGCTCGCCAGTCAGGAGGTGACAGATCTGTCTTCCCCATGCCTAATACCTTCAACTCACTGACTGATTTAAACTTGTTTGTTTGTGAGTTCAGCTGACTGGAGCACAGAAGGGAAGTATGTGTTGCGAACAACTCCGGAAACAGAGAGAAACATGTCACGAGATTATGGATTTAGTCCATAAAATAGCTTTTGAAATACTGAAAAAATACTATGTCCTTCAACCTTACTCTTTTTTTTTTTTTCTTTTTTTCTTTTTTCCCCTGGAGGAAGAAAGGGAGGTTATAAATTGCAGGAGTGGGTGGGGTTTTTTTCTTTAATGCTAATTCATTTTGCATGAATACTGTTTACCAGATGCCTTTGTAGTATTTCAGTAACACCACATTTATGCCTAAGATGCTAATGTTAGGCATTTGATTGTTGTAAATGATTTTTTTTTTTTAAATCTTTTCAAATTACAGCTGCTAAATGATGGAGCCTGTTTTTCTAGTCTCTTGAATGCATCCACTGTCTCCGGCTGTTTCATTGTGTCAAATCTGCAGTTTCTTCTCACATCTTGTCAAGGTCATGTACAGACCTAAGTGTCAGAGCTTAGGTCACACAGAACAGGTCTGCAGTGCTAAAATGCTATCTTTTTTTTTTTTCTTTTTAATTTTGAGTAGTTAATACACATCAGCTAGGCAAAAAAAAAAAAAAACCACTGGTAAAAACAATCCACCTGAAAACTTATTTGCAGTAAAACTTGAGGTCAGATCTGTTTTATGGTGCCTGAATTGATCTCAGTAAGTTTATCTCATGGTAAAATTAGAGCACGTTAGTTGTTTTTACTCTTTCTGTTATCCAGTAACTTAGTCCAAATACATGTCCAACTGTGAGCTCTGGAGTAGCTGTGATTATGTAAAACAATGGTTCAATGAATGAATAAATATCTCTCAACCTGTGGATAAACAGGAAGCATTATTTAGAGAGTCAACAGAGAGCAAACTGGGAAGCGGTTTGACTGCTGTCTCAGCCCATCATGGGACTGCGTCTTAACTACAGCTCTAGGCCATTGAAAAGATCATCCTTGGGATTTTTTGTTGGTTTTTTTTCTGTTCAGAAGGGCTTTCAGGAGCTGACAGCCTTTCAGCTTGCAAAAGAGATGAATGAGGAAGAATATGATGGAAGTGGAAAAGTTTATGAAATCATACCACCTGCTTAACTATTGTGACTAGTGTTGCCCCAAAATTTCTTGATTGCTTTGCTGAATATGTGTCAGGGCACATGCTTTAAAACTCACCATTTTGGGAGCAGTAAGGAGCTGGCTGTTCAGGCAGTTCTAGTCTCTTTGCTTGCAATTGCTAGCTATTGCAAGGCTTCATCACAAACATGTTGTATGAGCCCAACATTACACGCTGAACAGAGGTGATGATAAGTAGGCAGGGAAGTGACCCTGAGCATGATGCTGAGAACTGCCCTGCTGTGGTCCCTCTAAGCTTCTACTTCTGAAATTTTCTTAAAATTTGAATTTGGCTTTTAACTTTTCATTGAGAACAGCTATGTGATTAGAAATATTAAATGTTATATAAAATAAGTGAAAACTCTGTAAGTTACAGAAATGTTTGTTTTAAACTAGAGAGTTGCTACCATACAATTGCTGGACAGGTGTAACCCCGTGCAAAACTCCCATCTTATTTCTTAAAACTCTCAAGTAATCCTTTTGTTCTGTTAGCGGCATTTCACGATTGTAAAGAAATCCCCAAAGCAGCAATTCTTTCTGTTATTGTTCCAATAGGTTCCTCTCTCCAACACCATCTGAACAACTAGTTAGCAATTGCATATTTGATGGTACTATATTTTAAGTCCTAAAGATATATTTTAATGTAACAATGTCCTTAGTTTTATTAATAGTTGTCTATATTGGTTTTCAAAATACTTAGAATTATATCTGGGGAAAAACAATATTACTAGTTTACCTCTGCCAAATGGCTGCAGATTTTCAGCAAGCTGCAAGTTGAGCTTTGGGGTTTTCTTATTAGCATGTGTACAGAACAATCATTTCTTAAGTAACAAAACATTTATAAACATACATCCTTCAACAGCGATGCTAACAAGCAGCACACGAGTCCTTGCATAAAAATCCCCAGGACTTTCTACTGTGCTCTTCTCTCTCTTTACTGGGTCATTCTCATGTCAACAAATTATTTTCCATCTCAGAAAAAGAGAGGTTTTAACAAAAGAAGCAATTATTTGGAAGCCCCACAGCAAGAGCATTAGATCCTTTTGTGCTGTGCTTAGCTGCACAAATGCCTGGGGAAGCACTAACTGCCAGGGTAGGGCTTTGACTTGTATCATTTTCTTACAAATCTTGGCTATAGTCACAGCATTTCAGTTTAGACCTGTTTACAAATAATTTCTAAAGAATAATCCCTGAAATGATTAAAATAGTAAAGAATGGAAATAAAATATTAAAGTTATACTATTTTTTCCCCGCAGAACATCTTTTACCTCTAGCCTGATCCGCCAGTTACTGAAGTCAGTGGAAAAACTCCTAGTGATTTGAGCATGTGGTCACCAGGTATTTATAAATCAAGAACGTTACAGTTTGGGTCTGTTGCAGTTCTTGTTTTCAGTAATTTTGATTGTATTTTGTGTTCTTCAATGCTTATGATGTATCTCGAATATTTTGGGGTTACATCTGGCTGGGGACTGGTCATCAGCGGTGTTTCTCAGGGTTCAGTTCTAGGACCAATTCTGTTCAATATATTTATCAATAATCTGGATGCAGGAGTTAAATGCACCATTAGCAAGTTTGATGATGATACCAAACTGGGAGATGCTGTTGACTCTCTTGAGGAACAAGAGGCCTTGCGGAGGGATCTAGATAGATTGGAGCGTTGGGCAGTGACTAATGGCATGAAATGTAACAAGTCCAAATGCCAGATTCTGCACCTAGGATGGAGTAACACCAGGCACAAGTATAAATTGGGAGAGGGCTGGCTGGAGAACAGCCCTGGAGAAAGGGGTCTGGAGGTCCTGGACAGCAGCAGGCTCTGTATGAGCCAGCAGCGTGCCCTGGCAGCCACGAGGGCAAACCGCATCCTGGGGTGCATCAAACACAGCATAACCAGCTGGTCAAAAGAGGTGATTATCCCACTGTAGNTCAGCCCTGAAGTGATCAGGCAGTTGGACTAGATGATGGTTGTAGGTACCTTCCAGCTGAAATATTCTGTTCTATTTGTCCTGGTTGGCGTAAAACAGAACCAATTTTGTTCAGTAACTTTACTTTTAGCTAGGCCTCTTCTAACTGCTGAAATTAACAGCATGTTGTGCAGAAAACTTCACTCTGAGTGGTAAGACCAATGTTTATTAGTTGATGCCAAGGAATGGTATGCAGAGAGGCTCTTGCTTATATTTATTGCTATAACACCCAAGGCCAGCCAACTTTGTTATTTGCCCCGTTGGAGGGTCGGAAACAGAAAAGCGTAGAGGAGCAGACAGGACAGGTGACCCAAAACTGACCAACATGGTATTCAATCCCATTTGCCTCATGCTCAGTATAAAAGCTGAGGGATCAAGGGGTCAGCCCTCTTTCTTCAATGTCTGGCGTCTGAGGAGGACTCTGTCTGTTTGTCTGCCTTTGATCCCGATCCTGAATCCAGATCCGGAATCCAGTTCCCGTCTGTTGCCGAGTCCAGTCTGGGCCAATCCAGCCCAAACCACGACACTATTCTATTCTAGAATATCAGTATTGAAAATAATTTGTAAATTGTTAAACTTTGCTTGATAATGTAACAATAACACAGAAAAGTATCTTAGTGTAAGCTGTACATTACGTGATCAGCAGCTCATTGCCATGAGCACAGAGGAGCAGTGACAGGCGGTGAAACTCTAGTGATCTAGTCAGGGAAAACACCCTGACTTGGACCTTATGTCCAATTGTGAAAATTGCCAGACGAGACAATGGAAGAGGCTCCCTTGGTCGCTATAGACACCCTGTCAGCGTGAGAGGGACATTGGAGTCATTATGGGATGATTATAGAGATTCTTGGGATTATGCAAGACATTATAAAATGTTTAGAGGAAGCTGCAAGGAGGATCAAGGTGATTTGAGGAGGAACAATAGTGAGAAGATGGGGAAGAGGTGACAAAAGGACCCAGTTGCAAGTCTGCTGGTCAGTACGCTTATCTGGCCATGCCCTGTATGTGATCACTGCTGCCTGCCCAGCCTTGTTACTAAACTCCTTTTCTGACTGTTTTCCTGGGTGAGGGTCTGTCTGTTCTGTGTGGATGGACATCTAAGTGCCAGCAGCTGGATAGGGCACCGAGGGTCACAGGGGCCCATGCTTCCATGACACCAGCAGCTGGAAAGACTGGAGTGCGTGGAGGTGTGAGGGCCAGCAACAGGAGAGAGGGCCAAGCATCCTAAGTGTCCGTGTATCTGGAGTGGCAGTGACTGAAGAGGCAGGAGTGCACGCATATTGTGTGGATGCATATGCCAGTGTGTGTAATTGCTAATGAACATTACGCTGGACTTGCAGGCTAGTAGGATAAGAGTACTAGGGAGCCAAGTACTGAAGCAGCCATAAGCCTGGACTGCACACTGGAGAGACCAGAGCACCCTGAGTGTTGGCTATGGGAGGGACCAGGAGGTCCAAGCGAGCTGCTGGAAGGACCTATGGGATCAGGGGGACAGCCTATGAGAGAGCCCATGTGCATGTGCCTTTGTGCATGAGACAACTGGAAGACCAGGTGATTCAGGGCCCAGGTACTAGATAGCCCGTCTAAGGCTGTTACCAAAGGCAGTCGTAGTGTGTGTGTGTCAGTGTGCATGTGTGTGCATGTGCGCCAGGGAGGGGTGCCAGCAACCCGTGTGGGGCTGAGGGCCTCAGGGGCTTGTATGGCCAGATGCCAGCAACTGGAGACACCAGAGGATCCAGAGGCCAGTTACTGGACAGACGGAGTGTCTAAGAGCAGCTGCTGGAGGGATCTGTATTGTATCTGTGTACATGTTCCTGCTAACAGGCTTTCATCCTAATCAGCCGAACAGGGCAACAAGATGTGGCTGTTGGTGATTGTGTGAAGGGGTGGGGGGGTGTCTGTGTGTGGCGCCTGCTGGGCAGCCTGGCTCTCCCGGGCAACAGGATTGACCTTTAGGAAAAAAAAAAAGATAAACACTCCAGAACAATGGACTTTGTTATATAGCAAGGCTATATACATACAATATAAACAACATATACAATACAACAATATACAATAATTTTATACATTATTGTAAATGCTATTGACTGGAAGATGCTGCAGGAAGAGAATAAGAGCTTTTATTTATGCATAGCATGCTTTTAAGTAGCATAAGTTATTATATATCTTCACAGGGGAATCTACAACATAATTATAAGGTATCCCAGGATGGAGATTCTGTTCCTTTGTGCCATAGGAATGTAGTAGTTAAAGTGTCTGAGTACAGTTTATCGTCTGGAGCTTAGAGCTTTTATTTATTTCTAAAAGTTGCCAAAGAGATTCTGCATCATAGAACATGCACATTTTATGTGTGTCTAAAACACAGGGGTAGCAATTTTTTCATCAACAAATTTCTGCGTAATTAGAAAAAGTTATATTTGACAAACACAGCAGCGGTAGCTTCCTCGTTTGGTCTGTTCCTTTTTTCCACATTTGATTGCATAAGTAGAAGCCTGAATCTCAAATGCCGTGGCTCAGTCCGCAAAGGTGGGCTGCAAATCTTGATGGGATAGCATTGGGCTTTTTGACACACATTACCTTCATTTCTTTACTTAAGGTAACAGTGCAACACTCACTTGCAATGAGAAAAATCATGGTGAAGAATAATGTTCATGGTAGCAGCATATTCTTTCCAGTTTTAGGTGCAGTGTCCTGCAAAAGGGATGTTGCACTAGGATGATCTCTGTTGTGGCTCCTTCATTTAAGCTGAACCCAGTATTGGATCTATGGCTGGCCGCTTTTCCATTTGACACAGTCTACTGCTCTTTTGCATCCTGCTTTGCTTCGTCATAACAGAAAAATTATGCCAACTTTGTGTATTTTGAAAATGGATTGTAATAATGGAAGTCATAGCTTCTTAACGTACTGTTGGAATAAATTTTTAGTGTTCATGTTACTTTGCAAAGCTAGGAGAATTAAGAGCTGGATTCGAAAAGTGTATATGAGCATTTGGGAAGTTGACTTTCTAGTCTCAAGTTTAAAATCAAAGTTTTCAAACCTAAATGGCTTTGAAATCACTGAAGCTAATGGATGTTCATCATCTCAGAATCTAAGGCCACTTATTTACATTCTTCAGTCTGGATGTAAAGTCCCCATGCCATTTTAAAAGGTTGTCTTTAATGAATAATGTAAGCTTAAATTCTGATCACTTGAGCTGTTATGACTGCCATTAAGATAATACCCGCAGCAAGCTTGTTCTGACACAAGGACTAGATCAGAGATGCAGATGTTTACTGTATATTCTATACATTAAAATTATTGCAGTATTTCTCTGTGGCGCTTTCTGGAAAGAAATAGCAGTGCATGCGTTGGGTAGGTCTTGGGGCATGCACAAACTGTTTGTTTATGTTCTGCAGAACAGATAGTTTCCAAAGTACATTGTATTAATTGTACATTACTGGATAAACTCTAAAGCTGTATATAGCACTTCTAACACTCTAGATACACTACACCTCTGCAACTATTTAGCATATGCAGTCTACCAGCCCAGCACTAATATTCAGACTTCCTATAACATTTCTAGTAGGAAAAAGGAGATGCGAGTAGGAGACCTATTGGTGGCCTCAAGACTTGCCTGTTTTGATAAACTGGTACTCTGATGTCTTCACTCTTGTTAAATTATTGCTGTTTTCAGGTGCACTTGTTTCAAAGCTGCAATACAAAAATAACCTCATACAGCATATCACAGATGCCACAATAATGTTTAGGATTATTGTCATTCTAGTTTCTTCTGCCTGGTATGGATTAAATTTGGATGGTATAATATCTCTTGTGAAATAGAACACTAGTAGATAACTGGAAAATGCAGCACTGCATTTTTTTTTTCCTGTCAAACTAATTTCCTTTAAACCTATATGTTCTTGAAGCAGCATCCATCAGATCTTGTCAGGAGTACAATGAGGCACCTACAGTATATTGTCAGTGGAATACCAATTAGCCTTTAATTTTACCACATGTCCAATCAAAAGAGCTGTTGCTTTCACATGATGGCAGAAGGTCATTAAAACAAATGATCTTGCTGCCAGACAATGACAACAAAACCACAGCTCAGTAAGTAGTGTATCTGTTATTGGGCACTGACAGCACACTAAATGCTGTGCTGCACTCGCTTTTTCATTCTGACTTGTTTCAGGTGATCTGATGGCCTGAGAGCTTGCAGCTAAAACATGCTCTCCTAACTTAACCTTTTAAGATGCAATACTATTTGCCCCAGACATACAAGTACACGGGTACTTTTAATGTCATAACTGTCAAATGCTGTAGCTCTTCCTTTGCTTTCAGTTGTTCCTTGCAGTTTTAGTTCTTAAGAGTCCCTTCCAGAAGAAACAGCAGCCTGTCATTTAGTACCCTGAATCATTGTTCTCCAACCCTGTGAAAATGAGTGCTGGTGAATTACTTAAGATGTTTGTCTGGATTCAGTCATCTGGATTCTCTTAAGTCTTTCACTTCTCATTCTGCTGTGAACCATGACTAGTTCAATGCTTTCTTCTGCTTGGGACATCAGAGAATTTCCAGATTCCAACTTTCCTGTATTTCTCATCCTACTCAGTTTTGAACTTTCTTCTCATAAAAATGATTACCTGGCTTCCTTTCTTCAGCTGGAGAGCAAAGTACTTTGCAAAATTCCAGAGTCGTCCAGTTACTACTGTATAATTGGAAGGTGCTATTCACAGTTCTGAGTCAATCACATAAAGTTACTGGAAATGCGTTAACGCTTTTACATCCAAAAAATAACAAAACTCTGCATACTGATAAGAGATACTAATTCCCCTACCAATTACACTTTCAAGATCTCTGTGCAAAAGTAAAATAGAGAAACAAAATGGGAAGCAGAGCATGAGTGACAGCAAAAAAACCCCATCCTACTCTATATGAAAGAGATTCAGTTCAAGCCTTTGCTATTTTTCTGTGCTGAGTTGTTCAGCTGGTTTTGCTCAACAATACCATCAACACTGAGAGCTCCTGCGGAGGTGCTGCACTGGTAGCAATCAGAAAAAAAGGATTTTTATGCTTACTGTACAATAGTTAAGTTTAGGCACCCAATTTGTGGAGGTTTTGGTTGTTTTTTTTTCTTTTTCTTTTTTTTTTATTTTTCCATGGAGTATGCTTTCTGCTTAACCACTTGTTAGAAAGCAAAACTTGCACTGATGGTGAATGGTCCTGTGAGAAGTTCTCAGCATGTCTGTAAATCAAGTTGCAAGTGAACATCCAAAAAATGATCGTTACCATGAGCATCATTGACTAGATGACCACATCTCTTCCTCCTCCTCCACAGCTGAAGAGAGTTTATTTTCTTCAAAGTGTCATCAGAATGTTTTTAACAGGGAAAAAGAGAATCATGTAGAGGTTACACAAGTCAGTTGTAGTCTCCAAGCCTTCTCATGATAAGCAGTTCTTTTCATAAGTTTTGTGCTGAGAAAAAATGGTGCCTCCAGTCTGCTTAATTCACCAAGTGCAGAGATCAGAGGTTTGGGTTAGAGAGCTACAGATACAAGAAAACCATTGGCTGTAGCATCTGCTCCAACCAACTCCGGAAGAGTGTCTTGACTTGGTGAAGTGGAAACATGTGCTAATACGGCACAGCACAGCTCTAGTAAGCCTGATTTTTCACTGAGGTGTATCCTAAAAGCTTTACTTGAAGCCATTGAACCAATGCCCAA
The DNA here is from genome assembly GCA_013397275.1 of Burhinus bistriatus. NCBI lineage: Eukaryota > Metazoa > Chordata > Aves > Charadriiformes > Burhinidae > Burhinus > Burhinus bistriatus. The sequence goes on along the minus strand of VYXH01006424.1, from coordinate 798 downwards.
GGATTAACTTCAACAAACTATTGCAAGTTGGTGAAAGGATGGAGCAAAAGTGAAACCTGAAGTGAGAGAAGTCCTCTCCTCCAGGGAAAATGTTTCAGCTAACAATGTAGTTGTGGGAAAAGGAGAAAGGTATTTTTTCATCGTCTTTTGTCTCATACCCTCAACTCAAATTTGAGGGATTCAGAAGAGCCTTCAGGTATGCTCTGTGCTCTGTCTCCTAGGCAGCTACTGCTTGGATCATAAAGAGGGGAATGAAGAGATGTAAGAATTTGCATGAGATATATGTGATGTACAGGACTCAATACGTACCTGTTGTGAATTCATGACTCCATACTGCATTTTGTTTTCTAATGTTTATTTTAAAGCCCTAAACTACTGCTTATTTAATCATGTCTTTAGAGAGGAGTATCAGTATTCATGTCCTTAAAATACATTTCTAGTTATTGCGGTTCCAGGAAAAAAAAAATGAAAATTTGATCCACATGCACCTTAGTATGTCACGAATGTGCAAGGAAGAGAGAAGGCCATGGATCACTAATCCACTAATCATAAGTCTTAAAAACTAGTGAGCCAAATGCTGAAAGCAAGCCCGAGTGATTTAAAGTCTCTACTCTTTTAAGATTAAAATAATAAAAGTTACCTTCTGATGTCAGAGCTTCAGCAATCTTTGCTTTCAGTTTTTTTGTAACCATGAGCCCAGAAACTCAAACCAAAACTTTTCAAATAACTCAAAAAGCTGAATACCAGGTATTTCTGGACCATATTTCACACTTTATCACATAGAATCGTAGAATCATA
>VYXH01006423.1:61466-82377 GCA_013397275.1 Burhinus bistriatus | reverse complement strand
TCTGTGATTCTGTGATTAATCAATAAATACAACACATTTGAACATGCTATACCTACTTTATAAAATGAAGTTTAGGAATAGACACTAAATATATATTACCATGTCATGAATAACTTTTTTTAGTCTTTAAACCAGGTCACTGAAAAGAACAATGCATTCCAGATGCAGTAAGTTGGAACAGAACCTGAAAGATGTTTTAATGAACAGTAAGGGAGGCCAATATATTTTAACAGCTATTTAATGAATTCCTGTTCCAAACAAGTCAACTTCAGGTGAGGCCTCTTGCATGCAGGTACTCTTCAACTTCACAAATTTCCATGTAATAAAGCAAGGGCAAGCACAGTCACCTACTTTGGCTTCCCATATAAAATAAAATGCAGGACTCCATGAAATTCAAGCTTTTACAATTAAAGTGCATTTTTTAGAACAAGAACCGATCTTCTAAAAATGGTCTGGAATGAAAAATACACCATGATTTTTCAGTACACAGAGAAAGTATACTGGATCAAATTGCTGAGACCTAATCTGAACGTGTAGCTTTGGCAGCAGATACAGTTAGTGCTGGAAAAAAAGAGCTTGATTCACAGAAAAACAATATGAAACAAATCTATCAGGACCAGTCTGAAATTATTTTCCACTCCACCCTAGTTACCTTTGTACAGAGGGTCAAGTATGTTCTGAGTTTTTGACCTTAAGAATGCTTGACTTTAAGTTTGGATCTGATTATCATGATCGTCACATGTTTTTATGTGCTGCTATCTGATTAATACTCACCCTACAACACATTTATCTTTCAGAATCAAAGAAGACTGCTCATCCAGAACGAGAAGGAACTAGAGTATCGCTCGTAGCTATAGTTTATCACTTGAAATTTTTGTTACATAGATAAACAGAAACTAGTTCAAATTTGGCAAAACAAATGCTGAGGACCAAGGAATATTCTACTTGCCTCTGATCTTAACTATAAGCACATCAAGTACTGCAGTCCTAGCTGTTCTTCAAGTCTCTTCTCAAATACATTATTTCATCATCACAGAGTGATAACAGAGAAGAATAAAATGATTTTATGAAGTTCAGCTTGTAATTAGTTGTGTATCTGATTCCATATTATCTTGAATGCATTATCTGTTACAATAATACAACTTAGAAGTAACCCTGACCTTGTATTACTAAAACCTTGCAAAACTTGCTGAAGTATCACAGCAATCCATTGGGATATACAACGCAGTATATAGTAATACACTTTCAACACTCAGCTGCACAGGAACAAGTACTGAATGATAAATATACTGACTAGGGCCCATTGTGATATATTCTTAATGAGAAGATTGTCTCTTGCAAAATGTTAGGAACCATCAACACATGCTTACACAATGACTAGCGTGCAATGTCACTAAGGTGACTAGTGTAACTGGCTGCCTTTGATTATAGGGTGTCTTGATACGTTACGTTAAGATAGTTCCTCCCAAAGACCTAATACTTCTGCTATCATCTCTTTAGTAAATCTGGCTGGTTCACGTAATAGATGTGTATTTGGCATTTTACCTACTAGACTGCCTCTTATCAGTCTGCAAACTGCTGTGGATGTAGACTTTTACTTTATAATGGTTTTAGAGAAAGAGGCATCCTACATGTGGAATCAGAAAATAAATTCTAGAAAGGCCCTAGGTGGACAAATAAAGATTATGAGTGGATTGCTTTGATTTATCACTTAAATGCATAAATTCATAAAGGTGTGGTGAAAAGTTTCAGATTTCTTTTGTGTAATTTTTTTTAATTACAGAAATCATACTTTATTATCATCTTGCCCAAAGTGTTCTTCTTAAGACCTCACTTAAAATCTCAGTTTAAAACCTTCAATTGTATTGATACGATTGTAAAATTCACTGCTTGGTGAGAACGGTATGACGTCTGGCTGAAGTACAGTTTCCTAAATATTGTGAGATTTCCAGACCATGGCCCCTTGGCATTAGAAAGCCAAATGTTTTTCCAAATTCACACCATTCGTGAAATGGTAAAGGAAGAAAGCAGCAAGCTGTTTCACTCAAACCCTGCTAAAGAATGACATTTCTGCATGCTTGTCCAAGAAAGGGGGCCTGTGTTCCACACTTACACCCACATTATGAGGGTTATCATGTCACCCTGATATATTTCTACATTTCATTACACTTCTAAACATGAAGGCAAGATATACATGTGGCTGCTGCTTCTGATTGCAAACTTCTTGACACTATCCAGCAATACTTGCTGAAGTCCAGTAAAATTAATCACCTTTTTAATGTTTATGAAAGCAATCACTCTTTGAGAAGCTGATGTAGACACCTCTCATTTTTTTGCAATACAGCATGACTTGGCACACACTTTAGGTTTAGTAATCTCAAAACCGCTATCATATGAAGTACCTTATCCACTTTAACATATTTATCATCAGTGAATGATGATTCCTTCAAAGGTAAGGACTCCTCAAGGAGGCCTTATAATCATGAGAAGGTGACTGTAAGTATCCTTTCCGAACAGGCAGGGCAGGGAGTATGAAGTGCTACAAACACAATGTTTTCTGCAGTCTTACTGGATCCCTCATCATAATGCTCCTACTAGAAAGACCCTGGGTACTTGTATTACTCTTGTTTTCAGTGCTTTTTCCCCATTCCTGTTCTCTTTCTTCATAGTATTGTCTGTCCTCACTTGTCTGCTGATGTCTGTCTCCATCTCTTTTTTCCCATGTTCTATTCCCTTGAAAAATTACTTTCTTGCCTCCTAATAATTCTTTTTTCTCATTCTCTCTCTCCCCACAAAGCCGATGAAAAATCCCTGAGGAGGAACTGAAGGTAATGGTAAACTCTGATCCAATATATCTGGAGAACAGAAAAGAGAATATTAGGGAATTTAAAAAAACATATTCAGAGAGCAGAGAGCCTGAGTTCAGGCTCTGTTGTGACAAAATGGAACAATAAAGAGTCTTCCTAGTGTCATGACACAATCTCTACCAGATCCTTTAAATTCAAGAGAGAAATCTGGGAAGATATCCACTCTCCCTGAAGGAGACTGGCCCTTTGAAGTAACAAAAGTGAAAGAAAAAAAATTCCTCTGTCTACTGTACACAGAAACATCTACATCATGGTCAGAAAATTACACGGCTAGGCACACCATGAAATGGAGTCCTAGCACCAATTTATATTTCACAACATATAAACAAATACATTTTTTTTTTCAAGTGAATAATAGTCAGCAGTTATTCCTAGAAATTATATATTCATTGTTTTGTTAGGTTATGCTGAGGACTGGAAACAGCACAGGTGAGGCTGCCTTCTGCTGACGCTAAATAAGCATTTAGTAAGGGTAAGCTAATTATCATCCAAAATACAGACTATATGCAAGGCCAATCAAGAAGCTGAATTACAGAGATTACAGATGGTTCAGTGGAGTCTAAACATAAACTGATGCTGGGGTTTACTGGCTAGATTGTTACCCCATGTGATTACACACGTGTGAGACTGACTTGCAGTGACCCTAAGAAAAACAGCAAGAAAAACATGACTTTGGGAGTTGAACGCTTACCGCTAGAATCTGTGAACAGAGACATTGTTACGTGTTTTATTCCTACTGTATTTATGGAAACAGGGCTGTGGATCTGCTTTTGTTAGCAATGAAACAAACAAGTGCCTTAAAAAATACCCAACTCTTCTCAGTTTCTCATGGTAACATTATGCAAGTTCCTGAAAATGCCTCAAGTCTAAAAGGAGTAACACAATGCAAGAATATTTCAGGATAAATTGTGCCATTTATTGTACAGCACTTTTCCCGCATGTATCCTTCATGTAGGTACTTAAGTACGGATGGTACTTGTTTTGCTTTATGAAGGTCTACCATGTCACTTTTGCAGTCTATAGTAAAAGCTTATAAATATAGCAAATAAAATTTTGTCTAAGCCTACCTGATGGTACATATCAAATTAAAGAATATCTTTCCTTTCCACCTAGGTGGAAAGATGGACTTGTCATTCATTCACACAGACTAGTTAAGAAAGCACACCATTAACTAGGAAACACAAAGGCAGAATTACAGCTTCTCTGTATTTTTATAAGTAATAGCCTTTTATTGCTAAAAGAGACAGAATTCAGACTTACTGTGCATTTGTTTGGCTTCTCTCCTGAGTGGACTCTCATGTGAATCAGCAGTTTATAACGGGCATTAAATGGCTTGTACCTCCGTGGGCACCCTGCCCAGAAGCAAGTGAAGTCCTCTCCCTTCCTCTGGTCTATATGGATCTTCTCTATGTGCCGCACAAGTTCCTCTTGCTGGTCATACAGCACACCGCAGTCAACCCAGCGACAGCCGTGCTTGCCATTGAAATCGTCTAGCTCACCATCTTCATCAAGCAGTGCGCCTGGGGCAGAAGGAGGCACAGGCAGTGGGTGAATGCGACTGGAGAGGCTGTGTGGATGCCGGTGCTGGTGAGCATGGTATGGTGGGGGTGGCCCTTGTGGAGGAGGCAGGTGCAACAGGGGTGGAGGAGGCATGTCGACCGTATGGCCTGAGAAGTCATCCAGCCGTTCATTTTTCAGGATACCCACCGCCTGGTTGTCCATGGGCGGCACACCCTGCTGGATCACCATGTTACTTGTGGCAGCCATCTGCAAGCTGGCTTGCTCCAGCTGTTGCATCCGCTGGTACTCACCAGCCCCATTCTCAATGTACCCTGGGAAGGTGATGTTGCCGTTGGCCATGAGAAGGCCTTTCTGAGCAGTTGGAATAGAGCAATTTTGGGGTATACAGCTTCCTCTCACTCCCAAAAAATGTCCATAGACCTCAGGCTGTGGGGAGACATTTGCTGGTGATGTCCTGGAGCTGTTGATGTAGGCCACCAGAGAGGTTGGGGATGTACGGATGATTGTATTGAAGTCGATCCCAATGCCGTCAGACAGAGGTGACAGAGAGAGTGCTCTCTTTTTGGAGCAGGCTGATTGAGACCGGGCAGAGGAATGTGGAGGACTAGAGTAAGGGGAATGCTTATTTTCCATGCCATGTAAGTAGGATGGTAATGAGTTAGAGACGCTATTACTGGACACAGATGTTCCAGGTGAAAAACTTAGTAAGTCCCCCAGCTCACTGCCGTTTTGTAAACCTTGGTCAGGAGGAACAGAAGGAAGTGTCCTGTACTCATGCAACCACTCTTGCTTTACATTCAAAGTGGACTGATTTTCTGACAAGCTTAACGTCGTGGAGGCCAGAGACTCACGTGACAAGAGTGACCTGGAATAAAGGCACAATAAAGTAAGTAAGCAGTTAGACAATTCGGCAGTGGTTCTTCTATCTTCAGACACACATAAAATTAAAGAAAGGCTACATGTGAGAAAAGTTCTCCTTAATTTCAGGTACTCGACTTTAGCACTCTGCATAAATGTACCAGCAAGCATACACAGGTAATACATATCTAACAAGGTCACTTAGGAAACCAACTTTAAAACCTCAAGATTTTGAAGAAAAGTTTTTCTAAAGGTTCTTGATACATCACTGCAGAAATCAATGCAAATTTTTTCGTCAACTGTGGTGTAAGTAGGTTTGGGCTTCTGAAGACAAAGCACTATGCTCCTGTCTTGTATGAAACTCATATTGATTCGACTATTTTTTTTGCTGGCAAAGAACAGGAAGAAAACTGATTAATAAAGAATAAATATTTAACCTGAATGACTTTGCCAATTGTAATGCATACAAATAGTATTCGCTACAGAAATAGCTCAAGTTTATAAATACAGATAATATCTTACTTTACAAAACAAACAAAATAAATGAATAATGTAGAAGAACTGGTTGATGGGGTTTATGTAGTTTTGATTTGATGATGTATCTGCCTTCAAGTCAGCAATCAAAATTTTTCACAAAAAGTGTAATCTTGCTGTTATCATTGCTTTTTCACAGAAATATTATGAAACTTGTTTGTGCTGCAAATATCCTATGGGTAGCTTAAAAAAAGAACTCACAAGCTCTTAACAATATTGTTTTCTACAGAAAGGTATAAAAAGGAAATACAAGGACATCGGGGTCCCTGATTCATGGCTGCAAATGCTGGGTAGAGGCCAAGTGGATTTATGTCTTTATGTTTCCCACTCACATCTTGGCAGACTTGGATTTCCTGCCAGCCAGTGGTGCTGTGAGTATATTAATTTCTATTTTTAAGGGGCTCTAACAGTAGGAAGAACCAGGTATGTATCTAGATAAACCTGGAGATCTCACAGACACAGAAGCCAGGTTAATTCCTGGGTTTATCATTTGAAAAGCATAGGATTTCAATGGTGGATCAAGTACATATGAAATTTGGTTTATCTTCTAAATCTAAAATGCATTTTTTAAGGTGGACGTGTCAAGCACTGCATCTTAGTTTCTCACATAAAAAACAAGATACACAATAGTTCTTCCTATCATACAAAGACTTCAGCAGGTCAAATTATCTTAAAAAAGACAGCTAATAAGTGCTAATAGGTACCTTGAATACCAGATGTTGAAAAATATTTCTTAAGGCTGTAAGTAAACAGTGTATGAAATATTTACATGCAGTAATCCAAAGGAACTCTCATGAAGGCAAGGAATAATGTATTCTTATTTACAAAGGTAAGTTCCTATAGTCAGTTATTTATAATCCTTTTTCTACCTGGTTTTATATTGCTACAAACTTCAAATTTCTCAAAGAGAAAGCATGCACCATAAAGAAAATTAACAAAAGCAAATTTCATCTCTTTCTTGATACAGCCACAGTTACAGCAAACACCTTTGAGGAGGCACTTCTACCTATTTTACTTGCTGCTTTTTTTTTTTTTAATGGGGAAGCAAGTTTTGATGTCTACCCAGGGTAAGCAATAGTGCAGTTGCTTTTGAATTCTGCAAGATTTTCTTCTAGACACCGCTTCAGCAAACAAGGATCCCTGGGACAGATCTGTTAAGGCTCATAGTTGCATCGTATGTCTGCACTACAGCCCTACTGCAGTGACTGCAGCTTCAGTGGAGATACATGGAATACTTAATTTAAGAATTGGTGGTAGGCTAAAACTGGGGATCTGAATCCCATTTAAAACAATATCAGTCAACACAAGCGAGCCAGAACAGATCCTAAGCAATGGCTCTGGAGATATTCCCAGTGAGTATGGCAGTATTTACCAAATTTCCATTATTTTTCTTGGTAAAACGACTTTTCACCTCTGAGATCTGTGGATTATCTTTCAGTTAGACCAGCATGGTTGAAAGAATATATGAAAATACTAGGTAAAGTCATTCAGGCAAGAGAAATGTATATAGCTTTCCACATTCAGTTCTAGCCATAGAAGTTAAAGCTGAAAAATGACAGTGTCTTTGTTATCGTATTCTGCCCACCACAAGCACTCCCTGAGTGATGAGTTTTTTCCTACTACTTAATATCATAGCATTTTCCAGCACTTGAGAGTCAACCAACGTGAAGAAAGAAAAGTGGGTTTGCAGTGACTTTGGTTTAAGGGCTGGATTGTGCTGGAAGAACACAGCCCAGTCATTGCTGAAGAGCTGGATGAGGTGAATTGGTGCTCAGGGCACCGTGGCTGCCCCCTCAGCCCCTTTTTGTCTAGAGGGGAAGCTTGGCACAAGCTGAGGGAGAGAGGAGGCCGTTTGCAGGGGCTATGTCTGCACACTGAGATAACCCATGAACAGTGGAAATGCAGCTTCAAATATCACCCAGCCTTGCTGTGGTGACCTATGGGATAGATGGGTAAAACGCTGGTTTGCTCAAGATACTTGCTTTGTAATGGATGGTTCATTTGCTGTATCAGAATAAGAAACATCCTGTTCAGACTGAATGTCAGTATAGGATCCTGTTACAGAGGTTATGTTACTCCATCAGGGTTTAAATGGTACTTTCAAAACAACACTGAAGAAAAGTATAATTAACATGCTGACTTCAATTGGCATTGAGAGAAATGAAAAAAATGGCATTGCTATGGGTCAATCTTGTGTAAGATTTAGATCTAAAGGGATAATTATTTGTGAAAAAAATTGATTCAGGCTGCTGGGTCTTTTATCAATGGGCTTTGTTAAAGCACATTCATTATAGGGCAGTTAAATCACATTAATATGCTGTGACCCCAAATACAGATCCACAGTCTTCAACAGAGCAAGAAAAGTAAGTAAGGTTTGATTTTACCATGGTAGGCTATATATATTTATATCTGGAAAATATGAATAAGGGTTTTTTGGCAAGTTTGATTATTTAAATTTTTATTTTGTAAGTAGGGAAAAAAAATCGTGCATCAATATAACAAGTCTATTCTTGTAACATCAAGAATTTTAATCAGATTCATAGTAGGACCAGTGTCATGCACAAAGCTACTAATGCCTAACACAAAAGGACATACCCATCAGTGCAGCTGAAGAAAAACTTCATTTAAAAAGTCTCATACCAGGACAAAAATAAAAAGTTGGCCCAGAATTTCATGTATACAGTCAGTAAGAGTCAGATAATCTGAGAAGTTCAGTTCTCACTTAAGCCTCTCAATTCAAAAGTAATAAATATTCCGGCTCCCAAAACAATTCCTTTGAAACCCAGCCAACACTGTGACTAGGTAGTTTTCTGGGGGAAAACAAATATACCTAATATGAAAATGAAGGATCAGCTATACCACTGTGCCAGGTTCTCAGATGGTATAAACTGGCACATCTACATATTATAATCTAAACCAGCTTGAGTTTGGACCACATCTTTTATGAACATTTACAAGCAATTCTTGCAATTACTTTCTATTCTCCCTCTGCATACAGAGGCCACAGTGTCAAGTATGACCCAGAATCTTAAACATAAACATGGAAGAGTGAAAACTATGTTTTCTTATCTTTTTGCATGGTCTTCTGTTTTACTAGCCAAGAACCCTCTCCACTTTCCTAGGTCCTTTTCTGACTTGCATCAAAGTAAATGGCAGTATTACATCTGGTTTCAAGTAGCATAAATGAATACTCTGAAAAAGCTTTTGCGAAACTCTCAGAAAAGATGGGGAAGGTTTTATCCCTCATGGTCTATATACTAAAATCTGATCTTATCTGTAGGAAAACTCCAATTTTGCCAACTTTTTTCTTTCTTCCATCAGTAAAAAGCAAGACAAATCATTTTGGTTTGGGTCAGTTCAGCACATAATCTGGTTTGGACTGAGCTGCCAAAGCACAGTCACAACACCTGGGAGATACAATCCAGAGGCATTCAGCCCATGCAGGATTATGGAGTCATCTTAGACAACCAGTTTAGGCAAATGCAGTTTATTGCTGAAGCAATTAAAAAAAAAAAGAAAAGTGTTTCAACAATCTGTGAATTAAAATCTGACTTTAAACTTGTTTTGCCCCATAAAATAGTCAATTTGAGGGCAAAATTGCTGAAATGGACATTCTTTGTGTGACAAACTGATTTTATAACACCTTCATTGATAAATCATTAAAAGAGACTCTAGGAACACTAGAGACTCGACTCTGCCAGAGTTTCAACTTCAGTTCACCCTCAGTAAATGTTTCTTTAAAATAAAAACAAAAATGCATAACTCAGTACTGACATAGTACACCCAACCACACATTCAGATAAAAGTAACAGTGTTTGGAACCATATAGGTACACCTAAAACTTACTAAGTAATAATTACTTAATGATATTTTTATATCATCAGTTTTGTTCTGTCTCAAAGGCATGTCTCTGGATTTGTCATTTGTCACCATCTTAGCACTGAATGGTTTTCCCTGACATGTCTGCATCAGAAGCATAATTAATTTTGTAAATTCTCCCAGGGGACTCAGTCTTCACAACTGAAGTGACAGAAATGTCACAAACTATCTTAGAGTAGAGTAAAGCAAGGTTTGTTTTCTTCCACTTACATAACACCAATTTTACTTATTTCAAGAATGTTCCTTGGCTTGTAATAAAGTGATATAGTAAAATGTAAACTGTTTTGAGAATAGAGACTTTTGTGGCCTTTTGTAAATAAGAACAGTTACATTTCAACTCAGTAGGCAACTCTTGCATGAGTCCCATCTACAAAAGTGGGAACACAGCTTCTGAAATAACACACCAGAATGTTTTCTCACTGTATGTTTAACTAATATCCAGGGATGTGCTCAATGTATTTGTATGGAGGTTGTCAAATAACTATTTTCGCAGAATCACAGAATGGTAGGGGTTGGAAGGGACCTTCAGAGATCATCTAGTCCAAACCCCCTGCCACAGCAGGTTGGACAGGGCTGCATCCAGGCAGGTTTTGAGTATCTCCAGAGAAGGAGACTCCACAACCTCTCTGGGCAGCCTGTTCTAGTGCTCTGTCACCCTATTTTCCCTTCATTCATGTTTGCTGACAATACTCACAGCCACAATCTCAAAAGTTATTTAAGCAATTAAAAAATAATTAACAAATATTTAGTGATATAAAAAGGTAACATTTACATGGAGAGGCCATAGTTTTTATTAAACTACCCATCAGAGCTAGGAAAATGGACAAGTTTTCAGGGACACAAGTCTAACAGATAAAGTTAACTGCTGGCTCAGTGCAGACTATGAACAATTGATCTGATTAACTTAATGAGTAAACAATTAAACAATTTGAAAGCAAATGTATTTTTATGAGGAGAGAGGAACATTAGCAGGTAATTTAAGTTTATTTTCTGGCTTGACAGGAACCAACATAACACTCTTAGCACTATGGTAAGCTTAAAATAGGTCACTGACCCTGCAGATGTAATGTGTGGACTATTTCTGCTTTCATTCTCCGTAACGTTTCCTGTCCTTATTACAAAAACATAGTTAAGTGAGTATAAAAATCTTTATCTAACAAAAAATCCCTATCAAACATAAAAAAAGTTTGGCCAAATTTCACCCATGACTTGAGTGATCCAAACAGTACGATTATAGCTGATGTGAATTAAATTGCATTGAATTGGCTATGGCATAACAGAGTATCATTTAGGCTATTTTAATGATCATAAAGGTTGCATTTAAATTACAGAAGAATTAAAATACCTTGTTTTTAAAGTACTGAATATAAAAAAGTAACTCAGGACCTTGTATCTGATGGAGAAGCTCTCAGGCTGGAAGCATCCATAGACCTCTGTGAGCTAGGGCTGATCGGGCTGCATGCTGTTGAAACCTGATTAGTACGAGGTGAAACAGGTCCCAGCTGTTGCACTGTCATGAGGCTGCTGGTAACTCTTATATTGTTGCAGCTGCCTTTTCCAATGGACTTGCACTGGGGTCCATAACCAAGACCTCCTAAAAATAAACACGGCAGGTTAGTATTCATCTCCCATGAACCCATGATGAGGCCACAGAACTCGCATCACTTCGCAAATCACAGAATCACAGAATTGTTAGAGTTGGAAGGGACCTCTAGACATCATCTAGTCCAACTCCCCTGCTGACGCAGGAATGCCTAGAGCACATTACTCAGGACTGCATCCAGGCGGGTCTTGAAAACCTCCAGAGAAGGGGACTCCACAACCTCCCTGGGCAGCCTGTTCCAGTGCCCNAAGCAAGAATAAGGTCTCCCCTCAGCCTTCTCTGCTCTAGGCTAAAGAGTCCCAGCTCTCTCAGCCTGTCCTCATAAGGGAGATGCTCCAATCCCCCAGTCATCTTTGTTGCCCTACGCTGGACTCTCTCCAGTAGTTCCCTGTCCCAAAGTAGGAGAAGTGACTGGAATTGAGTATCTTCAGATGAGGACTTAAACACGGGACCAATACAAGGATTTTGCAAATGTCCCCAAACATAAAAAGCAGTATTCTAAAGGGGAATTAATAAATTATGCACGTTTAGAACATGTGCTGAAGTACAGAAACTAAAGACCAGACATCACAGATAAGCATCAGAAAAACCAGCACTGGGAGAGCCCGCGTTAAAAATCAGCCCTCAGCTGAGGGGCAGCCAAGTCATCAGTGCAGCTTTCTCTGAAGGAGGGAAGAGAAAACCCAAGGAGGCTGCAGGAATACCACCACGCCTTGAAGCCGACCAAACCCTACAGCTCCAAGCCATTGCAAGCCCTTCCATCATTCCTACCATGAGCCATCGAAAAAGCAAGGGGGCTGCAAGCATGCATGCAAATTGCAACCCCTGTAACAGGTCTGGTGGGGTGAAGTGCACAGGCTGCACAGTTTCCCCCTCAGGAGAGAGTTAGAGCTGGAACCCAGCATTCCTCAGAGGTCTGGGGAGAGGAATTCGAGCTGGATCAAGCAGAGAAGCATTCTGGACTTTCTTTAAAAGGCCACAGTCTGCTCTTAATCATTGCTGCCATGACTCAAAGTGACATCGCAGGAGATGACTACAGAGGTAGCTGGCAAGTGGGACATATCTGCAAAATGCTCTGTGTGCTTTGAGTTCTGATTCAGGTCACAGATGGTGGTTTACAAGATCCTCTGCATGAAAACACATCAAGATGAAAAAGTTAAAATGTAGGTTGTAATATGGAAGTTGTTGGATATCTAGCAAATTCTCATTACAGCTGGAAATTAATAATTGTACTATTCACATTTCTAGCTGCTTCCCTGTGTTCAAACTACTCTCCAAAGCAGGATAGCAATATCAGGACAAACAGTGAAAAGCACTTCAATTTAAACCATTTTCTAAATTAAATTGACTTTTGACTTGGTTGTACAACTCACATACTAGGTTTTCTCAAGGATGTTCAAATGGGTTGTGAACTTCACACAAAAGTACCTTAAGGCATCTATGGCCCTCACAGTCATAAGAAGAAAATGCAAATCCTTCAATCTCCTCCAGATCAAATAGGATTAACTTAAAAATTTGCAATTCACTCTAGAAATTTCAAATGATAGCTTTTTTATTTTCAAAACAGAGAACTAATAGATATGTTTATTCCTATTTCAGAGGTCTGTGCCTTCTTTTCAAATTATTATTCTTCTCTTTGACTAATTAGTAATATTTCACATATACGTGAGGAGCACATGCATGATTCTCAGTCCACTGAGATCCTAAGTGCTTTGTAAATTAATGTACAGATGTTACAAGTTGATTGCATGATCCACCCCCAAAATGTACTCCTTGGGATGAAATGCAGCAGCCCTTTAAGAAAACCAACTTACTCATTTCTACGACTTCGAAACATAAGTGAAGAATATAAATCTGACTGAAAACTCAAGGGTAAGGAAAGCAGAAAACATTTAATAACCCATACGGAAATTTAGTGAGAAGGACTGGAAATTTCTGAGGACAAACATGTAAGGAGAATTCCTTGTACTGCACTCAACTCCATTGTGGATACCAGAAAAAAAGCTTTTCAGCTTTGTAGGATTACTGTCTGCTCTCACTAAAGATGTCCAATTAAATCAAAAGCATAAGAGAAGGCATTTTATTTTCTTTCCTCAGAAGCAGTTTGTATTTTAAACTCAGTAAAGCTGGATTAGTTGCTTTTATAATGTTACAGAGCGCTACAATGGAACCAGCAAGCAAAAATTAAGCAAAAAACATAAGTTGCCCCTGGTAATAATATGAACGCTACTCTTAGCAAAAGGCTGGGTGGGGTGAAGTTAAAAACTGACACGACATAGTCACATCATATAAAATACATAATACTACATAATATGCTTGTGTGTGTGTGTATATTGCATATGTTCAGTCAGCTATTTTTTAGAAAAGTGTCTGCACCAAAGGATATAAAAGACAGGAAAGCATACCATAATAACATGAGAAATCCAACTGATTTTGACACTGAAACACAGCTGTAATGCTTGTAGAGCCTATATATATTGACTACTTAATAAGATATAAACCTAATATTTAGCATTGAGAAGACCATCTCTCCCACAAAAATGTACCAAATATATACTGATTCTTCCCGGGATGACACCATAATGCTCTTCACTCATAAGCCACTTTCAACAAATTTCAATGGTAACAATAACATCTACTTTATCATGTCCAGGAATCAAGATCATCATTTAGGGACAGGCCATATGTCCCCTAGTCGGTTCAAGTAACAATCTGCAACCGTGCTGTGAAATTCCCATTTATACATGATTAGACCCAAGCTGCTTGGAACTTACATGTCAGAGAAACAAAAAAAATCCCAAAAGCAGAATCAGGAAAGGGACTAGTGTCCAACCAGTACTGTTAAATACAGAATGTTGCATCCTCAATACATCCCAGTTTCCCCTGCAACTATAGGGTCTGCTCTTACTATCTGTGCATAACCAGCACCTCAGTGATGCTGAGAACAGCTAAGAAAATTTGTTGTGTAAGGATGAAGGCCAAAGATGGTCTGGTCACTGAAAGGGAAAAATAAGAAGAGTACTTTGGAGAGATTGTATTACTGGGATGACAGACAAAAGCAATGCAAGATTCCGGTCCTGATAAACATTTGCCCTGATGCAGAACTGGAGGAAAAGGTTTTGTTCTTTTTATCGTTGATAAACATTTGCTGTTATGGGGAAAAATGACAATTCTTCCACTTAAAAGGTGTAAAACACATTATCAAGAAAGAATCTATCATCAGCCCCCCCTGTTCAAAGAGACTGCAAAGTAAAAGACTACTGCTACGAAAAGCAAAGTCACAACATTTTATCCACTGCTTCATACAGGTGTGAATGCGCCAAAAGACTATCATTAATACTTCATCTGTGCCCTGCAGATCACTGAGCAGTATGGATTTGATCTGAATCAGACATGAGCATACAATCTGTTGAGCTAAGTCAGAGCACACGACAGGAAGCTTACGCTGACTTTGAGTCAGCTGCAGTACAGACCACATCTGATCTAGCATGAAGTTAAATGGGTGCAACATGGAAAACTGACCTGGCACGAACCTGCTGCTAAAAAGCAAGCTGACAGAAAATGTGTTCAAAAGTGCTAAATAAATGTGAACTGGCAGAATGACTATTTCCCGCATCAGCATTTGCCATCATACACCCACAGTGCAAGAGGAGCCCTCAGTCCAGGTTCCCTGTATCATTGACGCAAAGCTTGAAAATTTCGGGACAGTGAAATGACAATCAAGAATTCCTTACTATCTTGAATCCACATCAGCTGAGATAAATGGGAACCTCTTCGGAGGACATCAGCGGGTTTTGAATGAGTCTGTAGATTCTAAGAAAAGTACATAGACATAATGTTTTAAATGAGCAAGAGAAGATATTTCTTTTCTTATATACTAAGATATAAATCAGGAGATAGTCCAATAAAGGCAACAATAGTTGAGCAGGTGGCATCAGTCTTGAGATGGCTCACAGGAAGAGCTACAGTTGATTAGCATGCCATTTCTTCCAAATAAACATATTACACATAAATCAAAACTGCTCTTTTATCAATAACTACCAGTAATAGTTAACAAGTATACACAGTAAAAATATTTTATGGGAGTATTTTAATCCATTCACTTCCTCATTCGTTAGCTTGCCTGTTTTCCCTGTTTATTCTCTATAGTTGGTTAATAGCTAAGCTTCGCTCATCCTTGACATGCAAAAATATTTCACTGCAATCTTCTGAAGGACATTCAGAGAATACAGAAAAATACAACTACTTTAATTTAGGTACACTGCATTTCAGATGAGATTCTCTTAATTTATATCACTCTCATACTTTTTGGAGGCAGAGTCCAATACAAAATTATTTCCATTTAAACACATTTTCTTTTCTCAGATATTGATTGAAAACCAACCAATTTCTTTGTCTACTTCTCCAAGTCAAGAGTAGTAACTTGTTAATTCTGCCAAGTAACTCAGGTTATAAAATGAAACTGCTTTACCAAACCTTTGAAACTGTAAACTATGCTTCTCATGTATAAATGATAATACAACAAACACACGAAACAGCAAAACCAGTTTTAATTGTTTCGTGTTCTGAAATGCACAACATACCAAATACATAACACCAGATCAAATTCAATCATGTCTTCAATCAATGAATTCTGCAGTAACTGATTTAATCAGTATGAAAGAAAGCTCTTAAAATTATCTGAAAATCTGTCTTGTTACTGTTAGAATAACAGCTAGAAATAAAAGAACTGCAACGAAGGAGCAAAAGGTAATTTCTCTAGGGAATTTTCTGTGTGTTCACATACAGTAATCGAGAGCTTTGGAAACCGTTGGTTTTAATGTTTCCCTTGTAACTGGCTTCCAGACTTGTTTGCGTGGATTCCGTATTCACCAAACAGGGACAAAAAGGCACACCCCAAAAAGCATATTATAGGATCATAAATACTAAAGAGGACAGAGACCAAAGCAGTAATGTATTAATGTGTTAATGTATTCTTCATGCCGATCAGACATAAGTCACCAAGGCCTTTTCAAATCAAATTTGGCTTTTTCCATGATGTGACGGATCTTCTGGATGATGCAGTCCCCAGCTACCACATACATCTTTGCTGTGTGTCACTGTGTCTGTGGGGCTATTGGTACCCTGGTTGGAGGGGCTTCACAGTAGCTGCTGACTGAACAAACTCAAAGGTTTGCTTGGAAGACTTGTTTCCAGATGGGAAATATCCCAATCCCTCTCGCCTTGGGGCTGCCAAAACTTTCAGGCTTCCTCTCTACCAATTTTAGTCATGTTATTAATGACTGCTAGAGAGCTAGCACTTGTCCCTTTGTCCTTAAACACAATGGCCAGCTCTCTATTGTTTCTACAGCCAGCTAGGAGGCACTATTGCACACCAACTACAGACAGAGACATCAGCCAAAGGGCAATGGATTTCGGACCCCTTGAAACCCTCTCTAAGTGTGTTAAACGAGCTTCAAAGGAAAAAAAAAAAAAAAGCAGAATAGGTGGGAGATCGCCACTTGCCTCTATTAGCATAGGATCATTCAAAATCTTTGTCTATTTGGGAATCTGAGCTTCTTCACACTGGTATCATCCTCTGGCCCCAAGTCTTTTTTGGGAGACCTTGAGGCTCGTAGGTGAACTACACAAAAATTCAGTCAAAATTACATTAGGCATGAGCAATTTTTGTATGGTATGCAATCTGGAATTTTTCAGGGTACCAGAAAATTACTAAACTATGGCTCAAAAGGTTGCCAAATTATCAGTCTTATTGCAAGTCTTATGAAATAAAGTAGTTTCTCAACTATACTACACCACACAGAAACTACATATAAGTGAAACAGTGATTCTTGGCCTTTATTTTCTTTAAAAATAAAATTAAAAAAAATCAAGGGTTTGTAGTTAGAGAGAAAACTCTGATATTGACTTCCATGAAGATGATCAGAGGGCTGGAGCACCTCTCCTATGAAGACAAGCTGAGAGAGTTGGTGTTGTTCAGCGTGGCGAAGAGAAGGCTCCTTATAGCAGCCTTCCAGTACCTAAAGGGGGCCTACAGGAAAGATGGAGAGGGACTCTTTATCAGGGAGTGTAGCGATAGGACAAGGGGTAATGGTTTTAAACTGAAAGAGGGTAGATTTAGATTACACATCAGGAAGAAATTCTTTACTGTGGGTGTGGTGAGACACTGGAACAGGTTGCCCAGAGAAGCTGTGGATGCCCCATCCCTGGAAGTATTCAAGGCTAGGCTGGATGGGGCTTGGAGCAACCTGGTCTAGCAGAAAGTGTCCCTGCCCATGGCTGGGGGGTTGTAACTACATGGATCTTGAAGGTCCCTTCCAACTCTAACCATTCTATGATTCTGTGATCCTAAAACCTCACTAGTAAGAAATTTCCTCCAAAGCCTCTGGCTATGTCCGCTCTGAACAGTGAGTTAGACAGACCATTAACCTGACTAGTATTGGCAATTCCCATGTTCTTAACTGTTTGCAGAGACTTAATCTTTACAATCAAGAAAAATAATCTGGAGGAAATACACTAAACAGAATTATATAACCACATTGTATTATGAGAAAATATTATGTATGCACTTCAAAAGCTCTCCATGCTTTGAATCTTGGAAAGGCAGTTTCCGTGCTCTCAAAGTCCACTTTGTAAATCAGCTTGCACTAATTTGCAATGCTATTTGCCATTCATTGTATGCAGTAATCAAGCATGTACTTTCAGCAACTCTACTGTGAGACAAAAGAGACTGACAAAGCACAATGAAAAACAATGTCTCCCTTCAAGTGGAACCAAAGTAAAAAATTATCCAGAACTGACCAGTAAAAACAATACCTCACAGGTGATTAACTTAGCTGGTTTAAAGCAGACCGCAATGAGATCACCTACTTCTATGGAACACTTTAAACACTAAATTTAAACAAATGAAAACAGTGGTCGTGTAATGACTAAACTATGAATATATTATGAAACAGACAGGTTCAAGAAACTTTCAGGAGAAAATGCATACTGTAAAACAAAGATTTTCAATTACACCTGCAGATATTCATAATATCTCATACTAATT
The DNA here is from genome assembly GCA_013397275.1 of Burhinus bistriatus. NCBI lineage: Eukaryota > Metazoa > Chordata > Aves > Charadriiformes > Burhinidae > Burhinus > Burhinus bistriatus. The sequence goes on along the minus strand of VYXH01006423.1, from coordinate 64,067 downwards.
TTGAATGGGTTTTTTTATATCAGGAAGGCCTCCCACCTATTAAAAAGCTATTTTGAAAGCTACTTTGTTTTCTTATCGTGCATAAAAACAAAGAAGTTATCAGTTAACCAGTGCACAGACCAGTAAATGTTTAACTGAACTAAAATACAAATGTTTTAGCCACAACAGGTAACTCCTTATTTGTTATCAGTGACATTAGATGACTTCTGCTTTTGTCCTTGTTAGGATAATATACACTGTGTGGTCTTCTGGCAATCCCATGCATAAATACAGACTGGGTGGAGAATGGATCGAGAGCAGCCCTGAGGAGAGGGACTTGGGGGTGTTGGTAGATGAGAAGCTCAACATGAGCCGGCAATGTGTGGTTGCAGCCCAGAAAGCCAACCATACCCTGGCCTGCATCAAAAGAAGTGTGGGTAGCAGGTCGAGGGAGGGGATTCTGCCCCTCTACTCTGCTCTCGTGAGACCCCACCTGGAATATTGTGTCCAGCTCTGGAGCCCCCAACATAAGAAGGACATGGACCTGTTGGAGCTGGTCCAGATGAGGGCCACAAAGATGATCAGAGGGCTGGAGCACCTCTCCTACGAGGACAGGCTGAGAGTTGGGGTTGTTCAGCCTGGAGAAAAGAAGGCTCCATAGACACCTTATAGCAGCTTTCCAGCATCTGAAGGGCGCCTACAAGAAATCTGGAGAGGGACTTTTTACAAGGGCATGTAGTGATAGGACGAGGGGTAATGGCTTCAAACTGGAAGAGGGTAGATTTAGATTAGGTATTAGAAAGAAATTTTTCACTATGAGGGTGGTGAGGCACTGGAACAGGTTGTCACGGAAGTTGGGGATGCCCCATCCCTGGAAGTGTTCAAGGCCAGGTTGGATGAGGCTTTGACCAACCTGGTCTAGTGGGAGGTGTCCCTGCCCATGGCTGGGGGGATGGAACTAGCTGATCCTTAAGGTCCCTTCAAACCCAAACCATTCCATGATTCTATTGCAGAAAACATACAGCTTTACATCTTTGGTTTACGCTACCACTTCTCTATAGCATTAGTTACTCATACCAGCTTCTGGTAAGTTTCTTCCTACAAAACTTAGCCTAACCATTTAGTTTGCATTTTTTATAAACAAATACATTGTGCAAGCCTCACATTCTTCTCAGATAACTGGTATGAATCGAGAGAAACTCCACTAGTAATGTAATATATTACTGTACTGGTATATTAATCTAATGGTGAAAAATTAACAGGTGAAAAAAACCCCAAGTTTCATGTTTTAAATTTCAGTATTCACCAGCTCCTTAAAATACCACTACAATACAGAGATTATTATTATTATTATTATTATTATCATCATCAAAATGGAAATATATAGATATTTGAAAGAACAAGCGAGAGTAGTATTGGAATTAGAGAGAATACCTTCCAGTTTCAGTGCCATTGGGAAATTACTGTTGGCATCTGGCTTAAATGAACACAGAGCATCCATCTATATATGTGTGAGAGCACAGATTGTTATTTCAACTGACTTGCAAGTGGCATTACTTGAGGGGCAAACAAAAAAATAATATTATTAAAACTTCCTCCTAGATTACGAATGGTAGGATTCAAATGAAATCTATAGGAAACACTTTGCCCATAAATAGTGCTGCACTCAACTGCAAAATAAGCAGATCGATTCTGGCAGTGTTGCTGGAATACTTCTTTGCTGCTACCACCTGACTGCAATGCAGAACAGCCAACTATGGAGAGGCAAAAGGAAAACACTTCAGAAAAAAAATTATCCGGACTCTGTAACACTTCATCTCCCACAACAACTTCTAACACTGTTCAACCTTCACTGCGCATTTGTTCTTTTCTTCACATTAGAAATACATACTTAGCGTTTTTCCCAGTAATTCCTGAAGTTTTTTTCCCCTCAATTTTAATTAAAAGATGCTCAGATCAGATAATTTCTCTTATCTCAATATCCTTCATGTTTTAGAAAATAGCACACAGGAGCTCTGTTATCTGTAACCATGGGCACATGTAGATCCATTACTGAAAAGACTTTATCACTGCATGTACTGAAGGCAGGCAGCATAGTAAGATCCCCTCCTGCTCACACAGTAATTTCCGATTTCTTGCTGGGTTCATTGGACTGCTGTCTAACATGGAGACAGCCTTCCTTGTGCACACCTTATACTTGCTTCTCCTGTCAGCTTGGTTGCATAGGCAGTGAGTGATGTTGGTAAGGGAGAAGCAGACCCCTTCCTTCCTCCAGGCCCCAGGAAAAGGGAAGATCTTGTGCAAGGCATTTGACACTGTCCCACACAACATCCTGGTCTCTAAATTGGAGAGACATGGATTTGATGGGTGGACCACTTGGTGGACAAGGAATTGGCTGGATGGTCACACTCAAAGAGTTGTGGTCAACTGATCGAAGTGGCGAGCAGTGACGAGTGGCACTACTCAGGGGTTGGTACCGGGGCCAGTACTGTTTAATATCTTTGTTGGTGACATGGATGTTGGGATTGAGTGCACCCTATGCAAGTCTGCCAATGACACCAAGCTGTGTCATGTGGTAAACACGCTGGAGGGAAGGGATGCCATCCAGAGGGACCTGGACAG
>VYXH01006423.1:45106-61292 GCA_013397275.1 Burhinus bistriatus | reverse complement strand
TATTAGAAAGAAATTTTTCACTATGAGGGTGGTGAGGCACTGGAACAGGTTGTCACGGAAGTTGGGGATGCCCCATCCCTGGAAGTGTTCAAGGCCAGGTTGGATGAGGCTTTGACCAACCTGGTCTAGTGGGAGGTGTCCCTGCCCATGGCTGGGGGGTTGGAACTGCATGATCTTGAAGGTCCCTTCCAACCCTAACCATTCTGTGATTCTATGATCTTTTGTCTCCTTTACCCACTTAGACGTGGGGATGCTAGCTCCATCCAGCAGAGCACCAAGAGTAAGGGGACAAACTCTCAGCAGCTTTAGGCTGCCTTAACTTGAATGACAACTTCCCCCTAGTAAAACCTGCCACCAGCTCTGCAGGAGTCATGAGCAGAGAACAGAAGAGCAAGCAGGTTGCTTTCTACTTCCAGCATGGGCCAGGTTTCAGTCTTTGCACCGTAACACAGCAGTGCCAGACTGCATTGCATGTTAATATCTAGAAGGAGACATCTGTTCAGCAAAAAAGCATACAATAAAGGCTTTGTTCAGCGTTAAACAGTAATTCCACGTGAGGCACTCTTTCCAAATCTTTACAGATAACCCAAGGTATTTGACCACTGCTTCTCAGAAAGGCATCTTTCCTCCTTTAAGAGACCAAAATGCACAAGCAGGAGAAAAGAATAAATGCCAACCTGCTGAATACTAATTAAGAACAGGTGGCAAATGTTAACATGGAAAGAACTGCAGAAACTGGCTCTTCCAGTATGCAAGCAGGAATCTTGCAATCACATTCAGTATGTTTTTGTTTCCCAGATCAAGTCTATTGTTCAAGGATACTAAAAGGTAATTTTTTAAACTGCATTGTCCCTGAGTTTCTTAGCAGTACAAACAAACAATTTTCTCTTTTTCCTTGCATTAAAAACAAGGTACTGTTTAATGTTTCTCCTAAAAGATAATATGAGAACATTATCCTAGTTGTCAGTTTAACCAGGCAGAAATAACAAGAATACAGCCCACATAACGTATGTATTCTAAGAGGCTTTATACTCAGTTAATTAGTTTAACTACTGCTTTCATGGTTCATTTAAAAGCTTCATGCTTCATTAAATATCAATATACTTTATCACCTCAAAAAACTTGTCAGTAAAAATACAATTGTCTTTTCAAGTGATAATCTTGTTAACTGATATATACATTTCAAGCATGTCTATCAGACACTATCAAAGTCTGAATTGCTATGGTAGCAGTATCTCAAAGCATTACGCAAATCTCATTCCACACACAATGGAAAGATTTTTTTTTTTGCGTGAAACAAAAGTACTTTGTTGAGAAAAAGAAAATGTTTTTGACACATGCTATTTTCACCATTAAAAAAGTTCCCACACTGATCTCTGGTTGTTCCACCTCCACAACAATCAGCTTAAACATACCTTGGATCCAGTAGTTGTGACTGTTTTGTCAAAAGTCCTTAAATTCAGAAAGTCAGAAAGTCATGTCCTTAAGGAAGCATAAAGATCAATGAAACTACTAGTTGCAAAGATACAGAGGCCAAAAGCCAAGTGCAACTGATAAAAGAAACTTCTCTGGGTTTTTTTTGTACTATAAAGGTTTTCTTACTTATGTGGAGCCTGCATTTTCTCAATTCAGGATGTAAGATTACCTCAGAGCAGTTTAGAACATTTTCCAGACTGAGAAATTACTCCTTAAAAGTCCACCTGCATGATTATGACAACTTCTCTGGAAATCTCTACTACTAGCTTCGTATGCAATTTTGTTCTATGAAATATATGGTCAGTAAAGTGCATTGCAATAATAAAATGACAGCAGTTCTTATTATTCAAACTGACTTTTAGAGGAGGCCACTATCAGCATCCTTCATGTTATAGCCTATTTAGATTCCTTAAAAGCTGAAATGTTATTACATCATGGTCCAAACAAAACCTTCCACTTGTCTTTCCACTCTTATCTCTTCAAGTCAATGAGAGGCAAACCCTGGGAAAATTATACAAACAGCCACAAGTATTTAAAATATGTCTTGTCACTACATGCTTCCACTCCTCTCAAAGCTTTCGACAATTTTCTTTCAATTTTATTCTTTCATTAGCCCAAGGCGTGCTAATTAATCGGAATTTCCCAGGTCTTTTGTTGTTGTGACCAAAAAGAAAAGCCCCAGAAAAAGCTCATTCTGTCTTGTTAAAGTGAGTCCATCTACCTTCCACAAAGCCAGGGCAGTAAGAAGGAGGATTAAAGCCACTTGAATGGCTTTAATCGTAAGACAACTCCAGCTCCTACCCTTAGCCGTCATCCTTGCCAAAATTGATTTACGGAGAACGACATCTTAACCACAGCTATTACTTTATGAAGAGGAGGTTGGTGTGTTGGCAGGGTTTGGCATCCAAAGTCGGCTACTGAGTAAGGTCTGATGCAAAGACACAGGAAACCACACTGGCATACCAACGCAATGGTGCGTGTGCGTGTCTGCAAGGGCTGTCTGAGGGTGGAAAGAACTGTTCATGGACAAAGGCACAAAAAAGGCAAATGTATGCATGCTCTGCTGAGCTGAGCACCTTTGTTAAAGGGAGAAAACCCACACAAATGCCCTGATGGAGACTGAAATATTTTTAAGAAGCTGGTCATCCCAACTGTATCTCTCCTCCATACCTCTAAAAAAATCAAGTGATACCCACCTTTACATTAGTTTGTTAGAATGTGCTATATAGCTAAGAGTAAAATGTTCAAAATTGATTATGTGATTTTTGAGGACTTCATCCTATTGACTTTCAGTGAAGTCAAATTCCCAAGTACATAAGTCATTTTTACAAACAGAACCTGACCTTATGAGCTGCTGAGGTAATTTTTCAAACTTCTGTTATATGCAGGTGTTCATGTATTCTTCTTCATACAATTTATTGTGTGTTTTTTTAGTATTCTGGTGTGATTTTCATTAAGTTGCAGGGATTCAATTCCCTGCAATTCAGGCATTGCAATTCCCTGAAGTTAATGTGAACAGGATATAAATCAGCACCTCTTATAGTCAGCTGTAGTTGTATTTCACTGTTACTGAAATCCACTCTATTCTGCAGTTTGCAAAACTTTATGTTAAAAAACATGCTTGCTTTTGAAGTACTTCTGATGTACGCTGCATGCTAAAGGTGCAAAACAAAGCCCATTTCACTTCCAAAAGACTCCAGAAGACTCCACCAGGCCAACTGAGAAGAGTTAAAGTGCTTATAATTGACGAAAAGACCATAACCAGAATAATGGTTATACTGTTTTTCCTTTTATATGACTAGCTCCTCTTCTTCATGCAACATTCAAGAACCAAGTCTGCACGGGCAGGCTGAATGAAGAAAGAGTGTGGATTTGCAGTTTGGGTTTGGGAGAGTTTTCAAGGTCTAGATGTGGTAGGTTGACCCTGGCTGGCTGACAGATGCCCACACAGGCAGTTTCCCACTCCTCCCTCCCCACTTTCAACAGCACAGTGGAAGAAATTAAGATGAAGAGGACTTGGGTCAAGATAAGAACAGTTTAGTAAGAAAAGCGAAAGCTGTGTGCAGAGGCAAAGCAAAATAAGGAATGTATTCACTACTTCCCATCAGCAGGCAGGTGTCCAGCCCCTTCCTGGGCAGAAGGGCCTCAGTATGTGTAGCAGTTGCTCAGAAAGACAAATGCCATCACCACAAATGCCTCTGCATCCTCCTCCTTTCCCTCAACTTTTACTGCTGAGCACAATGTCATACAGTATGGAATACCCCTTTGGTGGTCAGTTTGGCTCAGCTGTCTGGGCTGTGTCCCCTCCCAACGTCTTGCTCACCCCCAAACAACTGGCCTGTTCTTTGTGGGGCGGTGGAGAGGAAGCCTTGACACTCTGCAGGCACTGCTCAACAAGTGCCACAACACTGGTGCTTTATCAACACAGTCTAGTCACAAATGCAAACCACAGCACCATATAGGCTGCTATGAAGAAAGTTAACTCCAGCCAGGCAGACCCAGTATACTAAATATGGAAGAAACCCAAAGAAATGTCAGGAGACTACTCTGGAAGAGGCAAATGTGTGAGGAAGCAGCTCAGTGGGGTAGGGAGGGGAAGCACTTCCCAGTGAATGTCTGGACTTCAAGCATCACTCCAGACTACAAATTTACTTCTAAAAACACTATCAGAGTCCATCTTGAAAAGTGGATTGCTTTCCCACCATGGTTTTATTTTAAAATATGTGAGAAAAAGGAAAATCAAACATCAGATAGGTATTAAACATTCAGTTTTCCATTCAAATAATGTAGTTGTAGGATTTCACAAGGCTTGCTTTTTCAGGAAAGAAAGTCACTAGTTTCATAACCAGGGATGTCTTAACGGTTTCAGACAACAGCAAGAACTTTGAATACTTTCCTGTTCACTCTGACTAATTCTTTGAAAGCCAGTTTCTGCTTTTAAATGGTCGTTACACAAAGGTTGTTGCTTTTTTAATCAGCAGGTGTTTTTTCAAAAGGATGTTTCTGCCTGAGGAACCCAAGCAGAGGAATCCTGAAGGCTCAGCCAAAATTGCAAATGAGCTAAGTGTTGCAGGCCCCACAGAAGTGATCCTGTTTCCTCATGCACCCCCCTTTCCAGAAATTATATTGACTAAACCACCACAATCCCTCCCCCCACTCTTCTCAGGCAGGTATGTCTTGGATGTATAGGAGGAGTTACTTACCCAAGATGCCCTGAAACAGACAGACAGAGGGACAGTAGCTCCTCTCTGCAGAATCAGGGCAGTGGGACAAATGCAGTGGTGGGATGAAAAGCTTTGATGTAAATTGCTCCTCCCCCAGGACTAAGAAGAGGACCCCAACCACAGCCTGTCCTCTTGGCTGCTCCAGGAGGACTTCAGCTCTGCATCACAGATTCAGGCACAAGCTGTAAGGTGACAGTCTATCTCATACAATTTACAAAGACGGGATAAAAGCTAGGACGTGAGATGAGCAGCCCAAAATAACTATCTCATAGGAATATGGACGTTCATAGGGAAATGTAAGCCACCAACTGAATTTCACATAAAAGTTCTAACAATTGCTCAAAGATCCTCTCTTCAGGTCTGGTTTAACTTCCACATATAAACACAGGGAAGCATGAGATGCATTCACCAACTAGGTATCCTTCCTTTTGGTAGCTCTTCCTGACTGTCCTCAGGATCAGAAAAGAAACCTAATAACTGAGACTGCCTTGCTCCTTCTGCCTAACATGGCAAGAGAACACCCACTTACCTTCCTAGGTGAAAAGGCCAAAAGCATGTATCTTGAGACAGTTTCAAAGGGCTTAACAACTGTTGGAGACACTCAAAATTTGTTCAGCTAAGGCAAGGTATTGTAGGCCCTTTTACAGTTGTTCTTGTTAGAAGTCAGGTGCTGAAATCTGGAAATCTGCAGCATTTTCTGCAATGCCAAATAAATATATCTTAAACCCTACCCACACAGATTAGATTGCGAATTTTTGCTCTTAAGCCTCATCCGTTACCTATTCAATGGTCCCTTTGATTTCTGGTCCCAAATAGGTACTAGTCAGGTTCAGCTCTAATTTTTGCCTTATGTTAATGAGAGTAAAGTTTTCATCAAATTATCTTTGAAAACAAGCTCTTGGATCGTTGTTTTAATCTCATTCCACAAGAAGTGCAACACAATCATAGCCTCACACAACAAATCTGCTATACTAATGATGTCCTTTGTTTCTCTTTAGGTATTTGTCGTGGTTTAGCACCAGCTGGCAGCTAGAACCACACAGCCGCTCGCTCACTCCTCCAGGCTGGGACTGGGGAGAGAATCAGAAAAGTAAAAGTGTGAAAAAACTCGTAGGTTGAGATAAAGACAGTTTAATAAGTAAAGCAAGAGCCATGTATGCAAGCAAAGCAAAACAAGGAATTCATTCACTGCTTCCCATCGGCAGGCAGGTGTTCAGCCGTCTCCAGGAAAGCAGGGCTCCGTCACATGTGATGGTTACTTGGGAAGACAAACACCATAACTCCCCAAGTTCCCCCTTCCTTCTTCTCCCCCAGCTTTATATACTGAGCATGACATGATATGGCATGGAATATCCTTTTGGTCAGCTGACATCAGCTGTCCTGGTTGTGTCTCCTCCCAAATTCTTGTGCCCCATCCCATCCCCCCTGCCTCCAGTCTACTTGCTGGTGTGGCAGTGTGAGAAGCAGAAAAGGCCTTGATTGCTTAGCAACAATCAAAAACACCAGTGCACTATAACACTATTACCATCCCAAATCCGTTACACCAGCCGCTAGCAAAAAAAATAATTAACTCCATTCCAGCTGAAACCATGACAGTATTATACCTGGGTACTACTAAGAATGCATGTGAAACTAAACCATATTGCATTTTATTACAAATAAGCATATTTCACCACCTAACATATATATACACAGGGGCAAAGGTACAGCTACCTAGGTGTCTTTAACTTTGCTAGTCTTTAAATTAACAATTCATAAAGTCTGAAGTCTTCATGACTACATTTTGATCTTCTCTATGTTTTTCACTCTTCTGATATGGTCACCACAAAATTTTTAAGTAGACTGCCATCACGTTTTTCAAAAGGCTCCAGCTGAAGGGCCGAAAAAAAAATAATTCTAAAGTTATTAATGGGCTAAGGTAGGGAGCTTCACTGAACCCACTATGCAATCTTTGTGATATTAGTTTGAATAGGTACAGTGTGATCATCCAAATGTATGAACAATCCAACAGCTTGATCACATGCAGTGAAGTAAATCCTCTGGAACAAGAGCATTTCACATCATAAAGGTGTGTAAATTCTTAAGTATTTATGGGACTGGATCATAGCTGTGATCAGAGTGAACCTATACATTTTATTAACCTAAACAACTAAATCATATAAATCTCAATAGCCACACCCAAGTTTTCTATGTTAAAGAATCAATGACAGGTGCTTTATCAGGAGCATGTTTGTTATGATCATAACTTAGCCCCTGGTTTCTTGTTTGTAACTCTTAAGAAATTATTTCTTTCTCTGTGAATTTTTTAAAAGAAAGAAATCTTAGTCTAGCTATAACATGCTAGGTAGTCGCAAAGGAAAAATGGAGATTATCATTAAGTTCAAGTCTGGTTTTAACAAAACCCTCGTAAAGGATTCCAGCATCGAATTTAATAGACTCATTTTAGTGATCTGTGGGTATAGAACTATTCAAATCATTCAGTTTGACCATTACTGAACTTACAGGTTAGTATATGGTGAAGGAATTCATGACAAGAGCAGAACTTTTTTTCTTTTTAATCCAATCAACATGGATTGGTTCTTTCTGGTTTAACACACTATAAAGTTTCTTAAGTCTCCCCAGAGACTGCGAAATTCAGAACTTTCTTGAAACAGAATCCCCAAAACTGAATATAAGCAGAAATGCGGAATGAAAGATTTAACAGTGATTTTTTTTTTTTGTTAGTATGGAATCCATGTCCTAATGTTTGATGTATGACTGTACAAAATTAGGCTAATTGCTGTAGCACTTAAGGGAGCATTTTTATTAGTCAAGAATTGGAATATATTTTTCTTGTATTCTCAAACCCTCCCAATTCTATTTATAAATCAACCCCTCTCAATAAAAGTAAATTTTTATAAATATGAATTCGGAAAAAAAAGTTAAAGATCACACTCAACATACTGTTCACCACAGTAAAACATCAGGTCAGATGCATATCTTTTTCCTAAAAATACATACAGTTTCACACACATCTTTTTTTTCATGATTCTGCTGAGTTACTCATTACACATAGAAGGAGTGATAGAAGGCACTGCATGCTTCAAACGGTATTGATGACTTGACATTTACCAACATTTTTCAACCACAGAGCTGTCTGTAGATGTACTCATGTACATTTTCTTTCCACAGTCATGCTAAGAGGGACTCACAGGGGTACTAAGAAGACTCTTCTTGCCCTCCACCCTCAACACCAGGCTGTAACCCACACTGTCCCATACATTTTGAACCGCCACTTAGTATTTGCTGGCTTACTCGTTCTCGTCCCCTACCTGCCGTCAGGAGGCAAAACAGAAAGGGAATCGGAAAGGGGTCTTGGCATGGTGAGCCACTTGTGTGAACAGAGGGGGGTCTAGTCTCACCAGGGACACGCAGCCCTGGAGCACACTGCAGGTGCCCAGTGTGGACAAGCAACTGGACAAAATAAGCTCCATCACTCAAGTGAAACAAAAAACAGCTTTTCCCTTGGTTCTAGCTCTTGCAGGCAAATGTCAGCACTGTTCTTCGCACCCGCAGACCTGGAAAAATCTGAAACCTGCTAAAAAGCTACTACAGCTGCAAACCTTTTGATAAGTTTGTTCCTCATTTCTTTACCTAAAAACTCAAAAGCCGGTATTAACAAAACCTTCTTTCCCTGGTAGCTCATAATCAACTGATTATTACATATTCAGAAACTGAAAAGCCTGTGCAGTACCTTTACAGTGTTTTGCATGGTGCCAACAATAGCAAAGCAGACCATTTTGTTTGTATATACAATTATACAAATCAATTATATAACTAGTTGATGTTTGCACAGTACTTTAATGTATACAATTATTTTTTTCGAGAGTTGCTCATGTTCGTCAGCTGGCAATGTAAGAAAACTAGGATCAGGCTGTCTCAGCTGGACTCTGCAGTGCAAGACCCCAACTATATGTGACCACTGGAGACATGTTGTCATGGTTTAACCCCAGCTGGCAACTAGGACCGCACAGCTTGTTGTCTCACTCCCCCTCCCCCAGTAGGGTAGGAAGAAGAGGGAGAAAAAGGACAGGGAAAAAGAAAAAAAACTCATGGGTTGAGATAAAGCCAGTTTAATAGAGCAGTAATGGAACAGAAAAATCATGATAGTAACGGTAAAAGCCTGTACAAAATAAAGTGATGCAACACAAATTTCTCTCACCATCCGATGATTGACCAGCCCATCCTCATCAGCTATCGTGGATCCTTGCCCACCGGCCAACCCCCATTTATATACTGAACATGACCTCTATGATATAGAATATTCCTTTGGCCAGCTTGTCCTGCCTATACTCCCTCTCAGCTTCTAGGGGAAGCTGCAAAAGTCCTTAACTTACTGTAAACATTACTTAGCAACAAGTAAAACAATATCTGTTACCGACATTATGTTCATACTAAATCCAAAACACAGCAGCTGCTAGAAAGATAATTAACCCAAATGAAACCAGGACACACATGTTGTCTACAACAGCAGGGAACTTGCTCAGTCGAGCTCCCTACCGACAGCAGCTCTCAGCAGCACTTTAGTATGAACTTGTCTCACACTGGCACTGCGCTCAGTGCCCACCTCTACTTCTGCAAATGTAAAATGAAATTTTCAAAAAGTGCCAATCAGTTTTTAAATTCGCTTCCACTACACTCAGACCTCAGGATCAGTCAAACTAAGACTATTGCTGAAAAGTCTAAAAAAGCCCATCGATGAAATGTGCAAGCGACTATAGCAAATTCAGGCTCATCATCACATAGTCGGTCTTTTGAGACTTCATTTTTCTTACAGCCTTTTGTGAAAACACAAGAATCAAGAAAGATTCAAGTACTTTCTAGGTGCTTTTACACCCTGTACACTGTAAGAGTAAGAATAGTACAATGTGTGGTAACACTGATTTTTTTCTGCAGGATATGTTGTGCTTTATGCTATTTAAAAAGAATAAACCAAGCACAGGGTTTGGTTTGGGTTTTGTTTTTGTTGGGTTTTTTTGGTTGTTTGTTTTTGGGTTTTTTTCTTGGTTTTTTTTTTTTTTTTTTTGGGGGGGGGGGTTTTTGTTTTGCCTTTTTTTTTTTTTTTTGCTTTTTTTTTTTCTTGTAATACAGAGATTCTAGCCCGTGTCATTGTCTTTCCTTTACTCTTAGCTTCCATATAAAAATTGTCATCCAGTCTTTTCTGAAGGCTACAGAGGATCAGAGTGCAGTAAGCTAGGTCTGGAAATTTTGGTTTCAGTGGCTTGTCTTCCCCTTTCACATATGAGACAATCACAGTTTGTACTTCAGAGAAGCAAAGATAAGATGCAACAAGTAGTACCAGACTAACACAGCTATACTCTTCTCACTGTCCAACAACAGGACAACAAACAGTCCAACAAGATTGACACTACAGTGTTTGGTCTAGACAAAGACAGACAATAGTGAAGTAAGGGTAAAGAAAGTAAAGTATAGGAAAGAAAGTAAAACAAAACTGCAGCTTCCTGATGAAACCTGTGAACTTTGAGGCACAATGCTTCCCAGGTCTCTCAGTCAGGAAGTACAGCTTTGCAAAACCTCTCAAGTAACCTGAATGTCATTTACACAGATTTGGTCCTTGGTGTTCCCTTTGGCTTGCAGCAGGGCAATTAGCAGCATATTCCCTTTGTCAAGCTGGCAGAATTATATTGTGGTTAAGTAAACATGGGGCACGTACACTTTGTTCTCCCTCTTTCTCCCACAGGTATCCCTTCACACACTTTCAGCTCTGACACCCAAACAAATTTCAATCAGTATCGGTCTTACCAGAAGTAAAAGGCAAAATAATAAAAGAAATCTGCACAAAAGAAACCCATTACCTTCTTGTGCAAGAAGACTACTTCAATTATTCACACAGCAGATGTTTCACACTCTAGCTATACCTGCTCTAATAGCTATGTCTTTCTGTAGCTGTATGTAAAGTATGTATTTTTAACACTAGAACGTTGTTGCTTATCATAAGAGCTGTCACAGTAGCTCTTCATCACTCCATAAAGAAACTGGAGACTGAGGGGGAATTTGAACAGTGCTTTAAAAGTCCAAAACTAAAAGGCAGCAACAATGAGGAAATAACCTGAGCACAATGTAGATGGGAGAAGATAGATTGGAAGCAAGAACACAATCACTGAGAGATGAAAAGCAAGAGTTATACTAATCACTGCCCTCCACCTCATCTGGTTTCATTGCATCTGTTTTAAGACCACTTCCCTAAAGGAGCTTCTGACACGTACTACCAGTGTGGGGAAATGACAAATACCAACCTGTGTCTTTACTGAGTTATCATGCCTGCCATGGGCACTAGTTTAGAGGTGCTACTACTCATCCTTGCCAGGAAGTCACCCTCCACATACAACTACAGGCCTAATACAAAGAATCATGTTGTGAAATTTTGAATAGGACTCAGCAGCACCTGGAAAATGTTTATTAATACTCATAGACCAGGTACATTTCAGACAAAAAGAGACATACTGAAGGCATATGAGAGGTGATTGAGAGGTATGGCCACAGGCACTGTGCAGACATTAAGACACTTCTGTAATTTGCAGTTGTACATTTTTTGTACAGTAACAGCAGCAGGTTTTGGCAGACACCATATTAAGCAATGACTCAGAGTACCTAGAAGAGGCATTGCTAGTGAGAAAGGAGCAAAACTGGGGATCCAGGAAAGAAATGGCAGTTTTCCCCAAAAGCTAACAGGCATGAATACAACAGAGATACGTCAGTTCATGTATGAGGTGGGTCGGGTTTGGAGGTTTTTTGTTTTGGCTTGGTTTGGTTTTTTTCCCAATATAAGTGGGAAAACCTGGCTTACATCCTACTGCAATACAAAAAAATCCACTGATGTGGTTTTTTGCTTTGGTGATGAGAGTATTATCACAAATACACAGCAGTAATCAGTGGCCACTATTTTTCTGCTCACAAGCTAGATAGCTACACTATTTGATTCACTTGTACATAGGAATAAAGTGGATTTGCATCGTGTATTTTGAATTTGTGTTGTATTAGTCATGAGTATATAGATTTAGGATGTGTGCATATATTACTGTGTAAATACATAATAAGCAGAAATACTGTAAACAATTCCAATATTCACCAGGAAAATGGATGAAAATAGTTGCTAAGAAACAAAACCTAAATCTTACCATACTGCATTAAGAGCACCAATTCACTTATTTTAATGAAGTCATGTGAACTTCAGCTTGCATCCTTTGCAACCAAGTGTTAGGTATGAACACCTGAAAATACTGATGCTCAGTTTTTTCTTTCAATAATTCAAAACAGTATTTAAAAAATGTTTGCAGCTGGAAGATCAGATGCTTTGCCGTCTTCTACACCTCATTTCTTTGTTTTTCCTGTTATAAAGTAATCCAGGGCTTCGAAAAGTTTAGAGAGAAGACTCTTAGACAAAAAAAAAACCCAAACAAACTATATACTCTTTTTCTCTTATCTTTTAAAGCTACCGTTGTTCTTAGTAAGTGACTTACCTTTGGCAGTTTGTAATCCAAACTCAATTAACTTTCTTTCAACACTATTTATACTGCATGAATTTCAACAAAATCAAATTAGGGAATTTAATTGGAATGAAATAAATCAATCAGTCTGAACCTCCAGAATCTAACATACAGGCTTTTTCTTACACTTTAAACACTTCTGCAGAACAATCCAGTTTTCCATTAGATTCTATAAAAGTCCAGCACTTGCTAATAAAACTTCTATGACTTCTCCACAAAGGCTAAAAAATAAACGGCTCCAGCAACATTTCATTCTGAGTTTCATCGTCACTCTTTGACAGGGAAAAGCTGTTACCATCTAAAAGAAATATCTTTCCAGCTGCACAGACCTCACCACCTCTCTCAATAGAAGAGGTTAATTTAAAAAATCTCCAGATTAAAGAAGAAACTCATGTTGGAGTCAGTTCATGCAATATTTTCTGTTAATAAGAATGTACAAACTCCTGCTTTCGTGACCAACAGGGGACACAGACATGTAGAAAGAGCTTCCCAACTCAAGTGTTCAGAACCCTATTAGACAGCACTGGGGCTGATCTTCCCAATCACAAGGTCTTATGCAGAGTCACCAGCCCAAGAAGGTCCATGTTTTGTCCTCAGTCCACTTTCCTAGTACCATAGTTATCAGTGATTGTGACTGCCTTCTCCAGAATGCGCACAAAGGAATGTCCTTTTCCTTCTTCTGGGAGGAAAACTTGTGCATCGTGTTTTAGGTTTGAAGGCTGAGAATACTTCAGCCATTTTCCTTCCAAAAGGAAAAAAAAAAAAGGCTTAATTTTTCCCCTCCTAAATGTCAGGGCACGATATGAAAATCCGCAAGTCTAACTAGGTCCTTCAATCTACAGAATATTAAGACCCAAATCTATGAAAGTAGATTTACAAACCCGCAGAAGAACTGAAGCCAATGTGAACATGTACTTGTAATCAACACAAGTGCACAAGTACTTGCTACACTTGAATCAAGAGCAGTGCTTATAACAGAATTATATCCGTATTTGAATTACACTTTCAAATTTCAATCCCAGTTGTCCTACATACACTTACATTTTCATCTTCTGTTGTCCAGACTATCATCCTTTATTCCCATTAGCCCTTAACTTTATACAGTTTAGTACTTCGTAGGCGAAAGGGCTTCAGAATCTGTCACTGTTATCTGTATATTAGATAATAATTACATCTGTCAAAGGCAAAATTTAAAATCAAGGTCTATTTAGACTTATTTTTCATATTACATGTGTCACTGGGGTTGGTGACTTGGGTTTTTTTCCCCACAAGGGAAAGCAAAGAATTCCTGCAAAACCCAGGTTTCAGTTTCTGCACCTCACAAAAATCACATCTTACTGTACTTGCTCTTTACACGAGTAAGTTTTTCTTTTCTATCAGTCCCGTTCAACATAACTGGTAAGGACTGAGCTGCAGGAAGGTAAAAGCAATGCCAAGGAGATACGAAAAAAGAAGAAGATAGGGTTATCTGAGGTACAGGATGAAGCCCCAAGGCACACCCTGCACAAGCATGCTGGTTTCTAGAAAGGCTTTCTGGCAGAGTAGATGTAGCAGGAAAGGAGACAGAATTGTGATGCTGGGGACAGCAGGACTTACCCACCATCCCAGCTGGTGGGGACCGGTGGCCTTTGGTAAATACCAGTCAGGGGACTATGTGGAACAGGCATGGGTGAAAAGTCTTCCAGTAGCTAACTAGACACATGGTCTGTCTCGTTTGTTTTTCAAGTATTTCCTGGGGCAGACTCAAAACTGTTCCACCTTTCAAACACCCAGTAAGTTAAACATCCCAGTGAGATATCAACCGTACTTAATTTCTGCATAGGACTTGTCATGAGGTCAATAAAAGTGTCAAAGTCTTCAGCAGCTTCCATATTTAGCAAGAAAATTATTTTTCTTTTGTGAGCAAGGAATTCAAAACAGCCATAGGAAAAAACGTAAAAAAATAATGGTGCTGGTGTTACATAAGATTCCAGGCAGACTTAGCAATTTGACTGTTAACTACACAAAGCCATTTTATGAAATAAATGCTTCCCATCCCCATCCAAGTTAACAGTAATAAACAGACCAACCAAAAATCAAGTTTCACTGGGGTTTGAATACTACCTAGAGCTTGTGTGATCACGAATGAATGGATGTGAATATACAAATCTATGTAAAATTTACTTCCTCATTCCTTTCCCCCCTCCATGCATTTCTAAAATGCATTCAGTTATCCAAAAATCTTTCATTATGACTTCTCTGATCCTTCTCCCACCTTCACACCAAAACAATTGGGGTTAAATAACAATTACTTCCACTGCAACCAATCAAGACGCCAGGAACAATATTCCCATCACATGAACCCCAGTAATTTCAGAAATCAATACTCATTGCTCAGGGCAGGAATTTCCCTGTTCTTTTATGAACACACATGATGCATTAAAAAATAAATGGTTTTTCACATGCAAATAAGACTGTATTTCACACCAATGAAGTAAGTAGTTGAGAAAGCATACGCAACACAGGGAACATGCTGACACAGCAGTAAGTCAGGACAGAAAGCCACTTTAGGTGGTGCAGCAAAGCTAGCAAGAATCTGAGTACAGATTAAGTGGGCAAAAAGTACCAGCCTTACAACAACAAAAAAAAGAGTCAGGCAGCAGCTTTAACCATCCCACTGCTCAGGATTTGGCCAGGAAAGGCACACAGGATATCAAAAGTGGTCTTCCAGCAGGCCTCAAGGTCCCAAAATGAACAGCATTTCTCTTACATCGTTTAAACATTTGCTTTTATTTGAAAGCCAGCTCATTTTCTAGCTACATGCTTAAGCAAACAAACATCCAAGCAGTCCTCTCTTACTGCCAAAAGCATCAAAACATTCACAAGAAACAGAGTGGATTTCGTTAGAAGATACATTTCACTAATTAATTGACACCAATGCTGGGTCAGTAGGTTTTTTTAGAAGAACATTTCTTTGGGAATGCTGATTGAGAGGCCAGTTACAGTTTGGCTAGCTGGAACTTGAAAGCCAATGGCAGATTTATTAACAGATGTTCAAACAGTAGTATAGAAGTTCAATCTAGATCAAATATGCTACTGCTGAACTCTTGACTCATCCTCTGAAATAAGCCATTGAAAACATCTCAGTAGGACAGAATAAGGATGTTAAAGTGTATGTTATGCAATTAAGAACTATATTTAGCTGCCAAAGTCAGCAATGATAAGAACTGCCTGTCATATTATAGTGCTATTTGAATAAAGCATGAATTATAAATTCAGGCAAATAATAAAATTTATTCTGGGTTTTCTCAAATGCCTTTTTAGTAAGGGTATCTATTTTCGTTTTACCTTTCTAAGTAAAAATGATTAAACTGTACATAGAGATTTTAATTTATTTTTTTTAATTCTGTGCTCAAAACGCTTATTTAGGATGTTTCCAAACCATTTTTTAGCCACACTGCAAATTTTAATCTACTAGTTTTAATCTCTGTTAAATATTTTAGTAATTAATTCTTCAAATCTTGATTCTGTAAAGGATTTTTACCAAATTCAAAGTAGGAATCACACAAAAATTTTTTGCAAAAGCAGAAGAGCCTGGATTCTCCGGCAGATGAAACACTACCAGCTCCATGAGACTGCAGGGAAAGATCCCACTGCTCTGTTGGAGATGCAAATACAGCTTCCTTAGAGTGAGACAGATTTTAATCTGATGGAGCTTATTTCTCTGCAGATGAGATACAGGAATGGTCAAGCACCTCNGGCCATGCAGAAAAGAGTCACATCAATGTGCAAAGTAATCCTTTATTAGACACCAAATACGAAGTTCTGAGTACACCACTGATTTCAATAGGAATTTGGCTGGAGCAAGATTTGGCATACCAGGGGACTAAATTCATGAGGCTTTTGGACACATTTGCAAGGGGAAAGTACAGTGAGGAAAGCAGAAGTTTCCCGCCATTG
>VYXH01006423.1:26898-44058 GCA_013397275.1 Burhinus bistriatus | reverse complement strand
GCAGAAGTTTCCCGCCATTGCACACAGCTACCATGGGTCAGCCAGGACACCAGTTCTTCTCACCGGCTGAAGCTCACCCACTCTAAGCACCAAGAGGAGGCTCATGCCCTGGAAATGTCCCCTTGGACACAATCCACCCGCCATGTGAACACCTGTGGGGCAACCTGTTATGCCACAATTCTTTCCAGAGCTTTTACAAGGCAAATGTTATGCAGCAACTGCTTTGTTGTAATAACTAAAGCTGGGGAAGGCATGTCTCTTCTGACCTCTCGGCTCGGTGGTGTCCTCAGACAAAACATCAGACTCACATTTAAACTGGCAAACCTGAAGAGACGGTGGTCTCTGCCCATGAAAGCATAACAATCCACTGTAGACAGACTCTCTTCTCATTATCATTTGAAACCTCTTATACAGGAAGATAAAAGTTGGCAGGTCTATACAGACAGAGTGAGTTACTTAAATCAGTATCAGTATTAGTATTACACATGCTTCTATGCTTTTTCATGACCAACATTTGTTACTGTCACGAGAACCAGAGCTACAGTGACTGACTGATGGTACGTTTCTCATACGTACCAGCCCTCTTCTACTTTCAGTTGCCCATGTAGAGGCCCAAAGAAGATGTCCAATTTTAAGGTGAAATTTTACAGAACTCTACACATGTGCTTCCAAAAANCAGATGATGTCTCACAACAGGTCAAAAAAAAAAAAAAAAAAAAAAAACCAACCCCCAAACAAATACTCAAGTATCCAAACTGTGTGTTTGTATCGTGAAACAACACCTGCATGTAAAAATACACACATGCCATGTTGAAGTTACATCTATATGAAATTTTAATTGATTACATGCTGGCACACAGATAATCTGAACATAGTTTGCAAGCAAACAGCCGTAGGTTTGCACAAGAATAGTTTTCATCTGAAAACTAGCTCCCAACTTCAAAAATTTTACCACAAGAGTTTAGGGATATTTCTAGGTACAGATGCAGGAAGACAGTAAGTTCAAAAACAGGACTAGATCAGTGAACCCAGTTGCGAGAGTGACCAATCAAAGATGCAAACATTTTTAATTATTTCAGAAGCATCTCAGTAACTGTTTAGTCCTGAAGGTCAGTCTCTGGAAAATTGTGTGTACAAATGGACAGTCTTGTTATAGAGCAAGTAGGAAAATCAACTGCAATGATTGCTAATTTATGCAATTTAAAATATCCTGTCAGAAGAAATGTACTGCAGTGCTGTCATTCATTCATTGAAATCTGAACAATAGGTTTTCACAAAAGAAAAACAAAGTCTAAGATACTCAATTAGCAAAGCATTTGCTAATGTCCTAACTGTCCAAATACCAGTTCTGCCTGAGCAGACAATGAAGTTCATGATAGGAACTGAATGGAACAACTTCCACCATGGAATAGGGTAATTGCTCCAGAAATGAATTCCTCTTCTGATCACCTTGTCATGAGGGCTTTTAAAATGCCTTTTTTTGCGTGAAAAGACAGCAGTAACAAAAGTGAACCATATTCTGTTTCAGCATATTAATAAGTCAAATGGTTAGATTACATAGGGATAGCTTTCTCTATACAGACCAGGGGAAACCACTTAAACCACTGATTTTATCAACTGCATGGTATCTGTAGAACTGACCATATAAAACCCCAGTGAACTGAGATTTTTATCACAAGGAGAAGTTCCATTTCATCTGTTTAGAGCCTCAACTGGAGAATATTGCCTGGACATGTGTTTTGTTTTCTTTTGTTTCACAAGAGCCTACATATCAACTGTGCCCTGTATCAAGAGACTGAGGGAAGGGGCTCAGAGAAGCAAAAAGCTCATTCCCTGTTCCTGCCCAAGGCCCTCCTGCCTTTCATGATGTGAGACGCATTCCTTCTATCGCCTTCCCATTCTGGGGGGACTACGGACCTGACTTCCAACTTCTAGAAACAATTCAACAGCTTATCAGCTTCAGCAGCTAATGTGGCCCTGTGACACCCAAACGCTACTAATCTTACCTCCTAAGTCTCTTGAGAACCTCCAGCCACAAAACAGCTGAAGGGCACGCTTGCCATCTGCAGAATTTCACAAACATCAGTATAAAATAGCAATATTTGACTTAGCCCCATAAATTATGATGCTTAAATCCACACAACAAACTTCTCTAGCTGTTCACCCAGTCTCAAAATTTTCCCCTGTTTATGAATAATCTAGATTTTTATTTTAAGACAATGAACAGAAAGTGTCTCCTAGTTTTGCAAGATCAACTATCAATGACGAATTAGGAGATCAGAAACCCACCTACAGCCACCAGAACTGAAGATGTTTCTTTGCTGAAATACAGAAGTTGTACCACTTCACCATCAAACAAGTTTCACTGGTAAAGTCATAGCAGTCAATAATGATTATTTTGCCATAATTCTGTTTACTCAACAAGTTTACCATGGAAGATAAAAGATAAAACACACATGTGGCTGTTGCAGTTCATATTAATATAGCTCAAAAGACTACAATAAGCATTTCATGGAAGTGTATTTGTTCTGGTACCCTACGGTTAATATCACATTTAACTCTTGAACAAACAAAAAAAATTTATCTCCCCATTTACTTGTTCACTATAGACACTTAGATCACACCCATCACTACATATTGTATTTTCATCACTTTCATTGTGACTTGCATTGCAGTAATGCCCAGAGGCTGCAGTAGTGGTTGTGTCTGTCACTGGGCAAACATAAATAAACAAACTCTCCACCATGAATCCAAAGAGAAAAGAGAGACAAATAGGGAGAGTGAGAACAGTAGGACATACAGCTAAAATGGGACACAATAGTTCAAGAAGCTCCAGCAGCAAATACCACAGCAAAGACCAAAATAAAATTCTGCCATGCTGATGCGAACACCCAGTTTTGACAACATCATCAACTGAGCCATGTTTTTACATCAGCATCTCCGCATTCCCTGCCCGGTGCCCCATCTGCTGCACCCAACACATATTAATCTAGTATTTCAAATCTGCTGAAAAGATGATCGACACTCTTACAACTAGCAATGAAGGACACTAAGTATAACGTAACACGCAATGCCTGCAAATGCCTCATTGGCCCAAGATGAAATTTACTCTGGAAGGGATAAGTGGTACAGAAACACAGACAAAGGAACACATGCAGTGTATTTATAACCCAGTTAGAAACAGGTCAGATACATTTTAAGATAGTTTATAGTCCAAGCTAAGACAAAGTTCAAGCATGTAAGCATGGTCTTTTAAAAAAAATCATACTAATTCCCCTAGCTCCCTTGAACTCAGACAGAACTAATTATCAAATTCAGCTTCATGAAGACCAACCCTAAGTAAAATAGAGAAGAAAAAAATCTCATAGATGCAGACAATTCATGCTTTTATTCACAGAGGAGTTATAGAATCATAGCATCATGACATATCTCAAGTTGGAAGGGACCCATAAGGATCACTGAGTCCAATTCCCTGCTGCTTGCAGGACTATTCCAGGTATCTACAACTGTGCGAGAACCCTGAAAGTAAATGAAGGACCATTTTTGCACTTTATGCGCAGAACAAACGCCAGAAGAGCAGCTTCTCTTCTCATTGTTTTCTGTGGGTAAGGGGTAGGAGAGAGAGCAGCTAAACCAAAGCAAGCAGTTGGTACGCTTCCTGTTCATCACCATCAAACAGGTCTGCAGCAGTGAGGACCAAATGAAGGAACACATTACCACGGTGAAGATCATGTTATAGCACTCCTAGGAAAGGCAACATAGTTCAAGAACGCCACAGTGGTAACATCCAAAAAGCCAAACCCATCTGCAAAATTCAGTATTTGCACACATCTATACTTAACTGTGCACCAGGCTGCTTTTTGGCCCCCTGCTCTGCCACGTTCTCTCTCTGTAGGTGCACATGCTGAAATCAATTCTGTGTTTGAAATCAATAAATTGCACTTCAGGTGGAGATCTCAAAGCACTGTATAATTGTAAGAATAACTTATCCAAAATTTGGCCATGAAAAGCACAGCACATTTAAGTGACTTACCCATATTCACATCAAAATATTCAAATCTTACATCACTCAGAGGGAGAGGTGGCCTCAATGCAGTTTTCAAGAATTTTCAGGTACAAAAATTCCAGAACTTTCAAATTTCAACTAGATTTTTATTCCAAATTTCCCCTATAAAAAGGTGGTTGAAACCTGCATCTCTCTGTATAAAAACAGATTTTGTTAGTGCCACCTCCTGGTGATAAAACAAAACTGAAAAATCATGCACTAAGCTGAAGATTCTCAAAGTAAAGTGAAAATATACTAGTTTGGCCTGTTCTGGTTTGCTTGTTTATGGTGGCTCAACCTGAGGCATCAAATGCAAACTTGAAGGAGGATGTGGAATTCATTAGCCGTTTTTAAGATGACGTAAGTGCAGATGCATAAGCATCCTTTAATCAGCAACAACGAAGGGAAAAAAAAAGGAAATGCTACATTCCTGGAAGAGTCACGCTCTCAGGAAGGTACATCTGCCTTGATTTCATCCTTTGAGAATTTTGCTGAGGAGGACATTCAAAGGTGTACTGAGATCTCCGCTGGAGGTTGCCCATGGGGTCGTGAGCTTGGTGTAGCCTCCTCCATCCAGCTTGCCAATGCTTTCTTTGCAGCCTTCCAGCAGGAGATATTTGTTGGATGCTATTGACAACAGCAAGCTGTCACCATGGTGAAAACAGGTGTCATAAAGCTATTGATAAATACACCACATCACCTTCAACTGGTTTGCTCCAGTCTGAAAGAATAATATTTGGTCTAAGAAAATTGTAAAACATTAGCTTTACTTAAATCTACCCCTTCTCTATACTGTATTTTGGATAGCTGCAGTTTATTTTAAAGCTCACTGTCCAGGCCCACCAAGCAGAGCATAAAGGTATAAGGCCGGATATCAGAGAAGTTAAATTACATTCCTAACACAGAATGGTTAAGTGTTAGCAATATGCCTAATACTCTTGCGGGATTTTGCAGTTCCTGTGTAAAGTAGATCCTTTTTGGCATTGACCCTAACACTCTTCACGGAATTTCTGTTAGTTGCCTGGGGCCTTTATAACACATAGCCCAACATGTGTTTTGATATCACCAGCTATTTTTATTTTCTTAAACATTTTGTTCTTAAACAAAACTCTGAATGCTTAAGATAAGACTCTAAAAGCACAGAGTCAAAGTCAATGTAAATCATTGCTGTCCATCATTTGTGTTCAAGAGCTGCCTGAACATCATTTATGTTCAGGAGATGAAGCAAGACAGACAGGAAAAAAAACTTTAACCTGAAACAAGCACTCCAAAGGAACGTCTTGCAACAGGAATCTGTGCACCACCTTTTACATAAAAATGAAGTAAACCTCTTGTACATTCTATGACAGGCCTACCAAGAACCACAGTGAACTTTATCAAACCCGACCAGCATTCCTGGTCATCCAGCCCCTACAACAAATTGCAGAATTAAACTCAGGGATTCTCATGTGCTCAGCTGTGCCCTTTCAGAAAGTCCTAGATCAGACAAAAGAATCCACCAAGGCCCATCCTTACTGTCTTCAGAATGGATTTCCCCAACAACTGCCAGAGCTGCAAGTAATTATTTCATTGCCTTGATGGACCCTGTGGTGTTTTTCAAGCATATCGCGGCCACAGAAGCATATGCAAAGCTGGAAAAATGTGTCATGCTGGATAAACTAAGATCATTATCACTTCATCACTTTGCTGTACCTAAACATTGTCAATAACCAGGCTTTAAAACTGCTGACAATGATTACAGAAAATAACTGAAAAAGAAAGTAAGTCTTGAGTCAAGCTTTCTGCGTAGGCAACTGCACAGAATACTGATGAACATCTTTTTCAGACTGTGCCAATTGACACATAAAACCAACAGTACTAGGAAGCAAAATAAGTATGTTAAAGAGTTTTCAAGTGTGCCTCAAGCTGCTTACTGATTAACACTTCTGCATATAACACTCTTCACAGACCTGTGCGGTTACTGTTCACAAGTGAAACAAGGCTCTCTTGGCAACTGGAGACAAATGACCCTGACCAAGTTCACAGTTCTCACACAGCTTAGCAGCATTGGAGCAGCTTCTTCTTCCAGAGCCTCTGTGGAAAAAAAAAAGTAAACCCCAATCCCAAGATTAAATGGCTGTCATCTATTTCTAGGGTAAGGAAAAGCGTTCATGATCTCCAACAGGAAACATGCTCATCTGACACAAGAACATTAGCTAACTGACTCATTTTATTAGAAAATTTAAAGTCACTTTTGCAAAAAATTAGGAAATAAAATACACATTGATTTTTCAAGTCAGGCAACAATCTTAACACTGCAGGAACCACCGAAATGGAAGGTGACAGCTGTCTTTTCAATGGCGCTGGCAAGGAGAACAAAAGGGGTCCTGCCTATCCACTTAAGTTTCCGTATTTCTTACTAAAACATGTCCAGATTTGCTTCTTCAAGTTCTATCTCAAGGATTTTCATGTCAGCTCTTCAGAACTATCACATAGTCTTAGTCACATACCCGCATATTGACTACAGCGGTTTTAGTAGCACAGAGAGGGTGGAACGAAAGGCCAGACTAGTTTCCAAGGCTTGAACTCCCCACTTGTGCAGTGTCACCTGCTGCCAGGGAGAACAGGGTATGCAAGGAGATGGCTATGGCTCTCGTGACCGAGAGCTGCTCACCATTTCCAGAAGTCTTGCCAGACACACCAGCTAAAACCACAATCACAGTAACGAAGACCAAAAGCCAGGCTGACAGGTTGCCTATCCCCTCCCCAGGTCCATGTTGGACCTCTCCACTGGGTTAAGGGCATGGTGGCTGGAAGTGCAGCAGCCGCACCACCTCCACGCACAGCACCTCAGCATGGAACTTCAGTCACAGTGGAAATTTTCCATCAGCCAAATCCAAGCTGCTTTAAGACTGCAATATAATGTTTTACAGGACAGAACAATCCACTCCTAAATTTCGAAGGTACTGCCATAAGCAAGTTAAGTGTGATCACAGCGCTTCAGACCAAGGATACAACTCCCCTAGCAGGTGCTTACAAAGAATGCTGAGGGAAAAATACAAGGTGTCCTCCCCAACTCCCACAGCCACCTTCTGCAACTATTTACACCAGCAGGGATATGTTTATCTTTAATACCTCTTGATGGACTTCAGAAAAACTTGTTTTCATTTACTGAGTAAGAGAAACCAGTATAGGTGTTGAACATATTGGTCCTTCCAGAAAATGTGTTGTTTTCAGAAAGATTTTGGACTTTTACTACTACATGAGAACACTCAAGATATGCCTGAACATAGTCCAACTCATACTCACAAGTCCATTGTCTGCACAGAGGAGTGAATACGACAAGCAATAAGAACAGCTACTAGGTTTTCTAGAAAAAAAATACTATTCAGATATGTATAAAGTGCAGATATGCTGGTGATAAATGCTTAAATAAATTTTGGCCATCACTATGTTTAGATCACAGTTGTAATTTGAAGTATTTGAAATTTACATACTTAAAAGAAATT
Source organism: Burhinus bistriatus (assembly GCA_013397275.1). Taxonomy (NCBI): domain Eukaryota; kingdom Metazoa; phylum Chordata; class Aves; order Charadriiformes; family Burhinidae; genus Burhinus; species Burhinus bistriatus. The sequence goes on along the minus strand of VYXH01006423.1, from coordinate 36,525 downwards.
ACCTTCTTAATAGAACACAGTAGAAATCTGGATTTTTAAAGTTATATTATTTTTCATTACAAGGCTTCTGTCAGAAGATCTGCATTGATGAGAGAAATTGAAAACCAGGGTTGGCCAGGTTACGGTCTTGTGTCTTCCTTCACTGTTCTCACCCTTTTCTCCTTTCTGCTTATTCTTGCCTGATGTCTCTGTAGCTCACTTTCACCTCAGCAGACATTGTCAGTAAAGATCTCTTTCTAAACCTGAGTAAATCTAAGAGGTGTGAAACCAATTATTCACAAGAAGTGGTCAAATACACATATCAAACAAAATGTGAGACTGTAGATTTCCAATGCCAGATACATGTACTGCTATGTCTTCATTTTGCCCCTAATTTCTATGTGAAAATATCTACTATGGGTACACAGAAGTGTACACTCCTAGCCAAAAAAAATTTAAAAAAATTTAAAAATCACTGTACTAGCACATTTTGTTGTACTGAAAAAAATCCACCATTATACCATTTTCTTTTTCATATGCACAACACAGTAGTAGAAAGCATATCATACCGTCAGTACCACACAGGAGATAAAGTAACTGAAGTCAGAGATGTACACCAGTGCATGTTCAGACTTCCTTTTCGTCTCCATACAGTAACATAGCACAATGCACTTCAGTTTCTCTTATGCGCAAAAGTGTAACAGTTTGTCTAAATGTTACTTAGGTGGCATCCTTTGTAAAAATCATCTCCTTTTGCAGTTTTGTAATATTACACAAGATAAAGAGAGCCTTCATGCAAAGTAAAGACTCTCTGCATGTTGTAGTTACTGTAGATTACTACTATTCTCTTTTTGTGCATTGAGCACCACCTCCTGTCAAAAAAACCCTCTGTAAAACACAAGGCACACAACTGGATTGCCTCAAAATACTCTGTTTTTTCCTCCATCCCAAACTGAAGCTCCTGCGTTGTTTTTTTGTTGTTGTTGTTTTGGTTTTTTGTTTGGGTTTTTTTTTTTTCCCCCCTCAACTGTTTTATCCATTATTGAAAGAATGCAGGGGAACTATTCCAAAACCACCAAGTCATTTTGTTGTGTATCTTGCTGCTTTTACTATCCCATGTGTTTTAAACTCAAAAAACAAAAGAAAGCAAAAAACAACTTTGAATAGTGCAAACCTCTATAACTGATACTGAGACAACTGTAAAAGGAAAATTGTCGTCTTCTTGAGATGAAGGTTTAACTAAAATAAGTACCTAGTAAAAGACATTTCCCTCCATGTACCCACCACTAGAAAAGTACAAAATATGAAAGAGCTGCACAAGCATAAACTACCTGAATAGTTTTATATGGTTTAAAGTCTTATTTACCATCGTAGTTTGGACATTCACACACATGCTATGCTTTACACAGCATAGCAAGGTCCAAAGTCTTAGAAAATTATCTGGACGTGACCAAGTGAATGAGACTTAGCTCTTCCATAGTGGGTACGTTCACAGCATGCATAATCATCAACTCTGTAAGCAGTCCTGCTAATAACAAGAACTTCAAAGACTGAGGAATTACTAATCCCAATCCATACAAACACCTAATCTGACGTCCACTGTATCTGAAGTCCACAGTACCTTGTCTAACCAGCACTGTTCATACATAAACTTCTGTAACGCCAGCACTTCAGCTGAATTCTCTCTACTCACTACGCCACAAAATAGTAGACTACTTTACATATGTGAGAGCTAATCAGGCCAAGAAGGAAAGATGGAAATGACAGCAGCTAGAAGAAGGGCAGTCAGGCACAGCAGATCAAAATTCCCAAACCAAGGACATTAAACAAGGTGACAGTCTCTTCACCCTGTGGTGCTGCTCTGCAACACATACTGCAGGTGGATTAGCTGTTATGTAGGGCTATTTTAGAGATCCCAGCATGGATTCCCTGTTTTTAGGTATATCACTTTGAGGACAGCTGGAATCACCTGTAGTGAAAGACAGAAAAGTTCCTCCAAAGTTCATCATGTGAGGAACCCACCTCTCGTTGTGGTAGCAGAAGCTTAAACCTGTATGCTGTGAATTACACCCACCACCACAGTGAAATGAGCACCAGACTGGTGATCTCAGAGGTCGCCCAATGAATATGTATGTGCATTACCACTGGTCTGACTCAGCAGAGCACTGAAGCATGCAATTAAGTTTCAGCTTGTTCTCAAATGATACTGGTTTCAGGCCTACAAGCCTTGCTCAAGAGGGATGGATATCCTAAGGTTTCAAAGGGAAGTAGTGAAGAAAAACAGAAAATGGAGAGAAGCAACATACTTGGAATGAAATGGGAAATCTCTATCTCCTTTTCTGCACTTTCACTTAGATATCAACCCAAGCTTTTCTTGGTATTTTAAACCATTTAGGTTTTTTCTATACATTAAATTCTCATGTCTACATATATTCAATTTCAAAAGTACGGTAACAAAACTCCTCCAAAAGAGTATCCCCATCTCCAGCATGAGCAGAGTCAAGAAGTATTGAAAAATTGAAAGTTCTGTTTTGACTTCAAAGACCCAAGAGCCGACAGGCAAGTACTTTCTCATAGACAGGTAAATCTCTGATGCACAAGCACTTACAGAGGACCAGCCTCCAAATTTTGTGAGGGCTATGCATCATTATTTTCTACAGCATAAACAGTGGTTCCAAAAAATGGATTGCAAATCTGTAAGACATGCTCCAAAAGTGCTTTACAGCTTGTCCAGCCTAAGCACTCTGAAAAGCATGACTACATTGCTGCTTTCATCAGTAAGCAGCTGTTAGTCAGCAGTGGAAAGCTGCATTCATGCATCCAGGAAGGAGTATTTCTGATAGCACTCAGAAAAGTCTGGTGCCACAGAACATATAATGGCTATCTGGATTTGTTGAGTCAAGAGGTTAGGTTAGCAAAGCAAAGTCAAACTACACTGTTTATAAAGAATCTTTGGACAACTCAGGGATTCTGAGCAACTGCTGTGTAATACAAAGCCCCTGGGAATAACTGAACAATGAATTACTTTTGTAGAAAATAGCAAAACATTTTGTTTCAGTATCTCTTCCTTTGTAGTAAAAGAGTGGTAAAGAAGAAACTGGATTCCATCTACTAAAACCAATAGCATCTGGCTATGTGATATTGGAGAAGAAATGCTATTACTAATAGCAATAGAAAAAGGAGTCTTACCTTCACCTGTGCCTGGGGAGAAAGTATTTCCAAATTCTTGCTGTTTTGGCTTTAAAGACTGTGGGGCTGGCAATCCTGGGGGCTGTGGGACTTGTAATAAAGGCTTCCCATTTGTAACCACTTGTTTCCTGGGACTTAGAGCAGGGAGGTGAATAGTACTGTCAATAATGTTGCTCTGAGGAGCTACCCCTCCTCCAAGAGGCATCTTAACATGTAGGCTGGCAGACAAGTCTCCAGTAGCTGGGCTTGGGGTGCTGCTATTTGAAGATGGGCAGGGCATTCCTGCATGAACTCTGATAGGTGGGATCTGCTGTCCACTGATCATCCTAGGTCCACGAGGAATACCTGTTGTCCGATGGCTCATACTGCATGACCTCTCATTCATTTTTAAGAAGTTAATGTAATCAAAGTGTGTTTTTACAGACCCACAGCTATGACTGATAGCAATCCAAAGTCCGTAAGTAATCCATTGTGTATTATGCCTGTTTAAAACAATACATAAATAAAAATAATTGATAGTGTAGTAAATAATACATGAAAGAGGACTGCACATGACTGTTAACTTTGTGACATTACTGGTTATAAGAAACAAAGTACAAGCACTATACAGTCTGTCAGGGAGAAAGGACAAAGCCAAGCAATGACTCTGAGCTCTAACACGGAGAAAACCCACCTCTTCAAAAGCCGAAGTCTGCAATAAGGTCAGCTGCCTTCACATTAGCTAAACCAGCCATGAAATTAAGTGAATGGTGACCAAGTGCAAGAACGCAGCCAGGAGTGAAAAGACTCTCTGATAGTGAGTTGTCATTAGGATGAACACGGCTATCACCTCTTTTTCTGCCATCTCCTCAGTCTATTAATTAAAATGGTGCTGAAAAGCACACGCAGTAGGCCGATACTATGCAGATACAGAGAAAACAGGAAGGAAATACTAGTTCACGCTCTAAAGGATGTGCATACAACAAAATAAAGAGGGACCAGCAAAACCATAGAAATGCCTCTTCAAACTCTGTGGCACTTCAGAATAGAAAAGTATTGCAAGAAAACACAGCACAGAAGCACTCATGAACAACTGCAATCACATCAGAAGTGGATGCTTATTGTAAGCCTACAGATGTGCTATAATTTAAATGTAATCATACAGTAGCAAATTTTCGAGGACGTCTTTCAAATTATACCAATAATTTTTGAACGCTGACTCTTCACCACTTATGTCTTCCTATTATTTAAATCTTAGAAGACAAGACTAGTAAGGGGAGGGGTTTGAGAGATCCTTTCAGCCACAACCTACCCCAAGGCAGAATCAACTAGATCTAAACATTTCCTGACATAAAAAAGATTTGTAGGCAAAAGCCACACTTGTCAGTGTAAATCACTGGGCTAAGATGTCACACAGATGGGGTAATTTCAGCTTTAACTCAGCTGAACAGCATATGCCCAACTTTCATCACCAGGTTCATATGTTTAACATTAAGCACATGCTTAAGTAGTTTGTTCGATCATAGACTCAGTGCCTAATTAACTTGTTCAGACAACAAATTAAGTTGACAGAAATAAAACTGAAGTATGGCTTCAATTATGGTTTTCATTCACGTATACATTAAGGTTTTAATTAAGTATTATGATCTTGCTGCAGCAGAACACTGGACCATGACTTTTACCTTCAGCTCACAAGATTTTCAACGCTGAAGCCAGTCAGACTATAACCAGTATATTCATGATTGAATTTCATGTAAAGCCTGCATACTTAACCCTTCACTTCCTTTGATTCTGCAATGTCTCAACTTTCTCCATCTGTGAATGCTCAAAAAACCTCAAAACATCCGTGTTTATTTCACAAAACTGCATTCGTAGCACACTTCAGATTAGAGTAAAAGCTATCTAAGTGTCTGTTTAGACATACATGCATAGATATTCACACACACACTCTTCAGTTAAAACTCACTAATAATGAAAGGCCTAAACATCTTATCTTCAAAGGCAAGAGCAAAATCTCTACTGACATTAATGAGAGATATGCCCTTACCACACCTAAATGGTCATAAAAGATTTAGTCTATACAATATTTTTCATGGTTACATTTTTATATTATGGGAATAAAACTGTAAAGCATAGCAATTAAAAGCAATATTACTTATTTTCATGCCTGTCTGAAGCATAAATCACTCTGCAATTCAACAAAGGACAGGGAGAGCTGAATGTTCTTAAATTCTCAGAGTTTTAAAAGCAGAATGTACCTTGCCCTAACAGAGGTGACCACATCCTTAAAAAAAGACATAGAAACAAAGGCACTTGTTTTGCTGGCAAGGCTATACATCATGTCACTATAAACTGGTTACAAATAAAAATCATTCTTGCCTGTAATTCTTGCCTGCAATTTTAACTACATTAGAAAAGTACTAATACAATCAAGAAAAGATTACACGTGACAAACGCATTAGCTTTACTCAACAAAAGCACGTTTAGTTTAACCAACAGAAGAGTATTTCTACATAGCTTACACAGACCTACCAGCCCGATAAAATCCAGGTCAATATACAACTTATGTTGTTAGTAGGTTGGCCTCCATCGCTATTCTTCTCTGGTAATATTATATATTGCAATAAGTAACAGTGTTCTATGCTATCATCTCAATTTTAATGCTGGCTATTGCTGGGGGGTTTTTTTGTTTGTTTGTTTGATTTTGGTTTTTTTGGGTGTGGGTTTTTTTTTTTTTGTTTTTGGTTTTTTTTACACACTTGAAGAAAGGCTTCTGGGCCTGTAATTTCTTTCCTTATGCTAGTAAGCTGTATTTTGAACCAAATTACCCAAAAGTACAAACAAAACAACTTTTTTTATGAAAGCAGAAACCAGTTAGGCAGTTTCTCTACATCTTCTTCCTCCAGTCTCCTTCCTGATTCTATTGTGAAAATGTGTAACATTGCATTACATTAACATGCAAATCAGTGCTTCCTTTCTTTAAAATATTAAAGCACCTTGGAGAGCGTAACTTTTCCCTTTTTTTTTTTTTAATTATTACTTTGTGGTATTTTCAATATTATTTACTTGTTCATGACTAGCTTTTCACTAATAACATTTTTTTTAGCAATTTCCATCACAATGTCAGGACCTTCTCGTATCAAAGTCAAAGTGGCCAAGCTGATTCAGACCAAAACAATGGATTACCTAGAGCTGCATTAAAGCACATATAACTAACTAAATGTCAATTGGACATGAAGTACACTCTAAAAGTCTAATTGACCTTTGCATCAGATCCAGAAATAGCTCCCGATTATAGTTACCAATAATAGTAAAAAGACATGATAAACTTCTAACTGAATTGATCTTGGAAATCATAGGAATACAGCACCAATTACAACAGCTTATTTAGAAATCCTGAATAGGTTTGACGTTTAAAGTACTAAGTTAAAACACAAAAAAATGCAGAAAAGAATACTATCCTGAGACTGTGCTGACAAATTATTTTGTTCCACCAGAGGAATACAAGCACTTGCCACCTTTTAATGAAGTATTTCTGTCCATCAGTGACATATTGCAGTGACCTTTTCATGCTCCCATGGATGTTAAAGGAAATACAATTATGTACACTGCTTCTAAAGTCTTTTTTTTTTTCAAGCTGACATTACTCAAAGCTCTATGACTCTTCATCTATCAATAACAGCATGACAGCATAATTACTCAAAATCCATAACAATGATTCATAAATTCACTTTCAGAAAGCCATGTAGTAAAATTTAAATTCAAGCTGAAGCCCTGGAAAATCTGAACGCTAATCCTTCAGAAAGCAAAACAAAAGAAGAATTCACAAATCTGTGCCTGAAGCACAGTATGCCATATAGTCTACTTCCACAGTGCAGTTTTGAAAAGTAATCAGAGTTGGCTTACTGTTTCACCCACTGAAATAAGAGATGAGGGACATTTCAACTTCAATAAAAGCTGAATTACTCCACTGCAGAGATCAGTTTAACCAATTGTAACAAATGCAGCTCAGGAGACACTTTCACAAAAGTAGTTATCAGACACTGGCACTTCGTGCATAGCGTAGCAAGCACTATCCCAAACCAAAGGAGAAGACTGACAGACAATGCACCGAACAGTCCCTCCTTTCTATTCTTCCACTTGGAGACACCTCACCTCTACAACAGCTACCATACACTGCAGAAAGCAAACACAAACTGTAGCCCTCTCTCTTGGGACCATGTGTTCCAAGACTGCAAGTGCCTTCCCTCATCCCCACTACGACCAGGGACTGCCAAGTCTCTCTCCACATTCCCCTCCACGATCTCCTTGGCACAAGTCCAGGAAACCATTTACCTCTTACCAGGGCTGAGCTACCCCAAGGCCAACCAAAGGGGCTACCTCCCCTCAAGCTTTGGTCTCCCCTGCCAGCCCTTCCCTCCTGTGGCCCAGGAGCATCACCTGCCAGTGGCATCATGGTGAAATACTCAGAAGTCACCGCCTCCCCTGATGTCACACCCCTGATGAGTCAATCTGGGTGGACTTGAGGACTGGGATAGAGAGGGGGAAAGAACAGCCACCAAAAGCTACAGGGATGCCTCACCTCAGCATCACTGACCACTCAGTGTCTGCAGAAATGGGGCCTTGGAGGCTCCTGAGGTTTTTGTGTCTCACAACTGCTTGCGACAAGGACACACCCTAACATAGGTGTAAGGCGCCAACTTAACAACTTACTTTCTAAGAAGTGCCCACACGCGTAGGGAGTGCTGGTATTACAGCTTTTTTACAGTTATCTGGGTACAGTTCACAGACCAAAGCATGGTAATAAATTCTTCTTCGAAAGGAAAACCACGCAGAGATTCAACTAGGAAAGAAAATTAATAGTTGAGATCTTGAAATTAGGCTTGGAACAATACATACGTTAAGAGTCACAGCTGCAATAAAGGAAGCCAATGTGGCTTCAAAACTAAAGCTACAAAATCAGCTTTCCACTCAGTTTACAGAGAATCTCTTCCCCACCCTCCATGCCAGCCAGCATCTCAGAAGTCATGTACTACTGAGAATAATAAATACCTTACATTACCATCTACTGTTTTGGTCATTTGTATCCATTTGTTGACAATTGTACTCTTGGACTACCACCAGGGGCTTCATTCCAGACAGCGGTACTCCGATAATACCACATTCTTCTTTGGCCCAGGTGGTCAGCCAAGGAAAACTAGGAAAGAGTCACACAATCTGAGAGTTTCTAGTTCTCAAACATCAGCAGAATGCCTTCTTGATACAACACCAACAAACAAAGCAAATGAAAGCTAAAGGAGGTCCTCTACAGCACTATGAGACAACCAGCCCCAAAACATGATTGAGTTTCTTAGAGCTAGCATAATGACATATACTAATTACTTATTACTTGCATCACTATAATTCCTAGGAAGATTAGTCACAGAAAGGAATGCCTTTGTGCGAGGGACTGTACAAACACAGAGCAGAACACAGTCACTGATATTCCTTCAACTGCCATCAAAAGGGCAGCCGTTATCAGTGGACAGGATGATGTATGTCCTCGTGTAGTTGGGACCAAATATTTTTACCATTCTGCCAGAAAAATCTTCTCAGGTTTTTATTATGGTAATTAAGATCTCCTAAGCTTTTTTTCAGTTAAGACCGTGTCAGAGCTGTGCAACTCCAAGTGGTTGCTGTAACAGAACAGCGTGAGCTTTCCAGGAGCAATGTTATTCTCATTCAGGCTAGCTACAAACCTTGGACAAGCTAATTGAAAAACCCAATACAAATCCAGCAGCACTGAGTACCAGAGTTGGAGGCACGCTTTTTGACATGCCGTCAATAGCTGCTGCAGCATCCCTACCCAGGAACCAAAGGCTCCTGCAAAGTCTGTCTTGCACACCTTTTAGTCACACTGTTGCCCGGCTAGCTTTGCCTGTAATGAATTTAGACTTTGGAGGACTGCAGCCACAATTGCTAATGCTGCAGTGTCAGCAACCATGAGAGCAAGCAGGACATCGGAAACCACCAACAGTGTCCCCACGCGAGCTGGTGGCAATGCAGAGGCAGTGGGCCCAGGGGCACCTGCCCTCCCCTGGTGCCCTCACTGTGACCACCACTTGTGGGGCTGCGCTGGCAACCACCACATGCTGCCGGGCAGATGGCCCAGGAGATACCCACCGCCACCCTCATCACATCCATGGCTCACCCTCCGGTCCTCGCAGTTAAAGCATCAGCAGCTCCAGCCAGGGCTAAGAGCTAACCGGGGTGTCGGGAGAGGAGGACGCACCCGAAAGCCATGAATTTCAAGTGTATTAAGAGGCAGACAAGGGTCAGCTGTCACCTCACCGGGCACGACATGCCTGGTTTTTTTGCCCGCGGGGACGCTGCCTGCATGACGGCCAGCCCCGGGCAACACACCACTCGGCATCGGGGCCGTGGGCCTCCGTGGGGCAGCCCTGCCGGCCGCGCACCGCTCTGCCCGGCACCCCCGACCGA
>VYXH01006423.1:15264-26270 GCA_013397275.1 Burhinus bistriatus | reverse complement strand
TGTAAGGGGGCCTGCACGGGACCTGTCTGTGAGGTGTACGGGAAACTGTATGGTAGGGCAGAGGGGCAGGTAAACAAGGGGCACAGTACCTTAGGGGTGAGAAAGAAGATGCCTGGTGACACTTTCGTGTGCACATCTTGGAAATGTGGTGTGAAGGCAGGACCTCCTCTCTGTTACCAGGTGGGGGACCTGCTTGCAAACACCCGAGGACTAGAAAAGGGACAAAGAAAAGTTGGAAGGAAAATATTCCAGCATCTCTGCTGCCTCCATCCTCTCACCCAGAAAGGCCCTGGGATATTTAGCCCCCGAGCTGATGATCAGCCTCTTGCAGAAACAGTTGGAGCCCAAAGGTACATGCCACCCATTGCTCAGGAGGAGTCTGCTACACATGGAGGGCATGGCCCAGTAATTGAAGCATGTTGGTTGTTTCAGTTTGGGTCGACTTTATTCCCCTCTGCCGTATCTGGGGAATTGCACATGTAAAGGAGGTGAAGATAAGCAGCTGAAAACTCAGGCTCAGAGAGCAGAAAATCACCCTCTTACTCTTAACAGGAACAAACATGCGGACCTTGTGGCAGGGCACCCTGTCAGCAGAGAAGTCTCCAAGCAGGGGAGCCCACCTGCATGCGTGGGCACCGGAATAGTGCAGCAGGCTCAGGGCCTTCATGCAAAGCAAGACCAGCCCAGCACTTAGAAAATCTGTTAATCCCGGTTCTCCAAGAATGAGAGTGATACCATGGTTGTCCCGATTGCCTCTTCCAAGACAAGGGGAGCCTGTATCCCTGCTCTGCTGGGAGAGCCTTTAGGTGGAGGGTTGGGGAGGGGGGACTTGTCATGGTGTGCCCAGACCACTGGGCTCCTCAAGGCCAGCCTGGATCGCCTTAGCTGAATAAGCTTTTCTGAGCTCCTTTGCCATTCACTCATATTACATCAAATTAATGTGACTGTTGACAAGAAGACAACATTGCATGTGCTTTACACACCCAGAAAACATAGTGGAGATGTTGAGACTTCAGGCTTTCTTGTAAGGTTACATTGCTTTCCAGTCTTTCTGTTTCTAACTGTGTGGATGTTTAGGCAGTGAATAATTTCTAAATAAAATTACTATATATAGCATATTTAAAAGAAAAGTATTTGTAAGCTGTGCCACACTTTAAAAAGCATGTTAAAAGAACTGACAACTGAAGAAGGGGTCTTTACCATGTGAAAGCACAGAATTTACTTGTGAGCCCAGTCATTTGCAATATTCATTTTGTTTACTGTCTTTTTACTGGTACCATATGCCAGAATTTTTTTATGCAATTATATTTAATTGGAACTCATCACTAAAAATTTTAAGGCTTACCCCCTGACTGACACAGTAGCCACTGTAATGATAGCGGTAGACTCACATTGCAAGTGAGTAATACAGGTTTAGCCAACAAAAAAGGCTCATTAAAAAATAGAAATTGTCAAAAACTCATTGTAATTCAAATCTATCAGAGCAACTAAATACACAATGAATTTGCTTGAAATAAATTTTTTTAAATAAACACTGATATTGTCAGAAACCAAATCTGACAGCCATTAAAAAAAAATAAATCTATTTTCTTTATTGAGTCATTCTTATCTATGGGAATCAAACTGCCTTAGTTCTTCAACTGTAAAAAATGATGGATCCTAGCAATGTACCACCTTGAGAAATGCCTAGTCTAAAACACAAGATAAAGGCAGCCTTTACACATGGGGTAAGAGTTTTTGCTGTCATGGTTGAAGCCCACTGAGAAGTATCTTGAGCAGGGAGCAAAGAGGACAATGAAGATCTCTCATTACTGAAGCTAACATTAGACACTGCAGCTCACATCTAAAGATCATCCTTAATTTTTGATGTGCTGAAGAAGCAAGTGAAGTTTATGCAAAATAAACCAGATAAGACTAATAAGTATATTAAAAGTGCGTACATCTGAAGTTTTCTTAGTAGGTAACACCATTGCATGTTCATACCCATCAGTATGAGCCCATGCACATTCCACACACAAAGCATCCATCTTGATGATAAAATGGCTATGTCTTAGTCCTTCAGAGAACTACTACTCCTTATTACATTAAACTTGTTTTTCTCCATTGCAAATTTTCTCCTCTCTAGCTCATACCGTATATCTAATGGAAGTGGTGCGTTCAGAAAAGGATACACTAAAGTTCACTGTGTCAGAATCCAGAGCAGCATCTGTGAATTTACTCTGTCATGCAGCCAAGACCTGGGGTTTTGTCACTTCAGTCCCAGTTAAGTTTTCTTAGTTCAGTAAAATCTTTTAGTTACCTCTCAAGGAAATGTATAGTTACATGCTATATGAGGGTACAGTGAGCCTTTAAATTAAGCCTTCAGTTTACAAACTGTCGAACACAGAAGCATTTTTCCAAACATTTTTTTGAGAAAGAAAAGTGCTGTCTTTCTTCTTTTTCTCTGTGCCCCTGCCCCTCATAGGCTGTTGGAATAACACAGTCTCCAACAATTCCAGTCCAGTCTCTTTCTAGCCTGACTCCGGTTGCAGTATGCCATTGGGTTTGTTGTCCAAAAGAGTGTTAGTATGAGGCATGCTGGAAAAGATGCACCTGCTTATATAAACCCTTATCTCCTTTGTCCTAGAGAAAGACCATTTTTCTGGGTGAGCCCTGAAGGGAGATGGTGAGTGGCTAGAAATGTGTGAAAAGAGCTCATTCTGTGGGGAGAGAGAAACTGAATGAAGAGGAGATTATTTGTTTTGTTTACGGGTATTTTCAGAGGGCTTTTTGAGTAAGGGAATGACTCTCTGGGCAGTGAAGCATAATTTATGGAAAATCTAATTATTTCCTTCAGTGGTCAGAGGAAAGCCATTGTAGCAGAAGGAACAGAGAACAAGGAACATGGCAACCTGAGGATACAGCTGGTTTTAGTTTTTCTTGTCTCTCTCTTCTGTATAGCAGCAGCAGCAATACTGAGTTCTTAGGAGAGAAAACTAAGTAGAAAGATTGTAAGACAAATTAATTTTGTTGCATTTCTGTAGCAAAACTGAAAAAATGGTTTGGATCCCAACACCTTGGAAACACTGGCAGTCAGTTTAACTGGAGGACAAGATCACCTTTGAAAATAAAGAGAATCCAAGAGAGTAGCTAGAATACAATGATACTTGCTTAGAGAAAACTAACAGAACTAGAAGCGTTTGCCTCTTGATGCCTCAGACATACTGACTAGGATGAACCTAAGTTTGAACATTCACTTCTCAGATGCAAACAGATAAGCAGAAGCTTTTTCAAGATGTTTTTGTGGCAACTGATAAAAAATATCTTACTAACTAACTAACAATTTTGGTCTAATTCTTTAATTTTTCCTCAGATCTTCCGTTTCGTATCTATTCTATTTCCAGTTACGGTGTAACTGAGAACAATATTTTCAATAGTTAAGGTGACATGACAAAAAAGTAATCGCTGAATTGCAGCTTGAATAATATAATGCGTAACAGGCATCTTGTACTGACACTAATACATTCAAATATCATAGAATTGGGTTTTCCTGGTTTAGCTGCAAAAGAAAGTCTTGCACCTCCCCCATCTCAGCTTAGACTGACTCCCTGGTGAGAAGGAGCTCTGCAAGGGTGCTTTGCTATCATCCATGGTCTAGCATCTCAAGGCTGGTATCTCTTTCTGTTTAGTATGAAGGTGCAGCAGCAAGGAGTGCTGTCTGTCACCATCATGACACAGCAAGGCCACAGAGCTTTGTTTTCTATGTAGTTCTATTTTGCATTTTCTATATCCAGATTTCATAAATAATACTTTTGTAGTGTGTTTTACTTGCTACATAGGAGACAAGACAATATATTTCCCCTCCCCTTCGCAATACACTAACACCAAGAGAGCATATTGCTAAGATTTCCAAAGCTCCTAACAGCATGTAGAGATCCTTACCACAAATCAGTTCCTCTTCTTGCATCTCCAGCAAATCACCCTGCACTCTGATGTGAAGAGATGTATGAAGATGGTTCCATTCACATTTTTAAATGTAAGCTGTCAGGTGGAGAGAAAGCTGTCTATGGAATAAATATTTAAAAATATATGCATTCTACTTACCTCCTCAAAGAAACAGAGTTTGATTCTGCAGTATTCTTATACAGGCAAAACTGATGCTGGTAAAAAGGATTCATTTAACTAAAATGTAGACCAATTATATATGGTACAAACATACGTGCAGAACTGTTTCAGAAGAATGCAGTCACAGCTTGTGGTGAAACCATGCAACTGTTTAAGGTCAGAAACTAAAATTGTTGGATGAAAATTAATTGCAGGGAAGCTCTAGGTTCCTACAATGCACCTGAAGAACCTTGAACTGAGACTGGTGAGTGGAATAAATTCCCAACTTTTATAAAAATTTAATCAGGGAGAAGACTTAATAGCAGCAATGCAGTTTAGCTGACATAATCAGATATCAATAGTTAACTGACACTTTTCACTAGGTATTTTGTACACTGGGGTTCAGGTCACAAGGTCTGAACATCACGTACATCAACAAATAGGTGAGAAGAACAGAGGGAGCACATTTGCCTGGGATCCTCAGGCTTCATGCCTGAACAGAATTTGAAGTCAGATTTAATTTGATGTGTACCAAATTATAGAAAACCAAACATGCCTTATTTCCATTCAGAGAGTATACGAGATTTCAGTATCAACAGCTGGCACGACATCCATTCCATTCCCTCGTATCTACTGATGACTGACGCTGCTAGAAATAGCATTATATGTAGGACGCTAATTGAGAGTGAAGTAAGAAGCAAAGAAGGAAATTTCCCACAGTCCATCTAGAAACCTTAGAAGAAAATGCTGCAATAAAATGGAACTACTGTTTGTCCTACAGTAGGACTTTCTGATATTAATAATGATTTCTTTTGTAGGACCCAGCAATTTAAGATTGAACAGCTGATAAGTGCAATGTTGGAACTCACTTTTCTTGTTTGGGAGAGGAAGCATTTTATTAATCACTTCTGTGGTATGCACACACCACTGCAATTTTTAGCCTACTCTTGGTACTGTGCCTGCTCACTTCAACACTGATTTTTAATGTTGAATTAGACTTCATACCCTGTAATAGATACCTACATGTATGTAGTTATCCTTCATCACTGTAGCATCTTAGGATTTCTACCCGAGGAACTAATGTAGTTCAGAAAATACTGGTGGAAAGCACATTAAAATGTATGTCCTTAATCAATCAGATGTTGAACAATTCACCCCAAACCTGCAACACCCACATGCGTGGCTACTCATGGAGAGACCTGTTGCCTCTTTCCATGTAATGGGCTTCCCGTGGCAATACTGTACATGCAACAGTAATAGCTTCATGGATGTGCCTCCCCCAACCCCTTTTCTAAATTCCATGCCATCTTTGGGAAGAGGGACACTGACTGCTGGAGGTAGCACCAGATCTTCAGAAGCCTGCCTGCTGACAGCAGGAGAAAGTTCTTACGCTCCTTTCACACTATCTAAGCTATGTCCAGTCTGACTGTGCCCATGTAGCATGGGTTTTGTTCCAAGCCATAGAAGGGAGAACAAGAGTGGGCTGTCACTTCAGTAAACTGATTTGAGATGATCAGTTACCTTTCCTGTGTTTAAATACAATAGGAGAGGAAGACGTGTGCGACGTAGGTCACTACAATTAGTGACACTGTATGATCCGATCTGGTAGCTGACAAATTTAAAAGTTGTAAAATTAAAATTTTTGGTGGTTTAGGGACAGGGAGAGGTTATCCTCATTATAGATAAATATTTCTCAGGCTTGTCCAATCAATGATAAAACCCAAGTAAAAGGTGTCTTGACTTTGTACTTTCTACTATGTCTTTAAGAAAATCACCCAGATTCCCTTATTTTTATTGTTTAGTATGTGTCCACCACAGGAAGATGTGCAATTTAAAAATAACGTGAGTAATTTGATGCTACCCTTTTTTAATTCAATTTTATATGCAATTCATTCTGATAGAAGTTTAACTTTTTCCTAGGATTATGTATTTCACTGTCAGATTTTGTTTCTCTCACGTCTTCTGCTTCTGCACAGTTGAATATACTTCCTAAAAGAGTATTTCCCTAATCGGGGTCAGATAAAGACTCCTATAGTCTTTACTGATGTTAAATCAAGGTCCAGATATAGGGCTGGTCACACAGTATTCTCAGAAGTTTGTGTTTAGACTTATGCTAGAAAAAAGAAAGATGTCTACATGCTAGCCAAGTGTCAAAATACGGTACACACTCATATTCCCAGTCATGTGCATAGAACTGTATACACATATCTTCACATTTAATTACCTCTATAAGTACAGGGATATAATGAATTAGAAACTCAGACCCTGAGTCTTGCCTTGATTTTGTGTAAAACAACACTAACAACTTCTCTATCTATTTGTAAAATGGATATAAAACCAGCCATGGTGATCTAGTACTATAATCTTTACTTAATTCCATTGAGTTTTGTATTCTGAGCTGCAATAGTGTACATTACACAAGCAACATGTAGCTGTTGCTAATTCCCTATTATATTAATTTGTACTTGTTAAAAGGACCCTAAACAGAAAAGAGTAACACCAGGTCACATGCTCCACTCTTGCTAGGGATATGATGTGTCTCAGAAGTGATCAAAAATCCACAAATGCACCTAAATTTATTAGTAAGTGATGGCTTATTTAGTGTGACATCAGTAAATTTGGTGTATTTTTAATTTAACACTGTAGTATTCTGCACTGCACAATTGCAGAAACATAGTTTCTGTAAAAACACTGAAATTAGACAAGTGCGTTTTTTCATATTAATTTCAAAAGTACAAGAAACTTTTAGAAACTCACTATCTCAAAATACACCTGTATTTTTTCCAGTCCCAAAGGGTTATAGCTTGGTTGTGGTTCAGCACTTTGCATTACAGCAAATATTGCAGATTAGATCCCACTATTTTAGTTTCTATTCTCAGATTTCTACATCTATGTTCAGGCTATAACCCTGACAGGCCCTAGTGGAAAATACTTACCAAGACTTCTAGGAAACAGCATGAAACCAAATGCTCATGCAATGAACTTGAAAATATATCTTAGCCACTTCAGCTTTTGAATGCTTCCTGCTGCATTTTTACTTACTATTTCTTATACTACATGAAATTCTACTCTATGATATGCCTATGCACTTCACTAACTTCTGTGAGCCTGACAGTACAAATCCATAAGCATAAATGATTTAGGTACATTTCTATTCATTTTCTCCACATTGCTAAAAACATACTCTTATCCTCCTGATATGCTGCTTTTTTATGTATTTAATTTATTCTGTAAGGACAGTTAAATCTCCCTTTAAAAATCTCTTCATTCAAAGCATAATTTACTAATTTTCTGTGCTGTGTAACTGAAGGGCTTTGCATTTCCACAAAAACCTCTGGCATTCACAGATTTAAGATGGAGCTGACTTGGAAAAATGACATTATCAGAAAAATTCTACAATATAAGGATTACAGAAACAAATCTGGTGAACTTTAGTTTAAGGAGAAAAATCTTCCAGGCTCTACCCAGAGAAGTGCTGTGATACTTAATGACATCTCCTACCTATCTTTTTCTAGGTTCCCAGTTATACCTGTAATAAAGACAGAGTCCTGACTTTCAGAAACTCATGTAAATTATTTATTGTACAGCTGAATTTAGACTGCCTGTTGGTGCTGGGTTAGATGCAAAGTGTAATATGTGCTAAAATGGTTCTTTTTTTCTGACAACTCTGACAACACATAATGTTGCATAGCCTTGGAATACATATTGTGGAAAAACTTGACCACAGAGAAACAGGAAAATTAAATACTAACAACCTTTAAAAATTATTGTGTCACGTTTTTCTTTCCTATTAGCCTTCAAGAAATTTGGCAGAAGCTATTTTTTTTCAAGAAGAGGTACTATATCTCTAGAGAGCAATATATGTACACACATATACACATATATACGCTCAAGAATCAAAAGTCATCATATCAATGTCTAATGCAAGCCTATACCCATTAAAATAAAACAACATTGCATATCAGTAACAACTGGCAATACTTACAAAGTTTTTGATGCATTGCATTGCTCATATGCTCTTTTTTTTTCTGGAATTTCCACAGCACTGCATGTTACTGTTACAGGGAAACATTTCCGAGACATGAAAAAGTAATTGAATTGGTTTGGATTTCAATAGAAGAATTTAAAATTATTTAAAATTAAGCAAGTTTTAAATGTTTAGCTAGATTGCAGCCATGATTTTCTGTGGCTTATGAGGCAGAGATGCTAGAAAACAAGGAAAATACAAAAAGAAATGCAGTCTAGCTAGAAAGCATGGGTGAACTGAAGGGCTTTCCTCAAGCTAATGATTTTTCAGAGCATATGCATTTGCATACTGGCACAAATCAAAACCTGACCTCTCAAGTAGATGTTCATTAACTTTCATTTCAATGCCATGAATACATTCATAGGTGCTTTTCAACTCAATGTTACAGTGGCTGGGAGGGGGAAAACTGTTGCGTCCCTCTTCAGCCAGCCTCTCTCCTTTGTCAGGTATGTTTGTGCAGTTTTGGGTTCCTTATTCCATGGAATATATTTGCCCAGTCAGGACTGTGCTACAGGCCCTAATATTATTGGGAAGGAAACAAACTAAGAACAAGGCATCCAAACATGAGAATGAGGCACTGGGTCTTATTTACTGAGAGCTTGGCATCACATCTTTTCACTCAGGTCTTATTGGAGCTCCCGAAAACCTGTGCCTTCAAAGACCACACCACTTCAGGGCATAATAGAATGAAATTTTACTCTCCTTTCTCTCTTTGGATGAGGTATTTTGGAAGTTGCCCAGCTATTAAAGTTCAGTGGTGAATCTTTTCAAAATTACAGATTTAACTAATAAATTAGTAATATAAACCTCATGGAAAAAAACCCCATCCACCTCTGTCTTCAATTGCCATATTGTAATTACAGCTTCTAAGATCATTTCTGTTACATGGCATAATAATATCATTAGGAGATTTCTTAGGTTCCTATGGATTATTCAGCTCAAGACGGAGCAGATGTAACATAGCTTCACTCTGGGATTAATCTGCTTCTTACTATACACCCTTTACTGTATGGACAACAGAAGATGCCAATAGCTCAAGTAACAGGCGTAAAATCAGTGGATTTATTTTTGGTTGATAGTCAAGCATGACAGACTCTGGAGTCACCTTTTGTTATTATAAAGTGGCTGTATTCAAGTTTCTTTTCTCAAGATTCTGCATGCCACTATACATTCAGGTTTTTTATATACTCTAAAGCAAATCTACAACCAGGGGGGTTTATTAGTTAGAATCATAGAAACATAGGATGGTTTTGGCTGGAAGATCATGTAGTCCAAACCCCCTGCCATGGGCAGGGACATCTTTCACGAGATCAGGTTATGAAACCTGACCTTGGACACTTAGAATGATAGGGCACCCACAACTTTTCTGAGCAATGTGTAAAAAATTTCTTCCTTGTGTCCAATCTAAATCTATGCTCTTTCAGTTTAAAACCATCTCCCCTTGTCCTATCGCTACAGGCCTTGGTAAAATCTCTTTTTCCATTTTTCTTATACAGCTCCTTCATATATTGATAGGCCACAATAAAGTCTCCCAGAGCCTTCTCTTCTCCAGGTGGAACAACCTCAACTCTCAGCCTTCCTCGTAGGAGAGGTGTTCCATCCTTCTGATCATCTTTTTGGCTCCAAGAGGTCCATGTCTTTCCTGTACTGAGGGCTCCAGAGCTGGACGCAGTACTCTGGGTGGGGTCTCACCAGAGCAGAGTCACCTTCCTTGATCTGCTGGCCACGCTTCTTCTGATGCAGCCTACGATGTGGTTGGCTTTCTGGGCTGCAAGTACACATTACCAGTTCATGTCCAGCTTTTCATCCACTAGTACTCCCAAGTCCTTCTTGGCAGGGCTTCTCACAATCCCCTCATCCTCCAGCCTGTATTGATACAGGGCTTTCCCTTACCCAGGCATAGACCTTGCACGTGGCCTTGTTGAACCTCATGAGACTCACGTGGGCCCACTTCTTGAGCCTGTCCAGGTCTCTCTGGATGGCATCTCATCCCTCAAGTAGATCAACTGCATGACTCAGCTCCTTGACACCATTTTACCTTACATCACAGAAGGCCTGAATTTCATCCCAGAGGTCTGTGGCAGTTTTAGAGGGCTAGAATCCAAAAAAGTCACATCTAGAAGGAAGCACAAATGTCCAAGGGGTCAGCTGTACATTTTCTGACTATTCCTGAGCAGGCCTCTGAAATTTAGGTGCCTTACATTCCCACAGGGAAATCACATTGCTGTGGCTCAGTTTGTCTATCTAGACTGTTGGCTTTTTAAGGCAGGAACACATCTTACCACGTGTCTAGAGTTTCAGCAGAGTCACTCTGAGAGGTAGTGAAGCTCTAATCCCGGGACTCATGCATGGGAAAATAGAGTTCACACAGTCTCTCCAAGCACTAGCTGCAGTGCCCCACCAGAACCAAAGCTGGGGCTTCATCAGGAAAGAGGAAAACATGAAGAGCAAGCAGATCAATGCCTGGCTCCGAGAATGGTGCTACTGGCATGACTTTGGATTCTTTGAGCACGGCTTGATTTACAGGACACCAGGCCTGCTGGTAACAGATGGGAAGAGCCTGTCTCACAGGGGGAAAAGGGTTCTAGGGCAAGAGTTAGCAGGGCTCATTGAGAGGGCTTTAAACTAGATTCGAAGGGGGACAGGGATGTAACTGGGCTCGCTGGACAGGCGCCCGTGTGCAGTAGCCCACTACTTCTAGGGCAGTGTGCTAGTATTTTTGAGAATCAGAACACCTACCCCCCCTCAAAGGCAAAAACTACACACTCAGCTGCCTCTCTGAAATGCCTATACACCAATGCACACAGCATGGGGAAACAAACAGGAAGAACTGGAGATCTGTGTGTGGTTGCAGGGCCATGATCTCATTGCAGTTACTGAGACATGGTGGGATAGC
>VYXH01006423.1:0-11595 GCA_013397275.1 Burhinus bistriatus | reverse complement strand
TCTTCTCTTACAGTGGGAGGGACTTTGCTCCCTCAATCCCTGCCTTGCGGTCCAGCCACTCGAGAGGTGTGGGGAGAGAGGTTGCCAGTGAAGACTGAGGCAAAAAAGCTGTTGAGTACCTCAGTCATCTCCTCATCCATTGTTACCAGTTTGCCAGTCATGGTCATCAGGGGGCATGCTTTCTTTGATCTTCAGCTTCCTCATGGAAGGATACAGCGAAGCCAGAGCCAAACTCTTTTCAGAATTACATCAATAGATGAAAAGCTAGAGACACAAGCTGGAGTACATAAAATTCAGACTAGAAATAAGTAAAATGTTTTTCACCATGAATGTGGTCAAACACTCTGGAACAGAGAGGTTGTGGAGTCTGTCTACCTGTACAAGGCTGTGAGGAACTTGCTGTAGTTGACCACGGGGGGTGGACAGGATGATCTCCAGAGGTGCTGACCAGCTTCAGCCACCTGTGGTTCTTTGAAATGGCTTCTACACAAGATCATGCCCAGAAACTCAATGCTGAATTTTTGAATTTGCTGCTGCTTAGCGCAAACCCAGAAAAAGCAATACCTATGCAGTTCCTAACCCTAGATTCTCAGAACAGAAATGCTGCACTGGCGAGTACCGAGTGCGTCATGGTTGTGAAATGCCAAAACTTCAGGAAGCACTCAGAATTCCAAGGCTATAAATGACTAAGAGAAAAAATGCTGCATACTTTTTCCAGTTGTAATTACCATCAGCAGGCATTCAATTTCCATGCAGATACCATCAAGATATACTGAGCTGAGAAAAGTGTATTGAACTGAGACATATGTATCAATCTTGCTTTTACTTCAAACAATATTTATCTTGAAAGATGTCATGTCAGTGCTGAAAAACCCCACAGTTAATACGTGTATTTAGGTGCTTTTTTATGTTGAGATCACATCAATTAATGGCAATACAGGTGGTGAAAGGATGATCTGTATTTACAGCCGAAAAGCCTGGCTGAGCCTGGCTTTATTTACAGCCTCTCTCAGCAACCTTAAGGGTAATACTGCAGTCTTTGCCTTGAGAGTTACCAATGGGCAGCACTTAAGCAGTAATCTGGAAGATTAGCAGGAACAGAAAAAGCTGTTTTCCTGCACCAGCACTTATCTCAAAAGTTCACATCATTGTGTTTCACAAAATACACTGCTATTCCTACAGCAAATTGGGTGACCATCTTGCCAAACCAGGAACAGGGAGCATACCAGGAAGAAGGGCTTCCTGCACTACAGAGGCAACTAGTGCCCGAATCTTGTTAGAGAAGACCACATATCTGTTCTTGAATCAAACCCTATCTCACCAGCTCCACAGACAACCACAGCAACACCAGCACTGTTATCTGGATTTCACAGCCTACTGTGTTTTCCTTTCTGCCCAGAGTCCCAATAGGGCATTAGCAACACAGCCCAAAGACTCACATCATCAAACAACTCGAATCTCCTAATCAGCCATCAAGGCAGAAGCCCACAGCGACATCCACTGAACACAGCTCACTTGCATGGCTTGTACTGCATGAACAGAGTTGCTTCATACCATTTTGTTCCTCTCCAGCTCCAGTGTAGGACACTATCTGGTCCCTCCCAAGCACATCCCTATCCACTCTCCCATTGGAAGCAGAAGGTGCTGCACGCAGCTGCACCACTGCTGAACAGGCAATTAGCTCTTCACACAGCTGTTGCTCACCTATATTGAGACCTACAGGCCAACTGAATAATAGGGCTTTTTATCTGAATAAAATATAGGCCCATGCCTACCCATAGTTTCTCACAAGTTAGTCAGAGGTCCACATACAAGGGCTGACTGGTGGAGAGGGGTGTCCCAGCTTGTGTATGAAAAAAGCAACCTGGGAACAGCCAGGCTCTAGAAGACATTGGTAGCGATGCCATAAGGACTAGTGAAATAGAGGCAGGTGAAATGTGCCACAACAAAAGATGCCACGAATGGTACATAGTGTTGGTGTGACTTATAGTAGCATGAAAGACTTTAGGGGCTTCACATGTGAACACCAATTTCAGCATAAAATATTCTCACTAGGCTGGAAGTACGATTAAAAAAAAAAAAAGTGTGGACAGAGAAATGCTTATTTGTCCCAGGGCCTTAACCTTAATAACTCTTAGCCCGATTAACATAATACTNAAATATTCTCACTAGGCTGGAAGTACGATTAAAAAAAAAAAAAAGTGTGGACAGAGAAATGCTTATTTGTCCCAGGGCCTTAACCTTAATAACTCTTAGCCCGATTAACATAATACTGCAAGAGATGGAATTCAGAAATCCAATTAATTTCACAAATATTCCTTTAGTTTGTTTGCACACCACTGATTTTTAAAAGCCATTTCTCTCAGAGTTTTCCTTTTTTTTGGTGAAAACAAAATTTTCTCTCAGCAACAAAATGAAGTTATTCAGCAGATCAGGAGCTTCTTGGGAGAAGAATCTGGATCTGAGCATAATTTGCCGCATTACAACAACAGATCCACTAATATATTATCCTACCACAGCTGGTACACAAAAATATTAAATCTCTAGTTCTTCTTCCTTTGACATTCAAATAGCCTGCAAGTAGGAGTGCTTCACAAACAGCTTATGGTGACCATCGTATCAAGACTGGGCAATGCCTTACTGAAAGTTCCCACTGTAGAATAACCACTCAGCTGATCCTGCAGCGATTTCTCACATCCTCCCTGCTAAGTGGTTGCCTACATCTCTGGAGAAGACCAGAAGCCCTACCTAGCCAAGTATCTGAAGTCTGTTCCCTGGCCATGCGCTGATCATATTTATGTGGTGTACCTGTAGATGTTTCAGAACAGTGTTTTCACAGAAGGTGTTTCTCTGCTGCTTCAAGCTGCCTATGAGACAGCAGTAAAGCCTCCCGTAAATGCTGATAAATTTTCTTAAGCATCATTGTTCCCAGAGACAATCTTACACCTAATGCTTATTTTCACAGCAGATCTGTATAAAAATCTTTGTAATTTGTCAAACATTTAATGTAAAAGGTTTCTGTGACTTGTTTTAGGCTTTTCGTTTGTTTGTTTGTTTGTTTTTTAATTTTGTGTGGAAGCTCTGCACTGACTTGATAACTTTAAGGCTAGTCTGTCTTTGAGTGAACAGGTTAGAGGTGATGTTAAATTTTTTTTGCACAGAAACTGAGTTACATCTTAGACGTGGCATGAATGAGGATCCCTGCATGGACAAATAGCAATAACATGCAGTGGCAGAAGTTTGAGATACCTGAGATGGCAAAAACACTTGAGCAGGTGAAACAGTCCCTTTGATAGAGTAAGATGGGGAAGATGTCCAGCCTGAAGACATATTTGTACTGCAGCAGCTACCCTGACGTTGTGTGCCTCAGTCAAAATTCTGTTGTTTCATTTTATTCTGTTGCTGTTCCGCTGTTCCTTTCATAGATTCAAAAAAACCAAAAAACAAAAAACAAAAAACAACCAAAAAAATCCAAACAAAAAAATCCAAACAAACAAACGAAAAAAAACAACAAAGGAAGAAAGGACGAAAGGAAGACAAAACGATATAAATCAAGTGTTGAATAGCTGGGGAGGGAGGTAACAGTTTCCTTTTTAGTCTAAAGGAGGAGGAGAGTAACACAAGAGGGCACCAGAATTTGCCATTTAGCTAGAGACCTCTCACTAAAACCTTGAGAGACACTCCTTTAGTTAAGTAAAAAGTAACATGAACCCAGGTATTCCTGACTCATTGCTAGTTCCTAGCTCTCTTACTTAGTCCAAAAGGAAACAGCTAGTACCTGCCTTTGTTCAGTTCCTATTAGGCAGATTTTTCCCTGCCCTGCCTCTTCAGAGGGGCAAAGACAGGCTAACCACTGCAGCAATTGCGTTTGCAGCTTGCTAGCAGGCCTCACTGACTAAAGAGATTTGGAAATGAATCTGTTAGTTTTCAGCTGCTCTGACACTGGAAACATCTTGAGGTAGGTCCAAAAATCCTTCACACGTGGTGCAGGTGGTGGAGTTACTGGCATTTCTACCCTTTTGAATGGCACAGAGTGAGACTGCTGTGATATCTATTGGTGTAAGCAGTCAGTGTAAGAGAAATGCTTAAATCTGTATGCGGGATAACATGTACTATTTATTGTTCTCTGTGTTACATCTTCGTAGAGCTTCAGCTCTACAGCTTTGGACAGCTGCTGTCAGGAAGTAAAGGGAGTCTCAAGGGTGTGGTCCCAAGGAGGCTCTAGCAGCTTCTAATGAGCAAGATCAGCTGCTCTTGACCCATTGTGCCTGAAGCCTTTGTTCCAATGGTCAGTTAATTAAGCAGGGCTAAGCACCCTTTTAGCTGGTGCGTATTAGAGCCAGGCCTAGACCACAGGTCCCAGAGTACAACCAACAGGTACAGCAGTTTGTAAAGAAAGGGGCCTCAGTTGAATTTGTACCACTGTAACAGCCTTAGACGTGGTACTGACATGCCACAGAGCACTTTCCTCAGCAGGTGTTGGAGTGGTTGCCCCTGCTAGGGTAAATGCTGTGACACAGACTGAGCTCTGGATGGTGGATGCAGCCCTCCAAGGCTGTAGGAAGTGCCTGGAGTCTCTCTCCAAAGCCAGGTGAGACAGTTCTCTTCCTGCAGGAGGTTTGCTGTCTTGGAGGATCTGTGCTGCCAAGAGGAGGAGTTGTGTGAAGAAGTGAGCAGGCTGCACAGCATCAGGGAAGAGGAAAGGAAGATAGACAAAATCTTCTCTGAGGCTCAACTGACGCGCGGATCAAACTCTATAACTCAAAGAGTTATAAAGCAGGAATGTTTATTCAGCGCTGGGTGCGTGGGGGATCGCTCCTCCAAAGTACACGCACCCCAACAGCACATTTTACCAGAAATTTATACAATAAAGATATACATATTCATAGGATTAAACTCACATATGCATTAGCATAGGCGGGGTTGTTACAAACAGTTCTGGGGTGGGCATGACTATTATAATTCTTTTCCGGGAACTCATTATCATAAGTCTCCTCCTCTTGCCGCATGCGCACTTCCATCTGGTGATCGTGGGCCGGGGTCTTTTGGAGGAAGGCTCATAGTCTTCTTCACCGTGTACCTTCACCTTTGTCCTAGAATGCTGGTTTGGATGGGCTCCAAACCGCAAGACCAGTCTTAACCAGATGGTCGCTTCTTGCAGAGAATAATGTTCCTATGAGTAGCTCCTGTTATCTATACAATTTGCGTAAAGCAAGGTCTGGTTGTTCACTCCCTTTGTCTGACATATCAGTCCTTGACAAATGCCAGTCCTTGGTAAGTAAGTTTCAAAAGAATATTTGAAACAAACAGGATTGTTAAGCGATTTAGAAATTGTAAAGCTGACAGTTAGTTCCCTACATCACAACAGCTTGAAAAGCCAGCACCTCTGAGTGCAGTAAAGAAACTGGTAGTGTCCACCCCTAATGTTGAGGTAAGTGCAACCTTTGGAGAATAGAAAGGGTGGAAGCTAGTGACTTCTAGCACAAAGAGGAAGGCTCCTACCTCACCTAAGGGCTTGAAGTACAAAACAAGTTCATGGCCCTCAAAGTTGAAGAGGAGCCTCATGTGCCTTCAAGCAAAGATCTGGTCCATCTGACCCTAAACCATGCAATACCACCAGGAAGAAAGAGTGATTAATTGTAATGGGTGACTCCTTGCTGCAGGGGATACAGGCACCTAGCTGTTGACCTGACCTATCAACTGGAGAGGTTTCCTTCTTGCCAGGGGCCTGGATCCAGGATACTGTGCAGGGACATTTGAAGCTTGTCTAACCCTCTGACTACTACCCTCTGCTGATCTTCCATAAGGGCACAAATGATACTGCTAGGGGAATCTTGGGCAGTATCAAAAGTGACTACAGAGCTCTGGGGGCAGTAGTCAAGGGCCTGGGGGCCCAGATGGTGTTGTCAGTCTTGCTGCTGAAAGAAAAAGATGTGAGGAGGAAGGCACTAATGGTACGTGTCAATAATTCACTGTGGAATTGGTGCTGGCAAGAGAGTTTGGGGTTCTATGGCCATGGGACCCTGTTTGCAGATCAGTCTCTGCTTGGGATAGATGGGATCCACATCACTAAGCGGGGCAAAGCTATTTGTGTCATCCCTGGAAGCATTCAAGGTCAGGTTGGTCTGGGCTCTGAGCAACCTATCTAGTTGAAGATGTCCCTGCTCATTGCAGGGGAGGTTGGACTAGATGACCTCTAAAGGTCCCCTCCAACCCAAACTATTCTATTATTCTATTTTTGCCAACGGGATGGCTCACCTTGTAAGGAGGGCCTTAAAATCAACAAAATGGAGCTTAAGTGGGGTCACTTCCAGGATTTGCATATAAGCAAGGAAATGCCTACAAGGCACAATTATGAAGAAATCCCCAAAATCCTTTCTAGGAAGTGAACATGCTGTGGTGCCTCTCTAAAGTGCATACTAATGCATGCAGTGTAGGGAATAAATGCGAGTTAAGAGATCTGGGTGAAGTTGTAGGGCTACAATCTTGTTGGGATCACAGACGCATGGTGGGATGGCTCCCATGACTGAAGTGTTGCAATGAAGGGATATAGGCAACTGAAGGAAGAATGGGAAGGAAAGATCAGGAGGGGGAGTTGCTGTTTACGTGAGAAAGCAGCTCAAGTGCAGGGAGCTCTGCCAGGGATAGATAAGGAGCCAACTGAGAGCTTATGGGTAAGGATTAAAGAGCTTAAAGGTGATGTTGTAGTGGGTGTCTGCTACACACCACCTGACTAGGAAGAACAAGTGGATGAGGCCCTCTACAGACAGATGGGAGCGGCCTCACCTTTACAGGCTCTTGTCCTCATGGGAGACTTCCACCACCCCGATATCTGCTAGATGGACAGCACAACAGTATATAAGCAATCCTGGAGGTTCCTGGAGTGCATTAATGACAACTGCCTCCTCCAAGTGACAGAGAAGCCAACAAGGAGAGGTGCTGTGTTGAACCTCATACCCACAGACAGCTTATTGGGAATGTGAAGATCAAAGGCAGCTTTAGCTGCAGTGACCATGAGGTGGTGGAGTTCAGGATCCTGAGGGAAGGAAAGAGGGTAAAAAGCAAGCTCACCGCCTTGGACTTCAGGACTGCAGACTTCAGCCCCTTCAAAGATCTTCTTGGACGAGTCCTGTGGGATAAAGTCCTGGAGGGAGGAAGTGTCCAAGAAAGCTGGTTAATATTTGAGTATCATTTCATCCAAAGTCAAGAGTGGTCCATCCCAATGAACAGGAAGTTGGGCAAAAATACCAGGAGGCCTCTGTGGATAAACAAGGAGCTCCTGATCAAAGTCAAGCACAAAAAGGAAGTATACAGAGGGTGGAAGCAAGGACAGGTAACCTGGGAGGAATATAGAGATGTTGTCTGAGCATGCAGAGATGAAGTTAGGAAAGCTAAAGCCCAAGGAAATAAAATCTGGCTCGGGGTGTCAAAGAGAACAAGAAGGGCTTCTGTAAGTATATAGGTGACAAAAGGAAGACTAGGGAAAATGTGGGGTCATTGCTGAATGAGATAGGGGACCTGGTTACATAGGACATGGAAA
The DNA here is from genome assembly GCA_013397275.1 of Burhinus bistriatus. Lineage (NCBI taxonomy): Eukaryota > Metazoa > Chordata > Aves > Charadriiformes > Burhinidae > Burhinus > Burhinus bistriatus. The sequence continues at coordinate 4,055 of VYXH01006423.1, read as the reverse complement.
AGACTGAGGTACTGAATGCCTTCTTTGCCTTAGTCTTTACTAGCAACAAGAATTCCAGAGACCAGCGGGAAAATGTGGAGCAAGGAAGATGTACCCTCAGTGGAAAAGGATCAGGTCACAGAATAGTTAAGCAACCTGGACATACATAAGTCCATGAGCCCTGGTAGGATGCACCCATGAGTGCTGAGGTAGCTGGCAGATGTCATTGTGAGGCCATTCTCAATAATCTTTGATAGATCATAGGGACTGGGAGAAGTGCCCAAAGACTGGAGGAAAGCAAATGTTATTGCTGTCTCCGAGAAGGGCAAAAAGAAAGACCCAGGGAACTAAATGCTGGTCAGCCTANGAGTGCCATATCCAGTTCTGGACTCCCCAGTACAAGCGAGACATGGACGTACTGGAGAGTCCAGCAAAGGGCCAGTAAGATGTTGAAGGGACTGGAGCATCTCTCCTATGAGGAAAGGCTGAGACAGCTGGGATGTTTCAGCCTAGAGAGGAGAAGGCAGAGGGTGGACCTCATCCACATCTGTAAATACCTGAAGGAAGGGTGCAATGAAGACAGAGCCAGACTTTTTTCAGTGGCACTCAGTGACAGGACCAGAGGCAATAGGCACAGACTGAAACACAGGAGGTGGCCTCTGAAGATCAGGAAACACTTTTTCACCATGAGGGTGACTAAGCCTTGGCACAGGTTGCCCAGAGAGATCGTAGAGTCTCCCAACACTGGAGATATGCAAAAGCCATCTGGACATGTTCCTGGGCAACCAGCTCTAGGTGATCCTGCTGGAGCAGGGGCATTGGACCAGATGATCTGCAGAGGTCCCATCCAACCTCAGTCATTCTGTATGATTCATAGGGCACATCACTTACATATCTTGATAACAGAATTGGCAAAGAACTTCAATTTCTTTTTCAAACTTGGGCCTCACATGGTGATAAGTTGCCTAATGCTCCTGCTGAAAATGTCTCTAGAGTGGTGAAGTACCAGTAGTAACCAGGGTAAAGCTTTTTAACCAATTTTAAGTGCTATACAAGGGAGCAGAATTAGACCAGTGAGCAGTCTTTATCAGATGATTTTGCCATTGCTTTCAGTGGGGCTAGTATTTTATAGAAGCATCTCTGAGAGCTTATTTTGTAATTTACTTCTGCTATCAGACCTATATCAGGTTGTTCAAAACATGGGTAGTTCAGACACTCAGTATTCTGCACACAAACTCTAAGATACGGAATCTCTGACTCTTCTAACATTTTTTTCCTTGTGGTCAGGCAAAAGTTTTTGTGCAAATGTGTACCTCAATCCTTCTGGTGTTCCCAGAGTAGGGTGAGGCCCTTGCTCATTGTATTTTTTTTATGTATGATATGTTCTCTTACCAGTAAGGCTAGAGTATTTCAGCCCCAGATACAGATGCTTTCTTTAATGTTATGATGCTACTGGTACCAGCGCAGACTGCTATTCCCACCAACACTGATCACTTGCATTGGTTTTGCCCTCGGTGCTTGGGCTGTGACTTGGTAGGGGGATCTCAGGGATCTCCAGAGTCCTCCTCATTAAAATTTCAGCACCTAACTGAAATCCAAGACTACACTGATGTTGCAGGCATTACAGTTGCTAAGCATAATGCATCTATGTGCCTCTTAAAAACACTTCTGAAAAACATTATTTGCCCTTGCAATAAGCAACTCACAGGGTCAGGTTTCCTTGGCCAGCATTCCTAGGAGCTGTACCTTACTACTCATTTCTATTCCTAGCCCTGCCACATACCTCTCTTTAAACAAAACATCTAGAATGCCAGGGAAAATTGGCTAGAACAACAACAAAAAAACTCAACCATTTTTCCTGCAAGGGTCAGACAAAGCTATCCATGTCACTATGACCACGCTAGGCAGCCACAAGGTTATTTCGCTTCACAATCTGGCCTAGTCACTCACCTTATAGTGACACTTCCTTCCTTGTTAGTGAACAGGATAATATATTTCGGTTTAAAAGGGCAAAAAAACCTATTAAGACTTTTACAGGCTTCATCACCTGATTTCTTTGTACTGTACTAATACTGATAGTTCTGGTTTAACATTGGACTCACACTGTATCTTTGGGGAGGACAAAATATCCAAGTCCTTTTATTGTAGCCAGATCAAACACAAGAGGGGGAGGCTTAGGACTGTGACATTTGCAGTCCCGTGGGTCTGGCAGTTACATAAATACTTCTGCATCCACCCCATAGCTTTATTAACCAGGCCTCTTCAGCAAGAAGTGTTTAGGTTTCCAGATGTGAATGATGAACTTTCTGGTACACACTACTTACAGCTATAACTGGTTTGATGTTGTTTTTTTTTTTCCCTCCCTTCTTTCTGTCGTTAGAGTATGAGATTTCTTTTGACACTTAAATTACACAGAGCTATAGGAAGCCAAAGGAAATTTAGCAGCATAACAGGCAGAGAAAATATACTTTTTTTCCATTAACTGCTGTCTACTTAATAATTAACTGACAGCCAGAAGGTTGAAAAGTTTTGCCTAGACTGAGGATGTAAAGATGCAAAACTTATTTAGTCATCCCCTGCCTCAAGTGATCTGTCCCTTGAGGTTATTTTGGTAGCATTTCCTAGCAATTTGAAAAACAGGAATTCTAGCAGAACAGCAGTAGCAACTTCAGGTGTCCAGAACCATTTGAAATGCCACAAGCTGCCAGACTGCTGACTGACTCATCTGCCTTCCAAATCAAATGCAGTTCCTATTGACTTAGATGGGAGCTGAATGAAGGTGGTGCTGAGGTGATGCCATCAGTGTTCAGCTGATAACCAAAAGATTATCTTCTTTTGGTTATCTTCTAACCAAAACCATAGAGATCTACACAAGTCTACCAGCAATCACATGGCCCACGTTAGTATGTTAATATGTTTATACCAAAATGCTGACAAGTTTTCTGTCCAAGAACATAAAAAGTATAAGATCTTAGCAGTTTTCACATTACTAGTACTTTTCCCTTACACAGCTTTTATATTATATCTAGACAATCCAGACTGGAGACCAAATAAACCCCAAACTATGGAAGAGATAAATCTAAGGTTCCAGTTTTGATTACTTTCCACGAAACACATGCACTTCTCTGTTGTTTATTCTGGATTAAAAAAAAAGCAAGGAGAAGACTGTAGGGTGCTCACTAATACAGACGTCAGAAATTGGCTATGAGGATTCACAGACAGTACAAAAAGCTAAAATTTGACATATGTAACAAAAAAAAAAAAAAAGCATACTGAGACACTTAGCTGGGTCTTTTTCTTGTCAGTGACAAAAAAAATTTTACTCTAGTTTAATTTTGTTAAAATATGTAGTATCTCACCAGTGTGAAGCTACACAGTTCACTTTTATGAACTGCAGAACTCCATCGCACAGAAATAAGCATGTCTCTGCAGAGCAAGGACAGGAAAAGCAACAGGTGCTATTTACCATGAGTTAACTTACCACAAGATGTCACCAGTGTCAAATATAAGAAAGTATAAAAAAACTTCATACACTTATTATTCAGGAACTGTATTTGCAAACCTATTTACAAAACGTGCATCCTGTCAAAATCATCACTGTTGTAAAAATTTGGCCTGTTAAAGCAAGAATTTTTATAATACATACAAGTGACTGATGGTACACCAATGCATATTTTTTCTAAAATCTCATCTACCACTGTTACCTGTTTACTAGGCCAAAATGAATATAAACATGGTGTTTGTTATTTATGCCTTCTTCTGGGTATATGCACATTGTGTCAATGATACTGTTGCTGTGAATAACACTAGAATAACTAGAAAAAACACTAGAAATGGAAGTTCAAGAGATTCAGGCACATGAGAGATATTTGTAAGCTCAGAGGGGGAATAGATTCCCATCTGCCTCCAACTTTAAGTAGAAATGTTCTCTTAACTGTATTTTGTGTCTTTAAAAATTTACCTTCACAATGCTGTGAAGTGAAACAAGTTTATTTTTTCTAGAATTAATTTTGAAAGGGCAAAGTCTATCCACAGAATCGCAGAATAGTAGGCGTTGGAAAGGACCTTCGGAGATC
>VYXH01006421.1:0-18285 GCA_013397275.1 Burhinus bistriatus | reverse complement strand
CTCCGTCCCGGTGTCCCCGGCCGGGCCGTGCCCCGGCCCGGGGGCGAGGAGGCCGCACCCTGGGCCGAGGGGGGGGTGTGGGTGTTTGGGCCGGGCCCTGTTTCTTGCCACCCACGCGAGACAGGTGACAGGCGAGGCGGGGACACCTCTGTGACCCGCCGGCTGTGGTGGCAGCCCCTTTGTCCCCTCAGCTGGCCCTTGGCCTCTTCAGGTGGAGCTGGGCCCTCCTGCTGCGTCCCAGCCCGGCCTCTCCGCTGTGCTCAGGAATTACCGATTCCCTTCGGCACCCGCGGCTCTCCTGCGTGCTGTGCTTTTACTTAGAGCATATTTCCCTTAGCGTGTGGGATCTTCGTGCACACGTACAGTCCGTGGATGTATTTCCTTGACATACCGAAGTAGCACATGCCTTCGTTCGCCTGCTTGTGTCTGGATAGCCTTGATATATGTTCCTTCTGTGCCTCTTCGCGTTCCAGCATAAAGCGTGTGAGTGGTGTTATGTTCTTGCGGATAGTTACGGATAGTTTAGTACATCCTCATTTGTGCATAGCCCTTCTGGGGTAATTAATTAGTGAGTAGTTGCACCTTTAATTTGCATGCATTTCTCTCTGGATAACTCTCCAGAGAAAGTAACAGTTATTTTGATTTGCGTCGTTTTTGTTTTTGTAAAATGAAAGAGTAGGAGGAACACTGGGTTAATATATTCCTTAAATTACAGTTTATTTCTGTCTTCAGGTGCCACGGTTTCTCTTACAACTTACTTTTTTATCTGTATCCTTCAGGTTTTAGATGCAACCTTAAACAAAAAAAAGTCCCACATGTTTGTCCATTGACCATTGTTGAACAGATTCAACAAGTGGACTTTGTCTTTCTGCAGTCTAGCATTAAGTATGCTGCAGTGGTTGTTTTTGGGTGTGTTGACAGGTGTCCGGAGCCTTTCTTACTAGTCCTGTCACAGAGAAACACCGTGGAAGTGTACCATCAGGAAGGACGTGTTTGATCCATCTCTTAAGCTTTAAAATCTTTTTGTGGGAGGAGGAGGCAGCTAGGGAAGGAGGAGAGGGTAGGTGAGAACACCCACCGAGATGAATGAGCACCTCTTACCTCTCCGAGCTATTGTTCTAGATTACAGCGAGGTCTGTTCCCTGGGGAGAAGAGCGGGTGGGCGAGAACACCCACGGAGATGAATAAGCATCTTCGGCTCCTCAGAGCCGTTGTTCTAGGCTATGGCAAGGTCTGCTCCTGTTTACCTGGTAATAGCTCCTTGAGGTGAATGGACAATTTCACAAACACTAATAAGCCTTTCTTTATAAAGATCTACCTCTACCTGCACCGTCATTCATATGCATATTTGGATTGCCTTGAAGTTTGGTAATTACAGAACCACAGGATAATCAGGGTGCAGTTTCACAACCTTACTCTTCTAAGCCAGTCTATCTGGCCTGATGGCTGCCTTGATTCTGCGCTGCCACATCCCCAGCTGGGGGGGGGTTCCCCAACCTCCGTTCCCTATGCTGTGTTTGGGACTTGTCATACCCTTCATTCAGGCCTTCTAAGTCCGTTGAGTTGTCAAAGTCATCTTTTGAGGTCTGGTTAGTTTTCTAAGTAACTGGGACCAGAGGGGGGTGGGTCAGTGGCAGCCAGTGGGTAACGCGGCTTAGGCTGACCTGGGACCTCAGTCTGTCTCTGTGCTTCTAATGGAAATGTGTGTTTCTGTTCCTTTCTTGCCTCAGTGCCAGCCAACTGTTGCCTTTGCTTTCTTGTTGGATTAGTTTTCACCTGGGTCAGATCCCCGCTGTTGGTTTGTCGTGCTCTTGCACAATAGTTAGTGTTGGCACAAGGAGTGGGATTGTGGGAGAAGAGGAAAGAACGAACAAGATTGTCCTGTTCAGAAAAAATGCGGATCCAGAGTGGTGTCTATTGATTATGAAACCAAACTGTCAATTGTGTCAGTGTAACTGGAGGTGCACAGTTAATTAAATCATTGATGTGATCTTCCTTAATTTTTGTGAAGCTGTCTTAGCCCTTTCAAGCGTCCTGTTTCTCATCATCACATGGTTCTATGATCTTAATTTTGAGGTGGGAAGAAGTCAGCTGATGGTCTTGCTGATGTTAGTAGCATCTAGTGAAACTCTGCCCTTGGATATGACTTACTTGGTTTTTAAGGTTAGAAAGCCTAACAATTACTTGTTTGCCTGGTTTTGCAAGCAAATCATGAATAATTCCTAAAAGTTCACAGTTTACTCGACACTTAGACTAGCTAGTCTTTGTGAGAGCACCGCTGATCTCTGTCCTTAATACAAACCTGGTGGTTGGGCTTTGTAGAGCACTGTGTCTTCAAAGGTGTCCGAGTCAAAAGACGAACTCACAGAGGCATGGGGATGCACCCAGGTTGCAGCTCCCTGGTAAGGAGCAGGAGTCACAGCCCCCTTGCAAGGGAAAGCTACCCCTCCATCTGGCACGTCAGGGGAAGAGGAATTTGAAGGGGGTGGCTATATCAACTCCAAATAACTCTTCCCTTAATTTCCATCACATAAGAAAATGACCCAGGGTCACCGGCCGGAGGACCATACTTGTAAGTTTTTGTATTGCTTGGGGAACTCTTAATTTCTGAGTCTTTTTGCACTAAGAATAATTGAGAAATAAACTGTTCTCAAAATTATGTTGTCTCTTCAGTTTGCAGTCTCATGTTGTCATGTAGTAGCTCTAGCGAGTCAGTGCTGTAAATAAATTGTTTCTTTTATTTTGGGTGTTTTTAATATATTTTACCTAGTGTCACATGATGAGAAAAATCGTATTATGCAATCAACTACGGAAAGTGCTTCATGAGCACAGTTTGGAGAAACTGGTTATTTAGCTTCAGAAGTAGATTAGATTTCAAATATAGGTTCAGGTGTTACAGTGTTATTTTGTGCCACTGATAAGATTTCATACTTAGTATTTTTAAAATATTTACATTTATGGGAATGCTTAATGTAAGGTGCAACATTGTGAAAACAAGCAGTTACAGGTTTTTAAAAATTGGGTAAGGCCCTACTTAAGAGTTAATGTGGAGAAAAGGAGCTGACAATAAAAGGGACACTTGAAAAACATTTAAATTGATATAATTCATTCTTTTAACTGAGTGATGAAAGTATTTCTTAAACCTGTTATCCTAAGAGGGAAGAGCAGAACCAATACCGTATCTCTGTTGCAATCCTGAAAGGGAAAATATTGCTGCTGGTTAAACTCCTCCTGCCTCCTGCAAAGAAAATGAGCCCTTTTGGTATTCCCCAGGGCCTGCAGCCCCTGCGCTGTCTTACGTGGCATAGAGCGTTCTTTATGCAGAGATCTTGAACAGAGCTGGTCCTGTGCTCCACTCTGATGGTTTTAATTGGTAGAAGTGACATTCGGAGTACTAGTGCAGAAATAATACTTGTAGCTGCTTGTGTTTTTAAGTACTATATCTTACACTTTGTATGTATTGGCTGTAAGCGAGGTTGGATGATGATGAAAACGTAATGCTGCAGCCTCCTACAGCTCCGTCAATGCTGTTGAAATCATTACAAGCTTGGTGGTGGAAAACTTCAGGAAAATTAGTGGGTTTTATATACTAACTCTCATTAAAAGCAAAATTGTCCCTGTTGGCAACTGGAGTTTATCTTTCTGGGTATTTGTGATTTGAAAAGCTGTAATATAGATGTACTTCCAGCTTTGTTCAGTTTTGCTCTGCTTCAGGCTTGTTTTACCAGAAGTCAAAAGCACTTGCCGAGTCAGGTCTGTTCTGGTGCCAACCAGGCTGTAGTTACAGAAAGCAGACTGGGTTGGGTGAGACCAGAGCCTGCTTCTTATGTTGGAACTGATTATTCTACTTAACATAGATAATGGGTCACAGGTCCAGTACTCAGTGTAAAATACTTAATGAGCAAGTGCCTGTTCCGGGGTGGGCTTGCGTGCTTTCTCTGCTCATCAAAGTTTTCATCTTTTCTACACTGGCAGCTAAATTCTGCCCATGAAGGCGGCAAAGGGCGTGATGTTTGAAAGCTAAAGACAGCATCACGTTGCAACCCAAGAGGGTGTTTTTAGGTAATAGGATTTAAGTAGCTTTGATCTTAAAATTTTGTGTAGTGAACAAGACATGAATGGGGATTTTCTGCATAGTTTCAAGCCTAGAGAGACATGGGCCATACCAGTAACAGAAGCCTTAGCTGTTGTCAGCTAGAACTGTGTGCTATGTTAATCTGTATTTAGGGATACAAGAGTGCGCTGTCTCTGTCTGTCCAAAACCTGTAATATCACTGGAATTAGGTGAAATTTCTTAAGGTTCTTGCTGCGTCTGTATTGCCTATAATATGGCTTCTGTTTCGTCTCCCAGCAGAAGAAAGCAAACAACATCAAGCTTGACTGTGAAATACAAAAAAATCTTAATGGCAGCCTCGTACATTGCGTATTGACTCATCAGTAGCCTGGCTGTCATCTGGGCAAAACAAAACTTCAAACTCATCTCGCCAGTGCTAAAGCAGGTTAACTTTGCAGGTACTCAGGAGAGCAGCAGTACTTTAAAGGGAGGGCTTGTTACCATGTCCAGAAATCCCCCTGCAGCGAAGCTATGCAGGTCCCGGGTGGATGGTCCTGTTTCTTTCTTTATTTCTAGCAGCGGTGGAGGTTCTGTGCTTTATTGCATGGGAAGCTCTAATGCTGCCTCTCTTTTCCCAAAGCTGGCTTATCCAGTTGTCTCCTCTCTTCCCCAGCATTTGTATAGAAATAAATTACCAGAGAGAAAAGGATCCATACAGGAAATCCTCTACAGCCACTTTCCAGTAAAAATCTTTTTGAAATAGGACTAAATTTCGTTACTACAATGCCTCATCTTAACTATGTGTTTACACATTCAACCAGTCAGTTGAATTGGTTTAAAAACTGATTTAAGTAAACTGTTGCAAATATCTTTTACGTGTTTATTTACAGGTTTAAAACAAGTAAGTTCTATTTTGCAGGAAACTTTTCTGGCTGGTTTTATTTAAGAATGCTTGCACACAAAGTTGTATGTGTTTGGCTATACAATTTAGCTAGAGTGTGATTTTTAAATTGGCATGGCTTTGGATTTTATACCAATTCTCATTTATACTATATATCTCCCTGCCAGGAAACCTGCTTCCACTCTACAGATAGACTCACTACATTCTTTTATTCCCCACTGTAATGTGAATGAAGTAAAATTATGCTGGAGATGTCCACGTTAGGGTAATTAAGCTTGATTACAGTTTTCCTTTTTAAAACTTTTTTTAAAAAGTCTTAAAAAACACAGAATACGAACCTTGGCTACTACTTGAAATTGTCATGGTTTAATGAAAAATGGTGCAGAGAGGTGGGGGGGAGCATTAAAAAAAATCCCGTTGGCAGTCTTCCACCAAGACTGTGGGGTTTTTTAAGCTTCCTCTTGTAAGAAATTTTAAACAGTTACTGATTTGTACATCTTTCTTCTGTCATCAATTACAGTGATACTGGCTGTTGCCAGATGGAAGGTAAACTAGCATTAGCCAGGTTTTGTATGTAAAGTTAGTGTTTGTCGAGAGCTCTCAAAGATATTGCAGTAGACACAAACCACATGCGTATGGTGGTGAAGCTCCAACGTGCGCCAGTTACAGCAGGATGTATTCACTGTCTAGGACTGCCTGCGATAGTTCTCCCCAGGGAAGATGAATGGTGTCTGTAGGAAAAATCCCCCTGACTTTAATGAGGAGAAAAAGCAGAGAATAAGAATGTAACATAAACAGGAACGAGTCTGCGCAGTGGTCGGTCTCCTGAGAAATACCAGGGACCCCCACTTTATTCAGTGCCTTCTCCCTGCTCTGGTGTGTTCCTCAGATGCTGGGCAGCTGAACTGATCCTTCTTTGTGGCAGTCGAGGTCCGAGCGGCTTGCTTTTTGGGGCTGAAGCCAGTATTCCTGCGTTTAAAGTGAGCACTGAGACAAGAATGCTGCTAACCGCTCCAAGTATCCTCTAGTGTATGAACAAACAGATGAATAGCCTTTCAGAGCCGCTGGGCTTACTCTCTCGGCAGCAAAAGTACATTATCAGAACACTTATGTTTGCAATTATATATCATGACAAATCTCAGGTATTTTTTGTGATATTGTGGACCCTATTCTAGTGGGGTTAAAGGAAGTTAACATTTTTTTGCTGATTATAGAAAACCTTAAGCTTCCTTTTTATTGCTGTACAGAAAAGTCTGTCTGGTCTCTTGACCCCTGTAGCTTACTTCCTTTGTTCTTTGCTAAGCGCAGGCTTGCTAATTATTATTAGTTGTTTCATTTGCTTTTCAACACCTGCAATAACAGTGGTTTCACATTTGTTCCACTGTACCCCCTTCAGTACACCAGAATTGTGGCACTCTCTGCTAGAACTATCTAATATTTAAACTGTATTACTATTATAATTTCACTATTTGACATAAAACGATATTCATATATTTGCACAAGAGTAATGCATACACTGTAATGCACATTTGACAAGCCAAGGTAAATTGGGTGTTACAGCAGGGAGTCAGAAGAAAAGGGCATGGGGATTTACTCCTGGGTAAATAGAACGTCTCTGCTCTATGCTTTCTCTCTGGCTGGGAGGAGGCATTCATAACTGCCAAATAAATTCAGTAATCAATGGTAGAATTTAAATTGAGTTGCTGTAGGTGATATTCCAGAGCTACTGCAGGGAAAATATGATAAATCTTCCAGACCTTATCTACTAGAGAAATTTACCGCAGGAAGAAATATTTGGTGTCCTAAGCAAGACTGTAGGGTGCGGAAGTACTCTGACATATTGTTGTCTTAAACTGAGTATTTGCAGCTCATTAAGTTGTAGAACCAATATAGTTGAATGGGTGAAAATACCATCATGTTGCTCCTTGAGTGGCTTGCTCGCTTCTTACGGTATCACCGCTATTAAGAAATCTGAGGCAGTACCTGTGCAGTTGGTATTTAGAACCATCAATACTAAAAAAGTTTTAGAATACCAGTAATATTGTTAATTGTTGTGATTCTACCCCAGTACGTATGCTGCAGGGATTTGATATGATAGGTATAAGCATAACGATTTACTTAGAAATAGTTGCTTGTAATTATGATGGGGACCATACATGGCTTCTAGCAGCTGGATGTCAGTTTGTCCATTGGAACTGGAGTTAGCCTGCAGTAACAGGCAGGTGAGAGTCACCCTTCTACCGTCCTGAAGATAGGGCTTTAACATAGAATGATAGAATGGTTTGGGTTGGAAGGGACCTTAAAGATCATCTAGTTCCAACCCCCCTGCCATGGGCAGGGACACCTCCCACTAGACCAGGTTGCTCCAAGCCCCGTCCAACCTGGCCTTGAACACCTCCAGGGATGGGGCAGCCACAGCTTCTCTGGGCAACCTGGGCCAGTGTCTCACCACCCTCACAGGAAAGAATTTCTTCCTAATATCTGCTCTAAATCTCCCCTCTTTCAGTTTANTTGAACTTCATGAGCTTGGCACGGACCCATCTTTCAAGCCTTGTCCAGGTCCCTCTGGATGGCATCCCTTCCCTCCAGCGTGTTGACTGCTCCACACAGCTTGGTGTTGTCAGCAAACTTGCTGAGGATGTGCTCAATCCCACTGTCCAGGTTGCCAACAAAGACGTTAAACACCACCTGTCCCAGTACCGACTCCTGAGGAATGCCACTCATCACTGGTCTCCCATTTGGACATCGAACTGTTGACTGCAACTCTTTGAGTGCCGCCATCCAGCCAATTCCTTATCCACCGAGTAGTCCATACGTCAAATCCATGTCTCTCCAATTTAGAGACAAGAATGTCGTGCAGGACAGTGTCAGATGGTTTGGACAAGTCCAGTTAGATGACATCAGTTGCTCTTCCCTTATCCACCAGTGCTGTAGCCCTGTTGTGGAAGGCCACTGTCCTGGTTTCAGCTGGGATAGAGTTAATTTTCTTTCTAGTAGCTGCTCTGTTTTGGATTTAGTGTGAGAATAATGCTGATAACACACAGTGCTTTAGTTGTTGCTAAGTAATGTGTGCGTTAGTCAAGGACTTTTTCAGCTTCCCATAGACACTCAGAGGGAGCACAGACAGGACAAGCTGGCCAAAGGAATATTCCATACCGTAGACGTCATGCTCAGTATATAAAAGGCGGTTGGCTGGGGGGCAGGAATCTGTGATCAGTGCTCGGGATGGGCTGGGGAACCGATCATTGGGTGGTGAGAGTGAACTTGTTTTGTATCAATTTATTTTGTATATTCTTTTACCATTATTATTGCTATTTTCCTCTTTTGTTACTCTTCTATTAAACGGTTTTTTATCTCAACCCGTGTGGGGTTTTTTTCCCTTTCCCCTCCTTTTCTCCCTCTTCTCCCTATTCTGCTGGGCGAAGCAGGGGAGTGAGCAAGTGGCTCCGTGGTCCTAATTGCTGGCTGGGGTTAAACCACGACAGCCACTGAATTTGTCAGGCACAATTTGCCCTTAGGGAAGAGACGAGATGCAGTTAGAAAGGTTTTGAAATCGTGGTGGGTGAGTGGATATTGTATATGTTGGTTGCTGAAATGCTCTTGTTCAGTTCTTTAATGTACTTCTTCCCTAATTATACCTATCTGAATAATACATGGTTTAAATTGCCATTTTTAACTGTGTGTAAAGGTTACCGTGCAAAACCTCAAGTGAAAGCTTAATAAAACTCATTTTAAAAAGTAATTTACTGATATCGATACTGTTTACTAGAAATAGACAAAGCAATTTGGACTAATTTTAAGAAATAGAGGTAGCTTTTGAAAGATTCTTACTTGTGGAATGCTGCGGTATTATTATATATTGATACATATTTGTCTCTCTTATTTTTGGTAGAAAATGATGCACCCTGTTGCCAGCGGTAATACGGCTTTCTGTGGGACCGGCAAGAGTTCTTGCCTTAACGAAGACAATGTGAGATCTGCCGATCAGTTTGACTTGTATGCCACGCAGCAAAGTAAATACAGCCACGCAGTCAGCCACAAACCAATTGCGTGCCAGAGACAAGATGCGTTGAACGAATCGCACTTGCAGACCACAAGTGGCAGGAATATAGAGACAAAAGACGAACTAAAGAAAAAGAAAAACCTCAACCGATCTGGTAAACGTGGAAGGCCATCAGGGACCACAAAATCAGCAGGGTACCGAACCAGCACAGGTCGACCCCTGGGGACCACCAAAGCAGCTGGATTTAAGACAAGTCCAGGCAGACCCTTGGGTACAACTAAAGCAGCAGGATACAAAGTCAGCCCAGGCAGACCTCCAGGTAGCATTAAAGCTCTATCACGGCTTGCAAATCTAAGTTATACGTGTGGCAGTGCAGCTTTTCCCTATCCTATGGTGCATAACAGAGGAGTACATGCTGCTGGTGAAACTAGTAGCAAAATGAAACAACCTAATGAATGAAAGGAGGGAATTAGTAACTCCTTACTAATCTGCTTTACTCTGAATTTTGGCATGTTTCTTGCATTTTGTTGTAGTGTTTGCCTGAGTCTGAGTTTCTAGATTTTATTTTTATTCAAATAATGCCATAGCCTACGAGTGCAATTCAGTAACTTAATGCAATGGTGAGAAGGCACTGTTTTAAAAGGGGCTTTTGTTGGTTTTAAATCATAATTTATAAGCAAGTCTGAAGTGTTGCATATGCCTTGGTGTCGATACTTATGTAATGTCCATGTCCCTAGTTTTACATTCAGTTTCTGGTAAATCTAGTTGTATGGTTACGCGTTAAATAATTGAAATAAGGAGGACAGAATTAGCTGGCTGTTGGTTCATGATGTGGCCTATCCCACAATAAGGAACTTAGCCAGGTGAGTTATTACTTGATAAGAAAAATTGATAAAGAAAGCAAGCTACATTTTCCACTTCTGCAGGATCTTCTACAGACCTCAGATACTTAAAACAAACAAACAAAAAACCCCAACCTTTTTTCTAAAGTGCTGATTTCAGGTGGCTTTTGTTTCTGGAGTTGTAGCAGTAAGACAATTTCAACTAATACTCCAAAAATATTTTTGAAAATATTAAAGGAAAGTGAGCATTTGTACAGCACATCACAGCTTCACAGCGCCTTATTAATACAAGCTAATTTGCCTTGAGGTGATAGCTGTTCTTTTAGTTATGCTGTTACAGGATTCTGCTCTGTAATTTTGAAATGCCTAATAGTACATATACCAAACCACAAATAATTCTCTGAAATTTGAAATATTTTATAAGAAATTAAGTACTGTTCATTCTAGTTACACACTTGGTTAATATTAAACAGTACGTTCTTAAATCTGTAAATAGCTATTTACACTGGTTTTTGCCTTTAAAATCTGTGCTTAGGTGGCGACAGTTTAATAGCTTTTAAAGTATTAATCTATAATGTTTACAAATTAAACTTTTTAAATAGACACTGTTGCCAAGTTTTCAGACTTAGTTTTGCCAGATATTCCTGGAAATACAGTTATTTCGTTGTTTGACACTTATACTATATTTAAGTTATGGAAGCTTATATATCTACCAAAGGACACCATTTTCATGATTTATAAAAGCAAACTGTATAGCTGATGCAAACAGGATGCAGTTTACTGCACTGCTGGACCCCACATATAAAGTAATTCATCTATGCATGCAAGCTGAAAAAAAAGTTGTTGGTTAACTATAAATACCTTTCTTGACTCAAACTAAAACCTTCCCTCCTTCCAAAAGAAATGTTCCATTTTTCAACTGGGTGTGTTTTAATTTTTTTTAAGTGTGAGAGAGCGTGTGAGTGTGTGTGTAAAATACTTTAATCTAGACTTCAAAAAAATCAGTCCTCAATGTTGCATATTGTTTGTTCTAAATTTATTTTACTGGAATTAAAGCTTTTTTTTTTTCATCTGGAAGAAGGTTTACGTTTAAGTTGTTTCACATATAATATGACATTTTGATAAATTTGTAGTTTCAACTATCTGGGGAGGGGGAATATATAGAGTTTGAAGATTTGGGTGAGCAGAAAAATTTGGGTTAATTGAGCCTGTGCTGAATGAGTAATGATGCCGATAATTTTTGTTAACATAAATGCTATTCTGGCCTGCTGTCATTTTGATGAGAACTCTTGATTTCAGTGATGACAACTTAAGAAACAGATGTCATGTTTCATACCTTTTTTATCAGGAAAAAAGCAGCAAGCCTTCAGGTGTTCCAGTGATGCCTAACACATATTGAGCTGGACTTTATGCTGTACTTTACAATAGGTGTGTTGAATTGTTTTGGGGGAACTGTGTATGCACTGGCAACTAAGACAATGAACCTCAACTATACTGGATGGCTCCTTAGTCGATAGATGAACTAATGGCAGCTAAACTGCTACTAAAAAATAGTTTCTTCGTGCTGAAGCTATGAAATCCAGTTAGACGTTCTGTTCCTCAACAAACTCGCAAGTCTGAAATTTAGCAATCTTTCTCAGAACAATGTAACTTCTGACACATGCAAAATGCTAACGTGAGTTAATTCACCCTCAGGATCTGTGTTGTATTGGCTGTTTTTAATCAGATGATTTTTCGACAAAAGACTGCTGTAAGTTCTTTCTGAACTCAGCTGGGAAAGCAGTCCTCTTCAGCTGAATGTAATAACTGCAGGAGTGTCACACCTCGCTGGCAAGGAACGTGTTGCATGTCACCACTGTACCTTGGAGAAACTCCACTTCTTACCTCCTCCTCTTTATCCTGTTTGCTCCTGTCCCGTTTCTCACTTGTGCATCCACCCAATGGTGCTGTGCTGTGTGTCAGGAGATAATGCAGATGTATTGCTGTTCTGCTAGTATAATGAATTTTGTATTCAAGTATGCTGATGAAATAATTAAATCATCTAAGCAATTTCTGTTCATTACAGTGTTTATTAATTATATCAGATGGAATATAATCCCAGTAAAAAACAATTAACGTTGTCAATTGTGAAATGATGAGCATAAAGTAGAAAAGTGTTCAGAGAGTCTAATGGGCTGCTTGGCACTCTCGATTTAGCAAGGAGACCAGAAGTGCACTGCTGGGCATTTCCGAACGCTGGTTTATTTTATATCTGCCTAGTTTACTGGTGCTGTGCAGTGAGGGGAAGAAAAAAGTCAAGAGATTCAAAGTGAACTAGAAATGGAACTTTCAAATACTTCTGCTTTTCCTATGTATAATCTGCAGAATACGTTGTGCTTTTTTCCAACACTTTTCTTTCCATGACAAACACTGAAACAGCATGTTAATGCCTAAACTTTATTAGTACCAATGGGAAAACTGGCCTTTTCCCCCCATAGTATAAAGACATTACTTGTAAGGTAAATGGCTTATTTTATATTATATATCATAATTCAGCTATTCATAAGCTAGGATCACTGTTGTGTGTTAACACTGTTCAGAAGATCTAAATGTCAAGTTTGTTTTTTAATAATTCCTTTTAATTATCAAGTTTCTAACGTCTTATTTATACATAAATGAAATGTATTAGCTTGCTATTATTCCTTATTGATGCTGTACAAGTTCACTGTTTAATATACATATAGTAACTACTATTCAGTTTCTGATTAAATTTACTTAAACTTTAAAACCAAATAATTTTGCTACTCTAAAGTCTTGCACTGGACATATTCAAGATGCTAGCACCATATTTTGGCAGAAAAAAAATCAGATACCATCAGAAGTGGCTGACTTTGATATCAAAGATAGTATTTTTAAAATCAGTAGTTAGCTTTGTCATTAAAGCAATGTTCATTGTATCTTGGATTTAGTTTAAACTAATCAAAATAACTATGTATCGAGAGCCATTAAAGATCTCTGTTCTGAATGAATCTATTTTCATTTTGTCTGAAAGATCTTAAGAGTTCAGTCAGGACAAAACCAAGCCTTGTCAGTAAAAAGTGATGTGTCTGTGAAAAGAATTACTTGGAACTACAACACACAGAGTAATTCAGATGAGAATTTAACTCCCTCCCCCAGTTTTGAAAAGCTTTAAAAGGCAGAGCAATGTGAAGTCATTTGTCCGATGGTTTCATTAGCTGTGACTCTGCTATTCTTTGTTGTATGTATAATAATGTTTCACGCTATCCTTAGAGTTGACAGTTAAAACAGTTGATAACAATCATAAATATGTTGAACTGCAGACTTCATTTCTGACCACAAAAGAAGTTTATTCTTCTCTATTTTAATGCATATATTTTAACACTGCTTAAATATATTTATGACTTTAGTAGAGACTAGACCTTTCTCCTTGTGACTTTTTTTTTTTCCCAAATAGATAAATCTGTATTCTGAAATTTGAACCACTTTCTGATACTTTAACCTTCCATCATTTGCTTTTCCACAAGTTTACTTTGGGGAAAACAGTAATCTGTTAAATAACTAGTATCAGCACCCCGTCCTCTGCTGTAAAAAGCCTGACTAGATACTGTGTATGTTTTTATGTCCATGAACTTGAGCTACTCGTGTGCAATTATGTGTATGGGAATGGAGTAGTGTTCATGATCTGTATTTACATCATCATATGGATGTATATTTATTAATAAAGTTAATACTTTAAAACCTAACAATTTTTTCTCTGGGCTTTTTTTAATATCTTTTAAATTCTGGCTGCAGATGCCTATTGACAGCATTACCAGACCAATGGCCTTAGCCTTTCTCTCTTGTAAATGGAAATGCTGTTTGTTCTCATGACGTCTCACTCATAGTTGAGGGGCTCGAACTGGCACCAAAATGTTTTGGTACACCTTGTACAGATTTCACTTAAAATCCAGCGGCTTGTTGTGTTTGTCCCTTGCCTCCCTGAAGTGTAATTGAATCCGACTGCAGCAGACTGACTGTGTTCATGTCTAGGCAGACTTCAAAATGCACACAGGATTTGGGAGAGTTGGGAGGCCACTGTATTGTGTGATTTTTAAATTGAATAAATAAGCTCACCCTTTCAGCATACTTTGCTTTCTGAATTTCAATGCGAGATGTGTATTGCTTATTACAGGCAAGTCCCATATATTTGAATTGAGGCAAAAAGCCTGTATGAATTGTCAGGTATCAGAAAATAGAGGAATGTTGCTTATTTTTCTATGAATTGAAAATGCTGCTACAGTAACTTAATTGTTCTTATCCTTTCACTCAAATATGAGACGAGGGGAGGAAAGGAGTTACAGCTATGTACATATAAATAGTAAGCTGCTAACTTTTTTCTCCTCTGTTGCACATGGAAGTCAATTTGAGAGTACTCATAAACTAAACTTTTCAGGGAATGGTTGTCATTATTCATTATTCTGTGATGAATAAAATCTATTTATCCCTGTATTCTAGCAATATTCCAATTTATCTTTATTGGTAAGATGTGCTCTGCATACCACTCAGCCCCTCTTTTTTTCCCCTCTCTACTGAAGTTTTTCAGTAACTTTGGGGGAAGATGGGCAGCCCTGCCTACCAGAAGCTGCAACCTACACTGCTAGGTCTGCATCCTCTCCTTGCTCTCCAGCCCCCTCTGTTTTCTCTTCCACGTACATTCAAAGGCCCTGAAGACATTTAGAGTTGAAATGTTTTAAATGACAGTTGCAGTTATGTTGCAGACTTTTAAGTTGCTTTGACCTGAAAAAGTCATCCGATGCCGTGTGTGTGTGTGTGTGTTGTACAATAATACAGGCTTTTCAGCTGTGTTGAAGTTGCTTGACTGCTTCCATGGCTGCTGTGTTCTCTGCCATGTAATGAACTGAACGGTAGAAGTTGCGACGCAATCTGTTCCCTCGATACACAGTTGGTGTGCGAGGCCAGGTGCAGTTTCTGATCACAGGACCAGTTTACAATTTATTCGTGCTGACAGACTAGCAGTGTTGGGGTGTTGGCCACGCAAGCTGGGCATCCTGAAGGAGTCTTTAAGATGGTTATATCTTTTAATAATTTAATTTACGTGTATGATGAGACACCAAGGTTTGCTTTGAGGTTGGACTAGCATTTTTATGGTTTTGTACCTCCTCAGTGTGATCTCTTAAAGTAGCACAGGGTGAAGTAGCAATGTCGTACCTATTAAATATGCCAGCTCAACAGAGTGTGGTTTTGGACCAAGACAAATGAAAATTGTTCTTGACAGTTAATCATTTAAAGCTGTAATGCGTAAAAGTAAAGGACCGACTCGCTGCCTTGCATTGCATGCTATTTTTATCAGGGTTCTGCCTGTGGCTCTGTGTTTGTTGCTTAACATTCAAGAGGCAGGTGTGGCCTGACCATACAGAATTGGCAGCCCAAAAGCTACTGCGTTCTGGAGCTGGCTCTCACCCAGGTTCCCTGCATGGCCTAGGGATGGCAATGTCTCCTTTTCCCCATCAGTAAAAACGTGGCAAAAATATCTGCTTGTCTTGCAGGGTTGCTGGAAGGAATCATTAGGTAACAGCTTTTAACTACTTTGAAGCTGAAAAATGTTGTGGAATTCTTAACTGTTGTTTAAATGATCTGAGGCAGATAAATCTTTCTGCCTTTCATGTTGGTTTTGTCGTACCACAAAAGCTTGTTCTAATTAGTGAAAAAATACTATAGTAACAATTAGTGCAAGACTGATTACTTAGAGTAGGCCTTTGAGATATGCATACTACTGTGTATTTGCTGCTTCAAGTAGTCATATTTTTAAATAAAAATAATTGCAGCCACACGGAGAAACCAAAGATTACAAAGTCACACATCCCAAATATAGGTGTAGGTTTAAGTTGCCCATGTGACCTCAGCCTGTGCTCCTGACTTGAATGCTTCTCATGTTTTCTTCTACCTCATCTTTGCGCTATTGAATACACAGAACGTCGTCCGTCGCTGTGAGGACGTGTCAGGATTATACATGAGTGGAAACCTTGGTCTTGGTGAAGGTCCTGGCATTGCCTCTTTGTCCCAGTCCGTGTCCTCTTTCGCTCCATCTCTTGCCGTTAAGGAGCTTGCCCAGTGTGACTGAAATCTGGGGAGGGGAGAATTCCAGCTGCTGAAATTGAAGATGCACAAATGACCACCAAGTTTTGGTGTTTATTCATGGGTGGAACGAAAGACTCATATTTCACAAATCCTCCTCTTTGCTAAATTTCAGATCATTCCCTAGCAAACACAGCTTTTAGAATGTGTCCAAGATTTTTGAATAGATGCAAAACAATGTATTTTTTTACTGGACTCTCTCCTGAAAACAAGACATTTGGCATTAAAAATCAGAAAAATGTAAGCCACTGAAAACAGTTTTGCAACAAAACTGGCAGGCATCGTAAGAAACACGCCTTCTCTGTAATACATCAGCACTGGGATACTACGTTTGTTGTGACTTAGGTATGATAAAGCCTGACTATCTCTAATTCTTGGGAGTTCATTTGTGTTCCACTAACAGATTAGTTATTACAGTCACCATAAAAAAGAATACAATTTTGCACAAACCTTTTTGATTTGTGCTATAGTAGGAAGCAATTACTAAGTTAGGATTAAATCCACAGAAGTGTCTCAGATGGAGGTATTCTGCCAGAAAGCTATCTGTTATTTTAAAGGTTTGGAATATCATCACCCATGTTTGAGATCCGGCACCATCCAGGGCTGCGGTAGGGGAGACACCAGACCCTGATGGCGCAGAGCCGAGGACTGGGAACCACATGCAGTCCTTGGCCAGGAGAAGGAAAATTGTTAAGTTGGAAATGCCGCTTTGTCCAAATGCAAAGATATGGACAATTGGGAATGGGGCAGCTTTTTCCTGACTCGTCTGCACCAACTTAAGATTCCTTACGTGCTTTTGCTTTCTAGCTTGCTTGGTCTGTGCCAGCTGGTCTAATTAAATATTTTCTCTCTACGTGCAAACCTCATGTTTTGTATCTTTAGACTTTTATGTCCTTGTTATTAATGCTTATGCAATTGGACTTTAAAACAAAATTTCCAAGCAAGAAAATGTGCACTATAAGAAAGGACAGAGTTGGAGAAGTGTCCCCTAGTAAAAACAAAGACAAAAACCCCATTTCTGTAATAAAGCTGACACCCATCTTCACTTCTATGCATATACCGTGTTTTCCTTGCTTTTTCCCAGTGTCTGTCTATGGTTCATACTCTTGTAGTTTACGATTTTCATTCAGTTTTTGACAGATGCACAGTTTTGGCAAAATCTCATTGTGCGGTGCTGGCTGTTTGAAGAAACATGGTGAAAAAGGGGGTATCAGCACTTAAGGTACTATGTTCATTTTCAAAATGCCACAAATAGTCCTGAAGCTTCACTATTAAACTGAAATAAAGTACTAATTCTGTGACAGGAGGAATATTATCTGCTTCCTAAAAAGAAATACCACAGTATTTATCGTGCCTTTCAGCTCGAGAGCTTTGGTGGTACACTGATGGACAAGAGCTCGTCTTTTCTTTTTAGCTTTCAAAAATACGCCTTTAGTTTGCAGGCTTATACCCTTATCCCAGCCTGGCTGCAGGTTAAAGTTTAGTTTTCATGTGCAAACATCCCAGGCTGACCCCGTGCTTCTCCATAGCGGGTGGACAATCCTTGGGCGGGCAGACGCGGCTGCCGGGAATTCCTGGTCACAGCAGGCCCTTAGGGCTGCGATACCGGGTTGTAACAAAACACGCTTTTGGAATGAATTACAGGGTGTGTTTGTGTGCCCTCTCAATTACCCTTCGATCATAACATCCTGTCAAGTCCTCAGGATGACACTTCCCTTGTTGCAAGAATTTTTGACCTGAACGAATTTAAATCAACAGTGAAACGCCTGCCGACCTCCAACAGCGTCAGCAGACCGAAACTTGTTACAGCGTGTCGTACAGTTGTCCGTGGACTTGGCCCTGGGCTGCGAAGACAGCGCAAACCAACCCACGTTGCTGCTGTACAGGGGCGCTCGGCCGGACTGACAGGAGAAAACTTGGTTTAAAACCGCCACTATTTGTATTTAATAGCGGCAGGGACTGAGACCTGAGCTGAATTCTGTCGCCTTGTACTGCTCTCTGAGCTCCGGCGGATTTCCGTCCCCTCACTCGAGCATCACGGACGCAGGCTGGTGTTCCGGGAGCCGGCAGACGACCGCGGCTGTGGCGACGCCGTCCCCGCCGCTGCGGCCCGCACTGCCCCCCCCCCCCCCCCCCCNGCGTCCCCCGCGCCCCCCCCCCCCCCCCCCCCCCGCCCGGCGGCCTCTCCCCACAGAAACACCGGCAGGGCGAGCGGTCGGAGGACGAGCAGCGCACGCCGGGGGCAGCTCGCCCTCCCGACCGCAAACGGCACAGCGCCGCTCTCGGGCCGCCGCCGCCATCCCAGCCCCGCTGCGGCCTCTACCGGCAGCGCGGCCGCCGCCGCCCGCCC
>VYXH01006416.1:98559-112585 GCA_013397275.1 Burhinus bistriatus | reverse complement strand
AACCCAGACCATTCTCTGATTCTGTAACTGTAAGGCCAGGAGCTTGCTCCCTTCAAGAAGTTCGATAAAGGTGAAGGTATCCTTTTTCAAAAAAGCAGAATTTCTTGGTTTAAGTTTCCTCATCAGACTATCTAGACAACTACAACATCTTCAAGCTCTGTATATACAGAGGAGGGAAGGAAGCAAAAGAATTTTAATTCGGAGATCTTCAAGGCAGGTACATTGTGAATACAAACTAGTTTTACAAAACCCTTAAGTGTACTAAGACACTCTACAGAAACATACTGAAATAAACTGGTGACAAATAGGGTAGAAATTCTGTGGAATGTTTCCAGAAAATATAGAGGAAGATATAGTAGAAAGGGAATGAACTATGGGAAAAGAGGAGAAAAAGAAGCCAATAACAACATTTACCAAAAAAAGTGTATAATTACTACATATTGTACACTTGTTTTCTTTCTGTTATGCAGAGTGTTATGCTTAAATATAGAAGTGACCTTTGCAACCTATGAAACTGCAGAAAGCCATACAATGTAACCTATGAAGTTTTAAAGTAAGGCAGTATGGTGAAGTAAAACTTTCATGAGCAAACTCAGAAAGGGATTGCACATGACCTGCATACCTAGCAACTACGCGAAAAAAAAAAAGAGTATTCAAATGTACCAGCTTGATAAAAACATGCTGAACAACAGCAGATATAAGTGGAGGGAAAGGAAAAAAAAAAAAAAAAGGATATCCTGTATTGGATAGAGTTCTTGTGAAATTTACTCATACTCCTAAGCCTTCAAATACATGCACCATTAAAGTGATGAACACAATTTTAAAAGGTCAAAACCAAGAAACAGTAGGAATGCTATGGGATATCACTTAAGTTTTTTTAAAAGATTAAAAATGAAGTTACTTCAAACAGACAAAAAATAAAAACATCCTTGAAATTAAAAAACTGACCAAGTATCTGCGTAGGATTGGCCTGGTCAAAGGTGACAGCATCCTTCTTTGGAAAATAAATATTTTCAACTTTAGCTGATGCTGATTGGTAGGCGCCCATTCCTACATAAAGGAAATAAGAAAAGTTCAACAGTGTACCAAAGTGTCTCACATAGAACAATATACCAGTAAGTCTCTCCTGCTGGACATTACTCAGAAAAACGTCTTTTTAAAAAATTGAATGCTTATGCAAATAGCCGTCATTCCTTACATTATTTTTACATTCAAGGGTTAAAGCTTAAAGCAATACATTCACAAACTTTTCTCATTCCATGTAAAAATTTACTATACAAGTGTAAATTATTAACAGTGATTTCTGAATTACATGAACTAAATACACAGTCATTCATAGGAATAGGTGTTGCAGTTAAAAGATGAAAATGGCAAGGGTCATTGTGGAACAGAGATCCCTCCTGCCCCTGAAATCTTATCTTTAGATTATTTTCATAATGAATGGGCAAAGGTTTTATATATTGGAAGATTTGCAGATATGACCAAATTATGTCACATGCAATAGTAGCCTGAAATCTCTTTAGAAAGAGAGTAATAAAAAGCTTTAATCATGACTTCTGATGATTTCCTACAATGACAGGTGAACTAGTGGCTGATATTGTGTAACTTTCATTAACTACATATATCAGTTTCTTTGATCAACAACGTAACTACTAGGAAACCAAAAATCCTCTACAAAAACAGATCACTATCACATATTTTAAAATTTCTGTGCATGATTCCTGTGTGTAAAGGAAGAGTCTGTTATCCTTATTTTCTGAATAATTTTGAGAGTATAAGCAGCTTCAATTGCTCATTATTTTTAATTAAATATAAATTTACATTGATATAGAATCCATATCAAAAGAAAAACTGAAGCAAAAGATCAGGGATGCTTTTCATTGGCAGGCATCATCTCTTACCTGTATATGGATCAGCCCCACCCACTGGAGCTACTGTATTTGATGCTGAACCAGGGACATAGCGACCAGCACCTGAACGGAGACATTAGGATTTTTAAACACCACCACTGGTAAAGAGGTAATGTTTACCTGTATTTAGTTACTGGTTTTCAAACATCACTATTAAGGGTGTTATTTTTCACGAAACGAATTAACGCTAAGTCTTTAACACTTCCTGAAATTTAAGGATTAAATCTATGCCTATGTGTAAGGGTGGTGCCGGTGGTGATGATGGCATTTGTAAGCTCAGTGACACACAGCTGGGAGACATTCTGGCATGGTCTCTGGCACACAATGGTGCAAAGGCCCTCAGCACAGCAGATACTTTATCCATGACAAGCTACAGGGGGACAGTACCACTGCCCAGGGCTCGCCTCTCACTGTGCCTGGGGCCAGCAGTGGCCTCTCATATGGGAGGTGGACTCTGTGGCACTGAGGCCTCAGGTGAAGGAACTGCAGGGTCTCTGCATCTGCAGAGACCACAGCCTGAGCCACACAAAGCAAGGGAGGAGAGACAGGTGGAGACTACAGTAAAGTAAGAACAAAGAAACAATGTCAAGATGGGGAAGGCTGAAGGCTGTGGCTTTTGGCAACAGCTCTAAGGCTTCTTCTCCACCCATAGATCTGCAAATGCAGAACAGGCACAGTGCCCTGGCACTGATGAGGACAAACACTCAACAGGGGATGCATCAGAGCTAGCTGAGACTGCACCTCGTGTCTGAAAAAAGGGGAAAGGCAAGCAGCAGTGATAGGAGGCTTCCTCCTGCAGGGTATGGAGGCATCCATCTACTGACAGGACCTGATATCTTGGAAGGTTTGTGTCTGCTGGAGGCCAGCATGCTGCAGAGACTGCCAAAGCTTGCCTGGCCTTCAAACAATTACCCTGCTACTCTTCCACATGGGCATCAATGATACTGGCAAGGAAGTTCTGGAGAGTATCTAGAGCGATTAGAGAGCTCTGGAGGCAAGCATGAAGGGCCCAGGTGGTGTTTCGTTGATGCTGCCAGCAAAGCAAAAAAATCTTGAGTAGAAGCAGGGTCATCCAGTGCGTGAGCAACTTGCTGCATGGCTGGTTTTGCAGGCAGAACTTTAGCATCAATGACTACAGGACCCTCTTTGAGGAGCAAGGGCTACTGATCAGAGCTGAGATAAGTCTAAGAAAGCAAGGCTGGAATGTCTTTGCAAATGAGCTTGCTAAACTGGTGAGGAGGCCTTTAAACTAGCTATGCCAGGGGAGGGTTAGAATCTAAAATTTAGGGTGGAAGCTACCAATAAGCTACCAATAAGAAAAAAGGAGTAATAAGTAAAAAAATACTACTATGAATATACTCATTTCTGTGTTGGCCATGCCTCTGAGAGTTTGACAAAACATAAGGTTTAAGACAGAGGACAGAGTGACATGAGGCAGATGAGACAGCGGAGGGCTCTCCTAAACAGATCTGGACATGCTTTGACAGTGGCAGAGTCCACCTTATCAGTCTGTCCCACAGTACTGCCCCAAATGGAGAACTGCAAGAAACAGTGGTCTGGAGTCGAACGCTGAATGCAACTGAACACAATAAAATACGCATCTTAAATGCTAGCAAGAGAGATGATGAATTTTACATTACCTGTAAATGGATCTGCTGCAGGTATTGTACTTGATCCAGATGAAGAACCTGGAACGTAACGTCCAGCACCTAGTAAAATGGTAAGAAAAGCAATGACTACTATACACAGCTTGATGTTATTAAAGTGTCAATAGTTTTCAGACAGAAGCAGCTCAAAAATAAAGCCAAACATCAAATAAGTCTTATTGTTTATTGTGTCATTGCAAGAAATCTGATCCTAGCCACGCAGAAGTCCTCTGATGCTGAACAAATTCTTCCTAATTATCTGAGGGTCAGAAATTTGTTTTCTGGGGCATATGCATTACACATTTGGATGCAGCCAAATCAAAAGTATATGCATAACTTCAGATGACTGCAGCTCCATGAGTTACAGCTGAACCTGATTAGCCTGTAGTGTCATTTCTAGTTCATTGCAAGAAAATGATTTAGCTCAAGTATTTTTATGATGTTTTATTCCTAAATTAATTTTTGTGAAACTAGTTGAAATAAGACTGGTTTATTTTGTAAATATGATAAGCAGGATGTAACTGATTAACATGGTTCAGCTTATGAGTAATTAACTTGTTCTAGTTCCATATGCTCCCTGAAAAAGGGTCATTTATGTATTTAACTCAGTTTCAGTTCATCCTCTAGCTAAATTTTTGTATATTATTAATTGCCTTGACAGCACCTGGCCACCTCTTAAGAGTAGTATGAAAAGTGGAGTTTTCTTCCGCTGGAAAAAAAGACTAGACTGAAAAATACAACTGGCTTGATTAAAATTTTGTTGAAGATTTGTTCTGATAAATATTTCACAAGTTTGTCAAGTCTTCATATTGTTTTTTCTCAGATCTATCTGTGCCTTGCCCTCAATCATTTGAGGACATGGAAGTCCTGCAGAACTGCAGGAGCTACAACACTGAGATCTGCCTGAGCAGACAGTGAGGTGGACTGAAAACTGGCTGAACAGCCAGGCCCAGAGGGTGGTGATCAGTGGCATGACATCTAGTTGGAGGCCAGACACTGGTGGTGTACCCCAGGTGTCAGTACTGCGTCCAGTCCTATTCAACATCTTCATTAATGATCTGGAAGATGGGTCAGAGTGCACCCTCAGCGAGTTTGCTAATGACACAAAACTGGGAGGAGTGACTGATGTCACCATTTAAGTTTATAATTTTTACCTGTAAACGGATCTGAAAATTGAGCACTTGTACTCAACAATGTTTGCCCCTTAGTGTTGTCCATAATAAACTTGGCCACCTGATCCAGAAACATAGGATTTAGATCATTCTTTTGCAGGAAGTTGTATGCAGTCAGCCAAGGATCATCAGTGATGTTATACGGCAGTTTGTAGGAAGGCCCACTTTCATTTACATCAATAGTGAAAACATAGTCATACTCCTTTAAACAGATTAAAAATAAAAACAAATTAGAGGAGTTTGTCAGCACTTTTTACATAAGGATGTATGAAATGCAGACTAATAATGGGCCAGGGCTAAGCCTAAAAACTTACATAGGCTGTAAGTAAGAAATACTTAAACCATATTCTGTGTTTTACAGAATGCTCTGTCTCAAGAAGAGCAGGCTAGAACAACGTATCATGATAATGTGTGTGCAGATATCTTACAAAATAACAGATGCACCAGGTAACTCTCATGGACAGCTCTGGCTACCTGCAAAGCTATAGGGCAGTCAGATGCCTCAAAAAA
Source organism: Burhinus bistriatus (assembly GCA_013397275.1). Classification (NCBI taxonomy): domain Eukaryota; kingdom Metazoa; phylum Chordata; class Aves; order Charadriiformes; family Burhinidae; genus Burhinus; species Burhinus bistriatus. The sequence goes on along the minus strand of VYXH01006416.1, from coordinate 107,347 downwards.
TTTCAGTCTTAAAAGCACACTTCTAATACGAAAAAAACCAACAGGTTACTAAGGTTTCTTTAAACCATGTGAGAGATAAAATTGGCATCTCAAAGGCATTCCTTCTGTGGTGGCACTAGACAGACTTTTATGTGTGTATTTAAGTCAAGGAAACGTTTTTCGGCTTATCTGTCTTTAGGTTCAAAAGTTACTATAGAAAAGGGGTACAGAAAGCCTGGTACCTAACATTTTAGGCAAGCCTCGCATTATAAATTGTACGGTTCACTTTCTTTGGAAAGGAAGTTAAAACTAACTTTTCAAGGAATTAGCAATAAATACTAGAGAACGTGATCATTTCTCTACTAATAGTTTAGTCTTCTCCAAAATAATTTGTCTGCATTGGCTTGCTCATTTTACAATGTGTGTTTCAAAACTAATACAGCAAGTAGTACTTGCTAATACTTCTACCTCTGCGTTTTAATAAATCAAAGACAACAAAAAAAGTACCAACAAATACCTATTTTCTAAATTATATTTTATCTGAGCAAAGACTGGAATAAATTTTTAACAGGACATTAAGCATTCTACTTAGGGAGAAATAAAACCAATTAAGGTTTGCTTATACCTTTCCTTCAAATAAAACCTTTCCAGATGTTTGTTGTGTGGCTCCAGAAGAACCTACAACATCGCCAATCTTTATCCATCTTCCTTCACTAACACTCCACTGATATGCTTCTACTTTCCCATTATCTTTAATAAGCCGTGTCTGTCCATCTCTTGTTCCTGTAGACAGGAGTGTTTAAGCGTTTGAACAAATTCAAGAATATGATTTACTTTAGGAGAGAAAAAAGTCCTAAAATGTGAGCGCTATTTGAAGATGAAAAGATAGTTCACCAACATTTAAAGTCATACCACAGGAAATAACTAGATACTAGATGCCACAACAAGAATACCAGAAATCTTGACAACACCATTTTACAATTACGGTAATGGTATCTGCCACCAGACTAAGCTGCAAAAGCAATCCTTAAGTCAACTATTTCAAAAGTTTACCATTTTCCCAGGGAGATGACAATCAAGAAAGGTGATATTCTCCCATGGTCTAACAAGATGGGAAGCTTCATACTATTGTAAGATTTATGCCCCTTGCTGATCAAAGCCAAGGGCTGAGGTCACTGTTTACTTCACCTTGGGAAAAAGTATTTGTCTGTTTAAGAGTAATCTTAAGAACCACTGCTTCCACTGTACTTGCAGTAATCTCCCGAGTACCTCGAAAGTGTAAATCAAGTAAAGACAAACTTTTTCAAGCCAAAAACTAAAGCAGAAAATTTGCATCTATTTTTCTTTTAGGAAAAAAATTGACATTCAGTAGTCCTTTTGCAAATTAAATAACCGTCTCATATACTATTGGCACAGCTAGCATAAGAGATCTAAAACATCTTGAACACACTGCAGCATCCCGAGTTCCACCTTCTTCTAAACTCTCATATGAGAAATATTTTTTACCATTTTAGTCTACAAAAAAAAAAAAATTTGAACTACAGCCTTGCCTTCAAAAGAATCAATGAAAGGATAGTAGAGCAAAATTAAGCTCTTTTCTTCAGTAACTCTACTGAAAGTGATCAAAGCTTTAATTTGGAAACTATGGAAAGTTTCAATACCTCAGAACCAAGATCTGAAGGTATCTCTCACCTGACAAAAGTACAATAACTTACCAGGATCCTTAAGATGTTCTCTTCCAGGAAGGTCATCAGCATTAATATCTCCTAAATCACCAGTTTTAGGGTCAATGGATGCTTGGGAAAGCTCATTTTCAAAAGCTTGAATCTCCTCAGCACTGGCTGTACGTTCCAAAGACTCTGTAAACACTCTTATAATTCCATCACTGAATGGAGAGAAAAACATTCAAACAGAAATTCTATTTTAAATGTCAAAATGATTACATATATTCTAATAGTGACTTCTATGTCATTAGAAACCATCGTTATTTCTAACAACTCCTCCCAATTATTTTTATAAGAGGAATTCACTCTCATGCTAAAAACACCCAGAGAAGGACTTAATAGGTAATCCCATCTGTAGTAAAATTTTAAAACTAAGGTAAGATATACCTATTAAAAGGATTTTTCATTTAGGACTTGTAAGTCCGTTCTCAGTCTATTCATGGTTTACCATATTCCCAAAGAACTCCCTCTACCTCTGCAATTCACATAACAGAAGAATGACTTTTTGGATTAAGTATAGCACGTTTAAATTTAATCCACACACACACTTTGAGGGCTGCATTTTTAAATATAGATGAAACTGATATCCAAAGCGATGCCTGCAATTTCATCAAGGATTTGCAGATTTAGATCCAAAAATACACGGAGAGTAAAACCTGAATACCTTGCACCAACTACGATGTCACCATTGTCTAACACACAGCAGCACCATACAGACTGCGCTGGGAGTCTGATAGTTTGAGCACATTCCCCTTGTTTCCAGATTCTAAGAGATCTATCCTCTCCAGTAGTTACAAAATCTGAAAAGAAAAATTAATAAAAACTTTTAAAGTGTATTTTTAGTGTACTGTGATACTGCCATTTTGCAACTGGGTATCTAAAAATTAGAACAGTAAAAGAACCTTTCTACAATTTAATACTTCTCTCAGTTGCAAGAAGAGAGCTAAAAGAAAACCACCGCATAGCTGCCTTCTCAAAAAAAATAAAGTGCATAAATTATAGACTAATCAGCCAGACAGGGAATGAAATTACACTCAGGACAAACAAAAGATTCCTTCCTCCTTTCAAGAGTTTAAACAAAGACCTTTGAATAATTTTGTAACCATCATTGTTTTATCTTACACTGTACTTGCAAGGTAAGCCTGCTTTTTCAGGCAACATGCATAAAGCACTGTTTAAAGTCTATAAACTCCTCAATGAGGAATTCTAACGCATAAGAGACTTCCAACATACACATCCACTAATATACATGCAATTTACCTGTTGAACAAGTGTGCAAGTGTCCCATACACCACACAAAGGTCACTGACTTGAAATTTCTTCTGCAACTGTCTTGCAAGTTAGTTCTGAACCTCTAAAACTCTAACTCTGAAAACAAATGCAATTAAGCCCCACAAATAAAATTCTTAATCTAAACTATTTATAATATATTTTGAAAACTTTCTGTGGAAGTATCTAAATTTGTATTATCTCAAACTGGTAAGGCACGCATTACCATTTCAGTACTCAGCAACACTGCTGAAATACAGGTGGCAACCTAGATGATAGTTTTCCCTATCACTTTGCCAGAGTTTCACTTATGCCTTACAATTAGGCCTAACCCAGGACCTTTCAGCTCCCCTACTGCCAGAGTAATTCTGCTGGAGGTGTGATCTGGAGTCAATCACAATTTATTGTTTTTAATTATTTACACTAAGGAAAGAAGTAAATTAAACACTACCTGAGTTCTTTAGTTGTGACAGCTCCACAGAACTACAGAATGCCTACCCTGTCATTTCATTTTGGAAGAATGTTCAGTAATAGTCACAAAAATAATCCTACCTTTACATTGAGGGAAGACAGAGATGCTGTATATATAATTTGTATGTCCATAATACACCTGCAGACACTCGCCAGAGATCTGCCATCTTCGAACACTAGCATCATTAGCACAGGAAAGGAATTCCATTTCACTGAGAATAGCTAAACCTCTCACACAATCTTCATGTCCTTTATAAAAGAAAGGAAGACTTTTAATGCAGCTTTTCTTTCCATTAGCAGCAGTATACCATTTCTATTTAGCTCGCATCTAAATTCTGGCAATCCATCTTCATTACGGGACCCATTAAAAAAACCAAAGGCAATTCTTTGTTCATTATTATCTGAAAAAAATCTAATTGTTTCAAAAGCGATGTGACTTCTGGGCATACAACTTGAGAGACTTTAAAAATCCTGCCTAAAAATGGTTCAATTTATCTACACTGTTGTCAAGTTTTAAGTTTTTTCTCTTTTTAAAAGAACACATGACCCTGATGAAATTACCAACTGCAACAACATTTACCAGTGAATGTTCTTTCACATCTGCCTGCCTTCCACAGTTTAATAGTTTTGTCAGCTGAACCAGTCAACATCAATCCCTGTTCAGGCAGTATTTTCACTGCCCATATTGCAGCTGTGTGACCCTGCAAAAAACCAACATTATTAGACTTGCCAGAATCAAATTGAAAGTACCTATTTTATATTCACTTAGAGGAACTTCATACCTGTAATGTCATCATACATCTGTCATTCAACCAGACCTTGGCTGTTGTATCCCATGATCCGCTTAATAATGTGCCAAATTTCCCAGATGAAAGGCTGCAAACTGGAATGAACGTTCCAATCAGCACTGACAAGTTTCCTGCATTGCCACCAATCTTATGCCAGCAATTTAAAGTGATTTATTCAAGAAGATTTGCTTGGTATTAGTAGCATATTTAGTGTTGAGGAGTTTGGGGAAGAGTTAAGTGGAACTGCAACCTAGAAAGGCACTGCTTAAAAATTTCTTCACTTTAGAGGATAAAATTTCACACCTTTTTGCCATTCATATATTTAAATATCTCTTAGTACCAGATTACTTCTCATCAGCCTAGAATATGTTGACAAACAGGTTAGATGCCTAGTCAAGACACAGAATTAATGAAAAGGTTTAGTTTTAAGATTACAGGGAAAGTCAAGATTTAATCAATATGTATTAATTTATGTCCTCAAGAAGCAAGATTTTGTACAAAAAATACTTAGTTCATCTTCTTGAAAGGCAAGCTACTACCACAAAATTGTGGTGACATTTAAAGATTTAGCAAAAAGATAATCTGGAAATGCTCCAGTAATACACAGGTATAAAACTGAAAACACAGGGTGGTAATAAGGTTTTCTAATAAGTTCACAAAAAGAGCTAAGTCATAAACAGAGTACTCTGTCCATCTAATCATTCGAAAAAGAAAAGTATGGCCTGATATTTCTTGCTTTTGTGACTCCACAGTGAGAACCAGACAGTATTCTACCCATCACTTCTCATATCCTACTTTTTCCCCACTTTAAAACAGATTTTACAATTAGTGTAATTTTACATTTTTTTAACGTTTCACATTACTGTAAAAATTGCTACAAATACGTTTTTGTAGGGAAATCTATAACTTGTCTAGAACATTTCATCACTTTTTACACCTCTGGTAGGAGCATGTCATGTTATTTTAACTGCTCATGCATCCCAGGTTTCTGATCAAATACCTGAGTTACTCCACGCCTCCTTACACAGTGACATTTTCTTTCTTTCTTTCTCAGAGAAAGCCAAGTGCTTTATAATATAAACATAAATTTTAGGTGCTGTTTAGCAGTCCAGGGTATTTTCAAACTAGTCTCCACAACCATTCTTTAACACAATTAAAAAAAGCCCCAAAACCTCCAAGACTTCAAATGTTTATTTTTGCTACCCTATAATTACATTATTAGACTGTTCAAAGGTCTATTAAATACTAGATCAGCTCACTGTCGTGTTTTAACCCCAGCCAGCACCTTGGGTCACGCACCCACTGGCTCAGTTCTCTCCCTTCCCCAGAAGGTCAGGGAGAAGATGAAGAAAAGGAGGGGAAAGGGGGGAAAAAAAAAAATCCTTGTGGGTTGAGGTAAAGACAGTTTAATAGAACAGTAACAGAAAAGGAAAATAACAATAACAATAATGACACAAGTCACTCGCACCACTCGGTGAGTTGGTACCACCCTGAGCAGCGATCGCGAGTACCCCCCCGCACCCTGGCTAACCGCATTTATATACTGAGTATGACGTCTATGGTACAGAATATTCCTTTGGCCATTCCATCATTCTGTCTATGCGTCATATCAGCTTCTATGCGAAGCTAAAAAAAGTCCTTGAAAAATATAAACATCACCTGGCAACAACTAAAAACAATATGCATTATTGACATTCCTTTCATACCAAATCTGAAACACAGCAACCTCTAGGAAAAAAAAATTAACTCAAGCCCAGCTGAAACCAGGACACTCACAAAAAGAAAAACTTCATATGCTCATACGAAAATTGCTGAATCTTATTATATGGCTCAAGAAAAAGTATACAAAGTTGGTTTAATATGTCACATGCTGCACTGACCTGACTAAAGAAAGATGACATTTCTGTAATGAGCTTTTAGTCTTTACTACATATTTAAAGCACCAACTAATATTAGATCCCCACCTACGTAACAAAATAGGCAGTGAAAGTTTGTTTATTTAGGAAGCTGACTTTTTCTACTTCTATCTTTGGCATAAAAATTACACTTAATACAGAGAGAACTAAATTAACTGCTTCTTAAAAATCCAACTCTTCGCAAACGGGTGATCATTCTGTAAATTGCCACATGTTCATATATACAGTAAAAGCTCAAGCATTCATCAGTGTAAACTTGGAAGTCCTTGCAATGAACTGCCACTGCATGAATTGAAATTATAAAATCCTATTTGCAGAGGCCATAATTAAATAGTTTGCTATGTTAAATACCAAAGAAACCAAAATTGAGTTTTATAACTCAACTTAATTTCCTCTCTAACAAATCACGTTAACTTTTATGCAACAAACTCCAAAACAACTCCAAAACAAAATGACTACATACCTGTGTTCTTATGACCCTTAAGGATGTAAAGAGGAACTGGATTGTCAACTGTGAAAATGCAAATATTATGATCATTGCCACCAGTTGCTATCAGCCCACGAGGATAGAGGTCACTTGGAGGTATGATGCACACGCACGATACAAAATTTGAGTGGCCACTCATACAGTGCATTTCAGTAAAACCCCTGTTAAGACTAAACATATATGATAATCAGTTCCAAGTCATGACAGAAACAGTAGTTATTTGAGGCACTGAATTACAACAGGTGTTTTATACTCCAACTCTTGAATTAATAACTAGGCTTGCATTATGCTGAATACATACTGTGGATGACCTAGAAAGAATGAAAAACTTAACACAAACATTATATCACAGCATTCCAGCTCAGTAAGCAATATTTAAAGTTTTCCACTCATTTTTCAGTAATGGTACACCTGGAAGGACTTAGTTTTGGTTTTCCTTGCTCATTGGCAAACACTATGCCCAATTTGATCAGTAATTAGTTTGCCTTTATGAAATCTTTTGCTATCTCAAGACCCAAATATGTACCCCAATATACCCTAAAATAACACAGCATGTAAATGAAGGAAGTTTACTGCCTGCCAGATCTATTCACCGGCTCTTAATTAGAAGCACTGTAGAGGTTTAACAGTTAAACAGATTATAACTGGTTCAAGCAGCACCCTTATTTCTTCATCATAAGCCAGCCTCAATAGTTATAGCACTAACTGGAAAAAGCTAGTTATCCCCACATAATAAATGTGTGGGCTGTAGTAGTACTTGGTTGGGTTTTGTTTTTCTTCTTTCTGTGTTTGTTTTCCCTCCACCCCAAAAAACGTAACGTATCATATTACACTGTCATACTTCATTCTCTAATGCTTGGAAAGCTTGGAATACGTAGGGAAATCATGATACTCTTAAATTCTAAAACGTCTTCTCTGGTGAAGGTACAGAGAACAAATGAAGGTAACATATCTTCCTGTAAAATTTAAATAACAAAAATAACATACAGCAGTTTGCTTACCCACTGAACCCTGCCTACTGTAATCCCAGAGTCTTCAAAGCAGAAAGTGATAATCATTACCAACGCTATGACTCTGCATAAGTTACTCATGTCTTCCTCACACAGCCCTCAAAAACTACGGGTTAGAATTAGACTTCCTTTCCTGCAACAGATTTCTACGCAATTTAACAAGTTCTTCCCCTTGTGATGAGAGATTTAACAAGACACATTTAATGAGATTATTCTCCCCCCCCCGACACACCCAACTGCAGAGCTACAGAGATCAATTTAAACACACGTGCGCATTCAGGCAAATTAGCCAATTATCCCTGTTTCACTGGAAGGCATTGGAAAGCATATCATGCCTAGCAACTTCAGAATGCAGTTCACAATTTGCAACTATAGACAGGTGAGACGATATGTTCCGTGGCTTCCTGCAATATCCTGTATCTCCACCACTTCCTACGCACACTGCTTAGCAGTGCCTCTTCTAGTCACAACGATATGCTGCAAAATTTACTGAGTGAATTCAACAAGACAAATCCAGTAGGAGACAACCCTGTACAACATGAATATCAGAGAAAATAATGTTGGGTTTTTTTTTTCCTTTTCCAATGCCTTTGTGTATTTAAATTGTCTGTGTAGTTTTTCGCTCATATTCTATTTTATGATCAAAACATTCTGCTCAGCAAGGGCGAGAAAAGGGGTGTTTTTTTAAATACTCAAAGCATATCGCCTTACTGTCAAAAATGCAGCACTGTTACACAGCAGGATTACTTTGGTACTGAACACCAAGAGGTGTAAACAACATAAATACCACCCGGAAAAAAGACCCCCAGATTTATAGACATTATTAGCGTCTACAAAGAACGCTAAAATATCGATATACAGTTAACTGTTTGAGCAAATACAACCTTCCTCAAAAGCAGACATGCANCATGGCGGGAGGCCGCTGAGGTGTCCTGACACAGCAACTAGCCCCGCCGCCGCCGCCGCTACCGGAAACCGCCACGCGCCGCGCCGGAAGAGCCGTCACTGGGCAGGCCGGCAGTGGGTCGCGAGACTCCATCTCCCGGCAGGCACCGCGCCGCGGAGGGCGGGCAGAGCTGCCGCGCTTCCGTCGCGAGGCACGCTGGGAGTTGTAGTCCCGGCGGGCCACGGCAGGGGGCAGTCA
>VYXH01006416.1:70475-98484 GCA_013397275.1 Burhinus bistriatus | reverse complement strand
CGCTGTTGGGCTGGGTGGTTGCTGCGATACCGGCTCCGTTGTCGTTGTTAATGGCTGCCTGGGAGTCCGGTGAGAGGAAAGGGGTGCTGCCTCCTGGGAAGCGGGATCGGCGCCTTTCTGCGGCTCCGCCGGGCTTCCCGGTTCTGTAGCTGGGGCCGCTGGTGCTGTGAGCTCCCCACCTCCCCGCCTCCAGAGGCCCTCAGCCCTGCCTGGGGTCAGGTTTTTATCGCCCTGGGGGAACGGGTACTTCTGCCTGTTTGGGTCATGGCTGACAGTACTGCCATCTCACAGGGCCCGCCGAGCTACTGCCTGGTAGCCTCACCGATCCGAAACGCTGTCTCTGTATGTTACGGCTGGGGGGGAGCTCCTCAAGGGGCTGGTGAAAGCTGCCAGGATTTGCCAGGGGTCGTGCAATCTGTGTTTGCACTGGTGACTGGTGGTGTCTGAAGGACTGTCTGCAGATAACCCAAATGGGTATTTACCTCAGCTGTTCGCTTCCAGGTTCTTTCATGAGAGACTTGAACTCTGTGGGCAGATGCTGAAACAATAAATGCCACAAGAATTAGCAGGAGTTGTCTATTTAACAGTCTAAACTGACAACTGACTAAGCACTGGAGAGGGACTACTGTCTTATCTTAGTTATGGAGCTTCTGTGGTCCTTTCTGAGCACTCTTTCTGTCTCATAGCATGCTTTTCCAGTAAGGAGGTGCTTTGCAGATTTCCAAAGAAAACTAAGCTCCTTTTAATAGGGGGAAGAATTAAACTTTAAAGAGTTGATCTCTGGTAGTTTTAAAGAACTTGTGCAAATTAAAGGACTATTTCTGTCCCTCTTTCCAGGGAGAAGTTCAAAAGGGAGCAAATATGGCCAGCAGTCACAGACCTCCAATAGCTCGTCCTTCTTCAAGAGCAGGAATAGGGCTGACTGCAAGGCCTACCTCTTCATCAAGGACTCCATCAGCAACCAGAACAGGAACAGGGGTATGTTGAAAAATCTGAAAATGAACGTCAATATAGTTAGATTTTTTTTTTTTTCCCTTGTAATTTTTTTAGTACCGTGACTGGAGCAATAGTTTCTCAGGACAAATTTTAAGATTTTAATTTTGTACAGAGTCCTGTTTTCTAATTTTGACTGAAACGGGTCAAGAGGGTCTTGCATCAAGAGTTCACCTAGGAGACCTTAATAGCATTAATGTTGCAGACAGAGGGAACAATGAACAGCTGCTCTAAGGTAATCTCTTACCCTTCTGCAGCAAACATTTGACTGAAACTTCATTTACCTGAAGAGTTGTAAATGCTGAAAGATTCTTATAGGAACAATATATAGACTAACTTAAGTTTTTAATTGCTTTGTCAATTGCATAAATTCATAATTCAGAGTGGGGAGGCTTGTGTTTCATTTTGTTTATAGATGCCTCCTAGTACATCCAGACCTGGTTCTCGTGGTGGTTCTTCGACTACTGGAGGAGTCTTACCATCTCAGATTAAAGTTGCAGACCGTCCAGTGACTCAACAGGGATTAAGTGGAATGAAAACTGCAATGAAAGGTATTTTTGACTGAAAATAGCTATCAAGGTGTCTGCAAACCTTTTAAAGGAATATTTAGGTTTTTAAAGGAAAACTTTTCATTGCTGTATAAATTGCAGAGTGAATAGCTATGATTAATAGGAATAGCAGAAAGGAAAGGAAGATTAAAACATGCCTCTTACATTTTCTTTGCTTTTGGCAGTCGGAGAAGAGAAAGGCGTTTCTGTGCCTGAGCTGCATTTAAAAGTCATTCAAAAGAATAGAACAGGATAAATTGTGTCTTCTTCTGTCACTGCAGAATAATTAAAATACTGTGTTATAGAGTTACTTCTATAGCTGAAAAAGTAATGTTTATTTTCACAACAGTCTAAAATGAATTTCTGCCTTCATTTGTTTTAATCAGGTAAAATCTATTTAAGAACACTGAGAAGATGGCAGTTCTCTCCCTGCAAGTTCTGCAGATTGGTTTCGTAGTTTACAATTCATCAAAATTAGTTGTTTTCTAACAAAATGTCATCTTATTCTCCTTTGTCAGGCCCTCAGAGACAGATAATGGATAAAACCTACTACCTTGGACTACTGAGGTACGTCTTAAGAACACGTTCAAACTGCAGAAGGTTTAATACTCTGTTCGCTTTCTGACATGAAGTTTGTTGTGCCTAACAATACAGTGGGATAAGTGGTGTTCACTTATAATGAAGTCTTTCCTGTTATAAGAGTTAAGGTCATTTTTCATATAGTTTGTAGGAGGAAAGGAATTTTATGCTTATGCCCAAGTACAGGTAGATTCCTTTGACATTTTGTTATTAGGCTTGCTAAGTTAAAGGTATTCCCACAGCATTACTAAAAGGAGGGTCAGTGATTTTGAGCTTCTTCCTGTAACGCTTGATCAGTCTGATAGCTCCATTTGTAAGAAGTAGCATCACAGACTAAGCACTTTTTAGTGTACATTTCAGGTGGTTTACTTGGATTGTACATTGAGCTGACACTGACAAAGGCAAGGCCTTGCGGAAGCTGTATTGCATATGCTACTTTGTCAGTTGATCATATTGCAGTATTGAATATGAGTCCTAAAAGATGTCATTTTAAATATGGATGATACCCACATTCTGTGAAATGATACTATGATTTTTTTCCTGTCCATTTGAGAATAATTCACATCTGTTTCACCAGCAGGGGCAAAAAGTTAATTAAAACATTTTATTTCATATCCAGGTTTTCTAACAACTACTTGTGATTTTATCTATTAGAACCAGTCTGCTTTTTTCCTCACTTACTCAGCTCTTCTTTGAAATACTGCTTTGAAACGTGGTGCAGTGTGAGAAAGATACTGATTGCATGTCTTGTAAAATATAATTTCTGTTCTATGTTTTATTTGTACATTCAAATGTTAATGATTCTTTTTGTTTATTTTTTGCAGAAGCAAAACAAATGAACTTACAACAGAAATTAACAAGTTGCAGGAAGAAGTAGAAATGTACAAACAAGAGAAATCTGTCTATTTGTCATATGAAAAAAGGTGAGATGTATTGCAGCTAATGCAGTGCTAACTTTCTCAGTCACAAGACTACTCTTGCATATTTTGCAGGCTTCAAGGAACCATTAAATAATTCTTTTTTTCATTATTTTGTTTTTACATGTGCAAATCTTCCCATATTAAGTTTGGCTTTTTGTTTTGTGTTTAGGGCAGAGGCTTTAGCTGGTGAAATCAAAGAATTTCAAGGTCAGCTAGCAGACTACAACATGGTATGCTGCTGTCAGCTTTTGATACTGAATGATCTCCCTTCTATCATTTACTTTGTACTGCTTTTGCTTTACTTCAGCATCTTTTTTTTATTGACATTTCTCTGTAAAACGTACCGGTTAATACTGCCTTTTATTCAGTTATTGCAACAGAAAAAGATGGAAACTAAGGAAAAAAAAAAAAAAAAAAAAAAAAAAAAAAAAAAAAAAAGGAAGTATACTATACATTGGGAGAAGCAGTTGCATCTGGATTTAAGAAATTACTGTTTTGTAATATTTGTGGGTTTGATGATGATCACTTCTGAAAACTGTATATAATCTGTTAAGATTCCCAAATAATGTTTTTTCCACTTGTAGTAACATAAAATTTCTGTGTTTTCATGAGCGCTTTGTGAGTTTTTACCTATTTGTCTGATTTTCTTGTTTCTAATTAAAAATAAGGAGAGCAATAATAGGTTGGAATTCTGTCTCATTTCAGGTTGTGGATATACTTAACACCAATACGGATATGGCAGAGGTAATTCGAGATTACAATATGGTAAGAATTACGATATTTGCTATGTTTGAATAGTCAAATGGTGTGTGTTACATTCTTGGTGCTTCAGACATGTGACATAGATAAAAAAGCATAGCACTAATTTAAAACTTACCCTTATTTCCAGTTAGATTTACCATAATATTGGCAACGTGTTTGTAGTGAGACAATTGTCTGGAGTGTTGCACTAACAGCCCCATGATAGTTTTCTGTGGTTTAGATTTGGGATGGCTGTCATCCCAACCCAAATTATGGGTGTTAAAATATATTCTTTATTTGACTTGGAAGCATAGAACACTAGTTTTACGAAACGCAAATTCACTAGACTGCGCTGCCTTGTAAAGCTGCCTGGTCTTCTGGAAATTTAGTTCTCTTTTGTCCTCTGCCTTTTAAGTGACTCCAGTGTAATAAATATTAAATACATCTCTGACGTTACCAACCACAAAATCAATGAGCTTTGTTCTTCCTTGACTTACTTTCTTTATTGTCTAACACAGTTAGAGTGTTTTCTAAGTATTAAGGTGTGAGTGGCATTAAGCATGTTCTGTTTCTTGTGATCACTTTGTCCATAAGCAAAAGAAACTAGTTTTATAAAAGATTATTTTGGTAGCTTGAAAAACCACCTGGGTATTTCTTGGTCAAAACAATTTTCCCCGCCCTGCATTTGATTTAAGAAAATGACTGTGTCATAAAGAGAAGAATGCTTTGCAAGAGTTAAGTTTTCATTTTGTTTGTAGGCTTAAATAGTATTTTACTAAGTGTTCCAGGAATAGCTCCCACAGTAATAGTAAGTGAAGTGATTTGTTACAAACTTGATTGTATTTCTTTTTCAAACATGGAGATGCCTTCTTACTTCCGTTGGTTTTCAGTGGAAGACTGCAATTTCAGAAGGTCCTTCTTCAGTATCAATGGTGAAAAACCTCTGGAGCAGGCGGCCTTTGCTGCTCCTTCCTCTACTGCATTCTGAGCAGCTTCTTGCTCATTTAAAGGAAGCTTTGAATTTGTGTATAAAAATTTGTATCTTTATTGTTCTATATTATATTAATTTATTTTTTTTTTTAAGTTAAAGGTTCAGAATGACCGAGACACTCAGAGCGTGGATAAAATTTTCACAGAAAGACAAGCGTAAGTACATGAATTGTATGCTTCTCCAAAGGTGTTAAAATCATAACTAAACTTGGCAAAATCGAGGTGTTATCTAATTCAGAAGTTCCTTAACAGTGCACTGCATACCACAAGTGATACCTGAGCAATTTCAAGATGATACATCAGTGTCAGGCTGCAGCTGGAGTTCCCAGCTTTAAACTCTTCTGAGTTACCGCTGTGGAGATACTTACCATGTCATCCAGGAGGAGTTAGGTGGCAGTGGAGACCCTTTTGGCAACCTGCTGTCAAGGTCCTGAGTTTTGGAGGTTGTGTTGTGGGGAAAGCAAGCAGAAGTGGGAACTAGAACACAGATTCCTAGCTGATAAGGTAAGAGTGTGTGGAGGAGAAGATGAGCACAGTGAGATGCTTGCAGTAAGAATTTGTAAGCCATGAGAATGAATTGCCTAGTGATCGGTTGAGAGGGTGAGTTTCTGAGATGTTTAATTTAGGGACAGAAGAAGTGCAGGAGAAAGAGATGTGATCCTGCTTGTTGCCAGTAAGAGCAATCTCAACAATGAGATTTTATGTATAAATAAGCCCTTTTAAAAAACAATTTACCAGTTAATAATAAGTCACTTCTAAATAATACCGCAGTTTTCAATAGCTCGCAAATGTGTCTATTCTACCCCAAATGCATTTTTAAGTGTTAAGAAAATACAAAGAGAAGAAGCTTGGTTCAGTAGCAAACTAAGGCATAAAGGCATCAGATATGCAGTAACGATAATTTATCGTTGTACTATATGTAGACACATTTAAGGGAATGGAGCAGTTGGTCTTCTTGCTCTGCTAATTTGGGTAAAAAAACCCCAAATGCTCTGTTCTCTGATTGTGTTAATTTTGCTTAATAGACTATTGAGCAGTGACACTGTTGATTTGGATTCAGTCCCCAGTCTGGCTACGGTCTGCTTCCACATTTTAGAGAAAATATTTGTCCTTTCTGGACTTCTTCAGGTATAAAGCATTAGATGGATTTGATGAGATGAAAGGAGATGGACTGCTTAGCTTCATTTTGAATTGTACATAAGTAGCGTAATATGGAAGTACAAATGTACTACAGTTTTGAAAAGTCAGTTCATCATCCATTGTTTAAGACATTAACTCTCTTCAGTTACATAAGAATCTATGTATTTATCCTCAATAAATCCATCTTCCCCAGGCACAAATGCATGAATTTTCTCAAATATTACTATGGGCTCTTCATTGTTCGTACCCACTACTGTAGAAGAACTCGTGTCAGCTGAGAACTCCTGTTCAAACATCTCTGAGTCATTTTCTTCCAGACGACGGTGACTGTAGCTGATCAAATAGCGATACCATGTCGGGCATTTTATAGCACTAAAAATCAGGAGTGTAGTGCTTAGGACAAACCCTAGGACACCCGCTAGGAAGGTCCAACTTTTCCCAAGAAGCGGTAAATCTTTAAAACAGACAGGAAAAAAGAAGTCATCTTCATGAGGATTACCAGCAAGAACTCTAGTATGATTTTTTTCATAATTAAACTGAGAACTCGCAATATAAAGAATGATAAGGAAATTACTGAGTGTCTCCAAAGCTTTAGCAGAATGTTATTGCTATGTTATTAGGGAGTCAGTAACATCACTCAGACCAAAAATGCATGTACATCTCCTATTTCCTAGCAATATAAATCCACCATGCATATTTATAAAAAGTGATAGTTTCAAAGTCAGGTAAAGTTCTGGGGACATACAGAAGATAAAGAAATCTTTTTTTTTTTTTTCAATATTTAAACTCCAAGATAGGCTTTAGAAAAAAAATAATTGAGTAATTGACTTCAGATTTCTATTTCCCAGGCTTAAATTTCTCTATGGTGATGATGTCTGCATCCTAAAATATTAGATCTTTTGTTTGGCATATCCTTTCAATTCTTTTATAATAAAAAATTCAATGGCAAAAGAAGCATGTGGCAGTGGTGTCTTACAATTTTGTACGTATCTGGAGATTGATATTTCTTCTGCTTTAGCCAGAAGCAAGAAGTAAAGCATTTCAATATGGAAGAGTGGAGAACATTATTTTGCATGTAAGAAAAAAAATAATTGACATTACCAAAAGAAAAGCTAGAGTGTTAGAGAGTGATGATGGAATTAACATCAAAAGGTGAAGAAAAGTAAGGAGGCTATCACTGAAATTGATATCTGTTTCCTTTACACTGAACACAGTTGAGGGCAGGAGTAAATTTAATTGTCTCGATCTTTTACATTTTAGGAAGACAGCTAAGTCTAGGAAGCAGTTAGTTTGGAAGAAGTAATTGAATTTTTTTAAAGATGCTTTCCTGGTTCTGTTAGGCAGAGATCTGGATCATTTTAGAATTCAAGTGTGGTTTATTGAACACTTAGTCAGTAGAGCTTAACATACATCATAGTGTGTGTACAGTCTACCAAAACCTGAAAATATGCTTGTTCCATAACCCTGGCTTTTATGGAAGAATTACAATGTACTACGAATACAAAATGTTATGAAATCATGGAACAGCAAATCAAACAGCTTGTAAGCACTAAAGCAACACATCAGTATATTACCTGCATGTGTTCCATTGTTTCCAGTGATGTTGTTAGGAGTCAGACCTGTTAGTAAGGCACTACTTTTAAGCTTAATGGCAGAAGTGGAAGTTACAGTGTTTTCTAAGGAAGCTCTTTCAGTTTTGCAGTCGGCTGGTTGGATAGCTGCCATCTTGATGGAGAATTTTTTTGTGGTGTTTGGGAATGTACATGTAGTGTTGTTTTCATTTGCTGTGAATATAAGCAATGGAAAGGCTATGAGATACCGTTGATTAGTTGGCACTAATCTAAAAAAATTTCATGGTTAACTAATGTATTACTGCAAAATATAGATGAGTTGATGGCGGATATTATCTACATCAGGAAAAAACAAGATAAGGCTGTTTGTTGTAAACAAGTATGAAATGCTGCTCTTACCAAAACTTACCTATTGTCACATTGGAGGCAGTTAGCCATATCTGTAAATCAAGGAGGTCACAGGAGCAGGTCCATGGGTTTCCAACTAAAACAATTTCAGTCAATTTAAAAGATGATTTTATATGAAAAGATTTCAGAAAATTATACTGTAGATTTAAAACTGTCAGACTTTTTAGAGAAGTAAATACATCTGAATCGACTTGAGTAATCATGTTATAGGATAGATTCAACACTGACAGTTGATTTAATCCTGCAAATGCTGCTTTATGAACTGTGCTAATATGATTGTTGCTGATCACCAGAATTACAAGTTTTGTCAGATTGCAGAAGCTGTTATTATACAGTACAGTAATCATGTTTTCATTCAGATAAAGTTCAGTGAGGTTAATAAAACTTTGAAGAATCTCTTTGTCTGTATCATTTAAAGTGATTTTATTATTTTTGAGGCTTAATTTAGTAACATTTTGGAAAAGGTGAGTGGGGATATTAGGGAGGTCCTTCCCAGACTCCTCACAAGTCACCTATTGAAAAAAAGAGAATGACAACAATTAAATACTATAGGGAAGTCTGGTGATGAAGGTGTCTCAGTGATGACTATTAAAGGCATGAAAAATCTCTTTTGTATTTTTTTAATGCCAGCACTTTAAAAGAAAAAAATTTACTTCTCTTCAAGCAATTTTATTTATGTTTTTTTTAACATACTCATGGTCTGGTGATACAGGGGAATGAATCCTCTTAGTGTATGCAGTCCTGAGGTTCCAGATCACTTAGTGCTTAAACTCTGTTTGAGATGCAAGGCTTTTTATGTCATGATCGTCCAAAATATAACCAGTTTGGAATGCTATTTTGGAATTAGTAGGCCTGTCTGGTTTAGGATTCTCTGTGAAGGTTGGCTGGGTAGAAAAAGGATTCCTTTCCCACGTAATCTGGAAAGAAGGTATCATAGAGGAAGTGGATTCAAGGCTGAAAATTTATTCAAATATGCTTTTTGAAATGTTTTGTTTTAACAACAGCTATGTTTACTCTTTAGAACATCTTTGGAGCACACCTTCAACAAATCATTTAGTATATATTTGTATTACAAATATAGCACTTAAATTCATTTTGGTTTTCTGAGTTGAAGTTTAGCATAGCTGCAGTCTTATGAGGTTTGAGAGTGTTTACTCTCAATACCTTGAAACATTTTTGTTTTCTGAAAACAGCAGATTTCTTTATATGTATTACATATGCATCACTGCAGACTACAGTTTAGTGTCAAGTTACTTGAACTGGCTTTAAAGGAGACTCTAAATACTGGAAACAGATTGGTTGTGTTATCCCTCTTTCTAAATAAGTAGCCTATGTTCAGCTTGTTACTGCTGTCACCAGATTGAGTCTAGATAGTTTATTTAAAAACAAATGTAGGTGGAGTGCCTTTTCTACACTGCATATAGCCATTGTGTGGTTTTTTTGTTCTTCATGTTTGTCCCAAAGATGAACAAGCAGTAGATACAGTGCTGGACCTGTAGGCAGAGCAAATAGTGCCATACCAGTTTTATCACTTGACTGTTAATCAAGACTTCTTCCTTCTCAGCCATTCCCCAATAAATACAAAATCAATTAAATTAATCTCTGAAAAAAAACTTTAAAATTTCTTATGTATATTTGGACCTGACTTAGCTAAGTGCTAACTCAATAAATATCTCTAACTTGAGTGGTAGTTGATCTTGTCCAAATTACTGTTGCTTTTTAGGTCTATTCCAAAAGATAAACGAGGTAGTCTTGTTATCTGCAGAGAGATTAGACTGAGATATAAAACCATCCCAAAGATGTTTTGGTGTTATTCACCCACTTACAATGACTGCCAGCAGCTATTTGTCCATTTTGCAGAAAACTATGCCTTCTTATTTGTCTCTACGTGCTTCTTCCTTCAGGAATTTTATGTTTATAAGGTAGTTTTTCAAATGCCTTTAGCATCTACTGTATCTTCAAAAATAAGGGTAATTTACATACATATAAAACTTACAGTGTGAGAAGTAATGCTGCAGTCAGCAGTGACTGGATTCAAAAACAGTGTTCCAGCCCAGATCGCAAGCCAAGAGAGTTTCATGTTTATAGCCTAGCAAGAAACAACAGTTTTGTATATCAAGATCAGAATACCAGTGTCTTCTGTAGTGGTAGTTTAACAAAGTAATAGATATAGTTATTTCAATGATAATTTAATAAATTCTGTTCTACATAGATACTACAAAATGTAAAATTAAGAGGAAAAATATAGGTTATCAGAATTAATGCATTTAGCTTTCACCCAAACCTAAAATGCAGCGAGGAGACTGTATCAGCAAATAGAAAAGGGAGCGATTGGACAAGTTAACAGACAACAATTTCATAAATGGATAAAATTAATAGGCAGGGATGTACTCATTAATATCCCTGTTAAAGCAGTTACAAGTACTGGAAGACTACGATAGGAGTAAACTGCAGAAAGTATTCAGGCTTGCACGCTCTCCCTAAATAATTTCTCTTGTTGCCACTGACAGAGGCAGAATACTGTACTAGATGGGTTGTTGGTTTATTCAGTCAGATTTCTCTTATGCTCTTGTGTAAGTTATTAAGCAGTTTTTGTGAATTTTTAATTAGTAGGTTGATCTTCTAATCTCTTTAGTATCCATAATATAACATATATCATATGACATAAACCTGGACTTCTGTATTATGAAGGTGTGTTGTTGATCTGCTCTTTGGAACTAGTAAACATAGTTCAATTCTTGTGCTGGAGTTTTGTACAGATTTGAGCCTTATGTTTTGAGACTTAACAAAGCTTTTCTGACAAATGATACTCACTATGGCATTAACTTCTCTCAGAGAAAGTGTCACTTGTCCATCCCTTTTGAATCAGGCGTTATTTGCAAGATCTACTCATTTTGAACAGGAATGTAAAACCATTTCTGTCAGATCTTAAATAAGTCCTTGTTTATGCCAGACTTGAATTAAAATGTTTTGTAAAAGGTAGATTATCCCTTCATTTTTACACTTTTTCTTAACAATCTAAAGGGAAAAGATAGTGGGCTAAGTGAACCTCAATATTTCCTTCCCAGATTACTATTTTCCAGATTAAAAAAGACCCAAAAGATGAAGCATAAGATACTTGCTTAAAGTGCCTATTGTATCTTGAGCTGTAGAGAGTATTCACTGAATTTAACAGAGAAGAGAGGGGGAAATTACACAAGGAAGCTTTATTGCACGAACAATGCTAAATATGGGCAGCCAGTCAGATTTTAAAAATATTCCACCAATGCTTAATAAGAGTGCCAGGAGGCCTTTGCTGATCGGTATGGAGTAGATGAGGTCACAGAACAAATTGGTCAAGTCTAATTGATTGCATCTGTACAGTTGTGTGTCTGAGGACTGATGTCATTCACCTAACAGAATTAGCCTGGAAACTTACTAACTTCTTAGAAAAAAGAAGAAAATGAATGTCATCTACACTGCTCTGATCCACTGTGCATTTCTGCTGCTGTTGGAAATTTACATTAAATACAAAAAGAGTTCATAAACCTTTCTGTTCGGATATTATCAGTGGCCTGGACAAGGGGTACTAGCAGCAGCAGCCACTGTGGTATTGTGTTCTGTATTAGGTATTGTTCTTGTCAGTGATGGTACTTTTCGGAGCCAGTTTGTGTATTGCAAGTGGAAAACATGATGCAGTCTGAGAACACTTGATATAGACTATATTAACAGTTGGATCTCATGGTATAGTTGGACTTTAAAGATGTCACTTCCAAGTTGTTCAGACACAGAGCACTCCTTAATCAGGCAATCTAGAAACACAGATTAATAGTATTATTGTAGTTTGCACGTTTCAAGAAAAATACTGTCTTTAATGGGGAAAATACATTAAAATATTATTTTAAAAGTTAGTCTGTAAGTTAATCAATAACAGTCAGGTTGAAAATGAAAGTTAATTTGAAAGTTTTTCAAAACTTCAAGGAAAAAATTAACATGTCTGAATGAAGGGGATGCGATTAATTTAAAAAATCCTTTTGCTGTCTAAAAACTCAGTATACACATGTCTAAGTCAAAAACATAGTTCCTATTTTTTACTTGAGTTCCTACTGAAAAGTTAGGGGTTTTCTTACAAATTGGATTTCCTGCATTGTGTGTATGGGAATCCATATAACCAATAGAAGAACAGGAAAGCATCTGTAATTTTAATTGCAGTTTAGCTTTTTACTAGAACCAGACTTTAAGAATTGATGTTTAAAGTAATGGCTTTGGAAAGAAACTGAGCCTGGCAATACAATTGTAATACCTTGACATTTCCTTGTAATTAGAAGCATTTTCTTAAGTTTTCCTCAGATAACTTTTCAAGACTTTATTGTTTAATAGTAA
Organism: Burhinus bistriatus; assembly: GCA_013397275.1. Lineage (NCBI taxonomy): Eukaryota > Metazoa > Chordata > Aves > Charadriiformes > Burhinidae > Burhinus > Burhinus bistriatus. Next base: position 86,232 of record VYXH01006416.1, on the reverse strand, counting down.
TGTAATTCCTGTTCTTGTAAAGAAAAAGGCAGATTTGGGGAGGTAATGGAGTTTATATAATCAGGTAACCTGCTTTTCAGAGAAGAAACAGACTGTTCCCTGACTATCTGCTGAAGTACAATTTACTTAACAACTTTGCATGTCCAAGGTTCATAGTAATTCCTGAACTTGTAATATATCTCAAGATGTATTTGTTTTCAGTGTAGCAACTAATTTATACTAACAAATCTTTGCCTACATTTTGAAAAAGATGTGTCAAGTGTCTTACCTTTCTGTTGCTTCTTAGAGGCAGCATATGTACACATGTGTAGATTCTTCAGCGCACTGACAAGAAATAATACAGTGCAACAGCACTTTGTTTTTGTTCAACCTTTGTACCTGATGAATAAGCAGGCAGTGTAAAAAAAAAAAAAAAACCAAACAAAAACCAAACAACCTAGAAAATCCTTAGCAAAAGATTGACTAGGTTGAGCAACTTCTTATAATCATCTTGGATTTAATTGGATCTGCAACCAATAGGGAAGTGTAATAGTACTATGCTCAAATGTCAAGTTCCAGATCACATAGGAAGCACTGAGTTAAAATGCCACTGGGAATTTACAAGCAAGTTGGGTTATAATCAATTAAAGACATGCTGGAGGCAGAAAATGACTTGCATTTTTCATGTGATCAGTCATCAAATGAAAAAAATTCAAGATATTTGCATACTGAAGTAAAGATCTCTAGTAGTTAGTTAATCTGTGTTAAATTCTTGTGTTTTGGAAACATCAGCATCAGAGGAGCTGCAGGTTGTAATATATAAAGCTCATTATTTACAAAGAATTACAAACACTTAAGTACATGTGTTACATGGACTATATTTTAGGAAGAAATTCTAAAAACAAAATATACTTGCTCTGATTTGAGAACACATCTATGTGCAGGTTGAGAGAGGGATTATAGTGATACACAAACACTATGTCCAATAATATTTTTCTTTCATTGATGCTCATTCTCTAAGCCTCATTCTGTCCAATGCTGAGCATCAAACTACAAGACAGTTCAGTCCCGTCTCATTCTCCATTCCGCTCAAATATGTGGCTGTAGAAGCCATTTTACTTCACTATCCCTCTTTGGTGTTATCGTCACTTTGATTTTTTGCTTAATATCTCAGAACAACACGCAACTTTTCCAAGCCTTATCCCTGATTCAGTTTCATCAGCAGTGTTCAAATTAGTTGTTATAATTTATTGTCTTCCCGTGACAGCCATTGCTGCTATTTTTATTGTCTCTTAGAAAAACGCTTGAGTTTAAAGCTTCTGTCAGAAGTTTTCTACCAGAGAAGATGCATCACAGCTAAGTCAGACATTTCTAGTCTCAAGGACGTACTTGATCACCTTGAAGTATTTAGCCAGGAGACATAAGAATATAAGAAAAAGAGACTTGCTTCAGGTAAAGGGGCTTCTCTGTAATGTCTCCACACGTGCTTTACATTGGTGGGCCTGGAAAAGTAGTCTTTCTTTCCTTACTCTGCCATGCATACTTGCAGACTCAGGCACAGATGAGAAAAATCCAGTAAAGCTTGGAGACACCGCTGCCCTCAACAGTGGCAGCTGCTTTCACGTGGTGTTTTGGAACACAGGAACACTCCCTAAAATGTCCCAGTGATCTCCAGGGAAAGGCACCCTGTTTGATCTTAAAGACAAGCTCCCTATGATCAGTACTGACAGTCTCTCCAGGCGAATTACATCTAGTGTGGAGATTTATTCTGGAAATCAGCAACCTTAACATTTTCTGGAATTCTCCATTGCAATTTCTCTGTTTTCATTCTGTCATATCTTCAGTTGGGCTTGATTTGAGAGAAACTGTAACTGCTGAGACCTCGCAACAGCTTTCATAGGCCCAGATTGACGGATGAGGAGCCTCCAATAAAGAATTAACATGAAAGCTCCCTGCCAATGCCCAGTTCAGTGCCTTCAAGAGGGTCTTGAATCAAACTACTTTCATAGCTTAAGAACATGCTTCACTTAAAGCATTACTCCTTTCCACTACCAAGCGTAACATAATTATTCATTCACAAACCAGTGTACTTACAGGCAGGGCCTCATTCTTTGGACTGCATCTGAACAAACCATTTTTACTCTCAAGAGGGTGTTCCATTTGATGTCATGTTACAACCATCCAGTATTTCTTGGGCAGTCCAAGTGCACTCCAGATTTACCACAGAAAGTGACACATCACTTTGATTTGTTTCCTCATCATCAGGCTCCAAAGCATCTTTGCAGCATGGGTTGCTAACTTGACAGAATTTCTACTTAACATCCTCAGATTCCTGGATATTATAGAACTTTCTTGAAGCCAGTTGGAAGACTGGTTACACTTTTGAATCTCTTTTCAGAATTCCTTGGAAGTGGTGAAAACTATGGAGAAAGGCTGAGGGAGCTGAAACTGTTTAATCTCTAGAAGAGAAGGCTTAGTGGGTATCTTATAAAAGTAAATACCCGATGGGCAGGAGTAAAGAAAATGGAGCTGGTCTGTCCTCAGTGGTGCCCAAGGGCAGGACAAGAGTCAATAACTACAAATTGGAGAACAGGGAATTCCATTTAAATGTAAGAAAAAGGTCTTTTTACTGTAAGAGTGGCCAAACATCGAAACATTGCCCAGAAAAGTTGTGAGGATCTCTGTCCTTCAGGATACTCAAAACATGCCTGAACAAGACACTAACAAGTTGCTCTGGGTGACTGTGCTTTGAGTAGTGGGGCTGGACTAGGTGACCTTCAGAAGTCCATTCCACCATCAGCTCTACTCTGCTTCTATGAAATTTTCATTATTCCCTTACCCTGAGATTATCCTTGTTCAGTTCCACTATTTTCCATTGTCTTTTAAGCCTGAGGACATTCTTGGCTGCAATCATTGGTCTGATAGTGTCAGTTACACAATTTAAAATTTTCGGCATCTTGCAACTCAGGAAGAGTTAATGAAAAATAGAAGAAAAATAAATCCTGAAGGAAAATATCTAGCTTATTTTGTTATTCTTAATAGCAGAAGTCACTCTGGAAACAAGCAAACAGTTTAAACAATCTTTCATGAACTGTGAAGGGAAGATATCCTCTTCACGGTCTCAGGAGTTTTTGTTGATTTCCTTTACCTTTACCTATGTTCTCAAATTGTTTGACTCTCTAGCTTTTAGGAATTTCATAGAAATTACTAGGCATTACATTCTTGTTCCAGGAATTCACTGATTGAGAGGAACTGAGAGAGAGTCATGGATTTTTGCCAGTGTTGGGGACTATGCAGGTGGACAGGGTGGGAGTGTTGGAAGGTACTATGTACGTACTTCTGCATTCTGTGATGTGATTGTTTATATAGCTAGTCCCACTCCAAGAAGAATAGATACAAGTAGGTAACTCCTTTTTTAAAATCTGTGAAGTTTTTGTGTTAAAGGATCATTTCAGTGAGGCTGAAGCAATACCAGAGTTTGAAATGAGTGCTTAAAATACACATCAACTAGTAAAAGTTACAACAGTGTTCTATTTTTACAGCACAGAAAAGTTAATTCAAGCTGTAGAAGAAGATATTGAACGTGAAAAGGTTGTAGCAGATGACATAATAAAAGACATGCCACAGGAAAATCAAGCGAAATATATGGAGATGAAGGCTGCAAATGAAAAACTCTCCCAGGTTGGTTTGTTTTTTTGTACTTACCTAAATTGTTTCTCGATCTGGCTCCATTGATTCCAGATGCAATTTAAGTATTAAAGAGCTTGAGAATGGAGTAATGCAATTAAAAATTTTCTGGTATCTTAATCAAGTGTAGAAATGCCTGAAAAATAAATAGAGCAATTGACTAAAACCAAATACTGATTTTAAGAACAAATGATGTTCATCATTTTCTTTTTAAATTTGGAGACTGACATGCAGATTTTAAAAACCACTGTAGTGCTTAGATGTTTCATCATATGTAAAAAGCAAGCAAAAGGGAACAAACAACCTACATTCTCTGGGATGATCTAGCTTCAGCTATACAGTCTTAGAAAGTTTCTCTGTATAGTTTGTACAGATAGGCAGGCATCTTTTGAGGCCAGTGCTTCCCAGCTGTCTTAGGATGAGCTGAATCACTAGTCAGGACCTACCTGTCTCTTTCTGGACTATGAAGAAACTGTGGTGGCTAATTCAGATTTTAAAATCTGACTTTAAACTTCTGTATTGATTTTAAGAAAAGTAGTGGAAAAAGAGCAAACAGTTTTCTGGTTATAGCCCAACTGCAAATAACAATGATAAGAGTTTATTTGTAAAGTTGGATGTTGAAAGTAAGTGGGTACTATATCTGAGTTACTTAGAGAAGCTGGACACAGTCTTGTCTTTTAGATTTTTTAAGAGCAGCAATGACATAGTTTACAGCATTTTTGAAATACCAAGTTGCAGAACAAAAAAGTAATCTCATCAAGTAGTAATTTTTATCTGAATTTTGTATTTTCTTCCTCTTTAGGAATTGCTTGTTCAACAGCAGGAATTGGATGCACTAAGTGTAAAGGAGGAGGCTCTAAGAGCTGTATGTATGATAACAAGTGGTCTCTGTACCAGTCTTCTCTGAACAATGGTGTAAAAAATAATACAGTAGAAAAATACCTGTAATCTTTCTCCTTAAATTTTCAGGTACTATAGGATCATGCCCTAGAATGAGAAGGCAAAGCTGCCTCTCCGTTTTCCACCAATAATTTCTAAGCAGTTTTGGTTAAAAATTGTTTTTGCTAGATGCCAAGTACAAAATTTTGATACCAATAGTGAGGTTTCCTAGCTTTAGTCAGTTATGTGCTTTCAAATGTTTTGTGTGACATTTGTTTGATTTGGAATTACTCTCTGAAGATAAACATGACATTATCATTCACATCCTTCTTAAGTATTTGTGATACCTAATTTTTCAATGTGTTTTCAGCTTTCAGGATGTGTGAGAATGATTTTCTTGTTCCACATTCCATTTCAAAAACAACTGGCCTTTGAAGCACAAAGTGGTACCTGCTAAGATTTTTTTTTTATCCCACATACATACATAAACACAAACTTGTAGTACACTGTCATATTGCTAGATTGAGGAGAATTTTCTTGTATTTGTTGTTTCATGGATAAAAGGATCTATGAGCTGAAACATACAGTCATGTATACATTCAGAATGGTAATTTTCAAATACTACTAGACATTTTTCCAGTCCTTTTGAATACTGTATATGTTTTGTGATCCCCTAGAAATGATGAAATAGTGAATCTACTCAGAAAATTGGCCTGAGGATGAACTCACAAAGCAAGAAGTATCTGACTGGGATATTTTATTCCAAAAAATGCAGTATTGAGAATATAGACTATAAGGTTTAGTGTTTATACGGTCTCTGTACTGTTTGTAACAAATAAGCTTTTCTTTCAATGTATAGATTAAGTGTTGTTTGACTAAAGCGTAAGTTCTGCAATGCTGTCTTGCTATCTGAAAATAGCTGGTAGGCATTTGCTTTTCCCAACAGGAAATAGCACATTCCCAGGTGAAAAAGGAGGCTGTGCAGCTGTATGAAAAGCTCCATGAGCTTGAGGAACGTCGAGATCAAATGATTACTGAGGATAAGAACATGGAATCTCCACAGGAGGAAAGAGAGAGGTTACTAAAGCAGGCAAGAACATAAAATGTTATCATGTAAAAGATTCTCTGAGTCAGTATTTTAAGGGATGATAATATTTGAAAATACTTTGGTTTGAATGTTCCCTTTATTTGCTATTTAAGATGCACGAATAATCTGAAATTAAGAGCAGTTAGTGAGTTGTCTGGATGAGATGTTGTAGGTTCAGCCAAAACAAAATTGACACAGTCAGCTTTTCAGCTGGTTGACTTGTTCCCACTTGTCAGTCATGTTGGTATGGGAAAACTGATCCTATTGAACAGTTCTATAACATAACTCTGGACAGTATCCTTGTGGTGTACTGAGCAGATGTACTAATCCAGGAACAATTTAGTTAGTTTACAAAGGTCTATGCTGTGTTATGTAACTATGCATACATACTATGTGCATTATTGGACTGAACGACACTGATAAGTGTGTCTGATTTTTAAATGTGTATTGAGAAAGCAGGAGAACATTTGGAACACATTAACACTTAAATGATATCACTTCAATGAAGAGACGTTGTTCAACAATGTGACAGCAAGTCTGTGATTTCATATGCTGAGTTTCTATTCCCTGTATACTGAATTAAGAAATCTTTTCTGATTTTCCTTTTTGCGTTTGGAGGTTTCATTTCATATGTTAAAGTTGTTACACTTCTTTACAGGTTAAGGATGATAGTCAAGAAATAGCAAGCATGGAAAGACAGTGAGTAATCCCATTATACTGTTGCTACAAATTACATTTGGACACTAAAGACAGATAGTTGAGTTCCATCACATATTTCTATGGACTTTTAGAACATCACCATGTTTTCGAGCATCTGCTAGTGTTAACCTTACACAGAGAACAGAATATATCCTTCTGTTTCAGCTAAACAGCTTTTATAGTGGTAGGACATTTAGATAAGAAGATACTTCCTATCCTTACGAACATGCCTTGATAATATAAATTGGTAATAGCACTGCCATAAATTTCTTTAAGTCTGAAGAAGGCGTTCATCCATAAGAGCTGCTGATCTGGAACATCTATGAACTTTAGCCTATGTTACACTGCATTACATTTTGAAGAGTTTGTTTGTTACGTGTTCTTAAAACCGAAGAATTACAAAGTTACTTACAGAAAGTTCAATTCTAAAGAGTAACAGGGCATTGCTTCTTGGGTACTGGACCTTTCTGAAGATTTGTCAGAAACTCTGGTAAATGTTATAATAAATAGTAATGTATTGGGGTGGAGAGATAAAACAGTACAATATTTTTGTCGTTTTGAGCAATTTGATTTCTCTCTCGTACAGAAAAATTGAGATAATTCCTGAAATCTCCCAGAAAAAATCTTGAATCGTTTTAAGCAGTATTCCCAACTGTAAGCATTAGTTAATTTTTAATGCATTGACAGCTTTGTTTGGAGAATAAGTTGCTTAGCAGAATTTTTGCAAAGAAACAATAACTGAGAATTGTATTTGAGAATTTATATTGAATTTTGTAAGATAATTTCCTTTCTCACTTGAATTGATTTTGTAATAGAGTGTTTTACTTGGCAGTTTCTTAATGGATTTTAGTGAATACATAGGTAATTTTTAAGGAATACAATTCCTTCTTGCAGTTTACCAATTATGTTGTACCTCTGCAAAGCTGTATACCAACCAGCAGAGGGACCAGTTGAGTAAGTTAAGAACTAATGATGACTCAACAACAACTGTTTTTTGTTAAAAAGAGCAGCATCTACTTAATAGATGTAGGGACTAAGGTGAAAGGTGCTTTACATCTACCTTTTATAATAACAGCAATCCTCCTGATTGCTTTTGGTTTTGATAAACTTAGGTTTGCTATTTTTATTTATTTTTGTCTTAAAAAATAAGTATTTTACAACACATTTTTAATCTTGAATTTCATTATCTATTTGTCAGGCTGACAGAAGTAAAAGAAAAAACAAACCATTTTAAAAAGATTATTCAACGACTTGATATGGATCTGGAGAATCATCAAGGTAAAATGACTAGACTTGTAGCAGGCTATGTAGAGCTCCATCCATTTATATTGTAACACGTATTGGTATGGACATTAGTTGCTTGAAGCTTTTAGGCTTATGCAAATGTCCATTATTCACCATCAGAAGAAGGTTTTGTCTCTAGGGGTGCAGGCTTCTCTTTTTAGATGAGAGAAATGGGGAGTACCCACCTTTAGTGGCACATTAATCAAGTTCATATTGAATAGTAAAACTAACATATAAAATAATAGTGCAGCTGTCTGAGTTCCTGTCCCAATTTTATTTTTAGGACTACTTGAGGAATAGAAGTTTCTCTTATTGGCAGCATTGCAGAACCAGCTCAGTTTTAGAAAAGCTTTTATTTATTTTACCTTATACATGATCTGATACACTGTCAGTGAATGTGGAATTGAGAATGTTTAATAATAATGTGTAAAGCAGAGAGAATTCAGTATTATTTTTACCTGTCTTTGAAACTTCTTGGGTTGATCTTTACAAAAAGAGTTTTGGAGCTGCCTAGGAATGGCATTAGCTTAGAAACTTACCTCCAGCACACACCTGCTGTGTAGTACATTAGGCTAGGTTAGGCTGGGATTTGTCCTAGCACTGGAAGTTACGGTTCTGGAAGAAGTAACTTAGTGTGAACACAGGCCCTCAACAGCTGTGGAAGATTCTCCTTAAAATGGAAATTCATCACACGAAAAACCTTCTTCTAATTATAAGGAATCTTCTTCAGATAGGAGTTACATAAACATATGTGTACATTCTGGAAAACTTTGTAACGAGTTATTTAAATTCTATAGGACCGATGAATTCATGTGTTTGTGTCCTTTTTACTTTATACCTTTTCTCAGGTGATCAGTGTAACATTTACCTGTAAATTTCTTCAAGGTGAACAAATACTGCTAAAATTAACCCTAAACAGATGTTTGTTTTATTTCCCCAGATATTTCATTATTTTTGTGAAAATAATTTATTAAGACTGTTTTATTAGCTTTCTTGTTTCCAGATAGTATTATTGCCAGCTTCACTATTCTGCTTTAATTTTTCCTTTTTGTTTGGCTTGCAACTCTTTTTTTGTTTCTTTGGAGAAATGCAGAAGGTAAGAAGTGAGTTGCTTTTTGCATTTTATAGTTAGGTTTACACACACAATCATTCATTGCTGGACTGTGTGTCTTTCACTGTTTCAGAAAAAGACCTCTGCTGGAGAAGAGAGTTTAAAGCATATGTAGGAGAAAGCACATGCTCTCTGTCAACATATCAAGAACAGTCAGGATATTCAGAATAAAGTTACCTTGTGATATAATATAGAGGGAATTATACCTGAGGGAATAAAGAAGGTATTCGTAAGGAGTAGCTTTAAGACACAGCAATCTAAACTCCCAACGCCCTCTTCTCTAGTGAATGGAGAGAGAATCCCAGAGGGCCATTCACACTTCTGCTCTAAATCAGCAGATTTTTTTAATGTTTCAGGATAAATATTTCAGTGTTATGAACATTTTTGATCAGGAGAAACAAAAAAAACAGACCATAAATAGAAATAACTATTTTTAGTTTTCACTTAAGAAAGTCTGAATAAGTAAAAAATTCACCCACTAAGGCTAAGATATTAATGTAATAATGCCATAATTTAAAGAAAACTTCTCTGTAAAGACATTTTAAAGGTTGTGGTCTTTATTTCAGTTTTTGTTTCTTTAAACACTTGGCAGATCATGTAGCGCTCTATTTCATAACTCACTGTAAGTAGACATTTTAAGAGTAGAATAGACTGAGTTATTAAGTATTAAAGACTTGCCTTGCAAAATGAAAGACAGAGTCCAGCAAGGAACAAAGCCACAGCTGCAAGGAAGCTGAAGCAGAATCACAGTCCCTTAGGGGCCCACGGGGGTTCTTATTGTTTGTATATACTAGATAAAAAGGAAGGCATGGGAGTGTACAAGTGAAAAGACCTGGAGAAATTTGCTTGCTCAGTTATATCTGTATCTATTTCATTCTTTTTCTTTGTACGCTTTAAAGTTACAAGATTATGCTGAAAATTAAACAATGACCAAGACTCAAAAATTGAGAATTTACATGTTTGAAACTTAAAATTATTCTTAGGACCTGAATTGTCTCATCTTCTTGAAACTTGTGACGAATATATCAGGTCTCCCACTTTACTAGTACATTTTAATTAAGAGCTATTCATAGTCAGTAGTTGGATTTAAAAATTGAGTGAATTATGTATTGTATGTTATTCATTACTCATAAAACCACTATAAAGAATGTGAATGGAAATGTTCTTTTAAACTTAATTGTAGAAACCTTTCTGTGCATTTTATTTTCCTATATGATTGCTTGTACAGTTTTCCCGTTTATTTCCCCGAGGTTGTCACACTGTTGCTTATAAGCTGCGTATCCTTATGAAAGTCCATTCTAATACGTGAAAGTGCCATTGAAATGGCTCATATGTTAAACAGAGCTGCAGAAAGTTTTAAGTAACCATCGTGCCCAAATACACAAAATAATTTGTTCTCTATTATTGAAATTCACCTGACTTCAGAAAAATCCTATTAACTTCCTTTATTTAAACCAGGTATTTATCCCACTCTTATTTATCAAAAATTCTAACTTCTGAAAGGTTCTAAAAATTGCATTGAGCCTGATTTATTAAGCTAATTATATTTTTTTAATATAAAAGTGTGTATGGCATAGTCAGTTGAAGTGACTACATTAAATGTAGAATTTTTATTTTTAAAACTAACATTTTGCCTACCTAAAGGAATCCAGGACTGAGTATAAAGTTAAATCAATGTTACATCTCTTGCAGGAGAGGAAAATTGGAAATACAAGGAGCTGAAGAAGAGGGAAGAAAGCATGGACAGTAAGTTGTCTAATGTACTTTAATTAGGCCTAATTCCCCTAAAATACAGGTTTTCTTGTATTGTTAACACTCAGTTAATTTAGAACTGAAAAGAACTGATGTCCTGATCTTTGCATAACGTTTCTGTGATCTACCTCAGTAGAAGATAATTGATATCTTAGGACTTACAGGTCAGTCACAAATATTTGGGGCATCTTTCAAGGCCTTTCATCAAACATCTGTCTTGTGTCTTAGGAACACAGCTTTGTTCTAAGAAAGCAAGGCTGAAATAAATTTTAAAATTAATTTAAATAAAAGATATATAAAACGAGCTGTTCAGGTCTGATTAAAAGCAGAACTTCAAAATGGGCAAGCAGAGGCATCACATAACTCTTTAAAATTAAGGCTTCTCATATCTCTTTATTCAAGATGAATGCTGCTAAAGCTTTCTTCCATATGAGAAGGTTCTAATGTTGTAGAGACCTCAGCAGCAAGTAACAGAGAATGAAAACAGAACTGTTTTTAAAATAAACCCTATTGTTAGTATATTGTTGTAGGCAGCTTACAAAAAAAGTTGGTCTGTTACTCAGCAAAAGAGGAAAATGATCAAATAAATATGCCGTGAAGGCCGAAGTATATAACATCTATTATTCTCTAAAAATGTTCAATATAACTTACGGCTAGTACTATACTGAAAGATAGGTCTCAGCTGACAATAAGGAAGGATGGATAAGAGCATACTTAGAGAGTTTCTGCATTTTCAAATTACCTGATTTCCTGAGAAGCAGAAGGGCAAAAGCTGGCTTGATCTTTATTTTCAGTACAAATACAGACTGTAAAAGCAGGGCCTCATGATGCTTCTGACTTTTTGGGGTTTGGCTCTGCTTCTGCCCTTCATCAGAGGATATTGATGTAGTTCCAGAGATGTTTGAGATTAACTGAGAGTTTTGGGGAAAGATGCAGGAATCTTAAAGATGGGAAAAGAACAAATATGGACCCTGTCTTCAAGAAGAGGAACTAGGGAAGCATACACAGGTCAGCATAGTGTCAATTTCCAGAAAGATTGTGGAAAAAATAAGCAAGCAAACAATTTGTAAACATTACAGAAACAGGAATAGGAATAATACTTGTATTAATTTGTCAAGAGCAAACAACTAATTTCCTTCTTTGACAGAAAAACATTGCAGAGTAAGGGAGGAGCCGCAGATGTTGTGTACTTTGACTTCAGTATATCTTCTACTGCTGTCCTGTGGTGTTCTTAGAAGCAAGCTAAGGAAATATTGTCCATTATTAACTCATACTGTGCATTTGATTAAAAAATTACTAACTTTTTCCATGCCAAGATGGAAGGATTTATTGAGTAGAGTTTTGCAGTGTGTTGGATGTTCACATTAGTCAATATTTTTATTAATCAGTTGGATAACAGGAGAGAGAGTAAATACATAGTTTCACAGAAAATGCTACATTGGAAAAGCTGAGATGTTGGAAGACAGAGTTAAAATTTAAAACACTTAAGGCAGTTTAGAAATGAAGTACAAAAAGTTCAAAAAGGATTAAGCGTAAGTTTGTACACTTGGGTAGAGCAATCAACAGCAAAAATACAAAATAGGGAGCAGTTCGTTAGGCACAGCTCTGTGGTATGGCTGGGAGTTACACTGAAAGACAAAGTGAACATGGCTCAGAAGTATCACACTAACATGGAAGAGAAAATACCACAGCAGCAGGTATACACAGGAGTGTAATTTGTCAGACACATGAAGTAATCTTGTTCCCTGTGTATTGAAGAAGGCTTCAGTTGGAGCATTGTCTCTAGTTCTGCATGTAAAGAAAGAGGTTGGCAGTCCTGGAGAGAGACTGATGAGAGAGAAAGCATGACCTGCAGGGAAATAGCAAAGGACGAGTCTTTTATTTTAGAGGATTTATGGTAGTCATCAAATATGTAAAAAGGCTGTTTCAAATAATAAGTGAATAATCTATCTCCACATATACATGGAGGATAGAAAAGGAGTAATACACAAATAGCTGCAGAAAGATTTTGGGTTGGATATCAGAAAAAGCTTTCTAACATTAAAACTTATCAAGCAAGGAATAGATTGTTCAGGAGGACTCTAGAGTCTCTATCATGAGCTGTCTGTAAGAAGAGGAGAGGCAAATATCTGAATTACTGATATACAGTTGTTTTTTTCCTGGACCAAGTGAATTAATTAGATGACCCCTTGCAGTCTCTTCCATTCAATTTTTTATGAATCTGTGAAACACAAAACACTCAAATGAAACAAGGTCAATCAGACAGGTGTGATGGAGAGTTGCTTGCAGAAAGAAAATGAGATGAGATGTAGATATGGACCTTACTTAATGTTTCTAAATAAATTGAAAGAAGGCTTGAAGAAAAAAAACTAAAAAGGTCCAGAATGCCAAAGGAGTCAAATCGTATTGGTATGATTCTTAGGTCCTAATTCCACTGTTTCGGGACAAGTTTTATAAAATCTCATGTTTGTGGATGTAAAGTGCTTTAGTTTGTTCTTTTTTCATATTTTCGAGTGCATAAGAATGCTTTTCTTTCATGAAGGTGCTTTTATTTCATTCCTCTGCCTTCCATATGTATGTGCTTTGGAAGACTCCATAGCTTCATTGCCTACAGCTTCCTGGGAAGAAAATAAATAGATTTATCAAGATATTGCAATGAGCTTATTTAAGACCTCTTGCTAAGATGCATCAAAGGCCGTGGCATTATCTGTCACATTGAAAAGAAGCGGCTCACACCCCCACAAGAGACAAATGTTAATGAAGCCTTTGCTCACTACTAGAGCACTAAACAGTTAAATGTGATTGAAAATTTTGTGTGTGTTAGGTTATCTGAGTGATTCTCTTTGTAAAAATTACCCACTTAATTTTTTAAGCAAAATAGGAAAGAATAGCTCAAATGTTTTAATCACAGAATATTAAGCGAGGACTTCAATGTATTGCATTCCTTCCTGCCTTTCCCTTACTTCTGTGGTGCTCAGGTAGTTTCTTAGTGTAGAAAATTCCTGTCTGTATTTCACAGCAACAGGTGGTTATGAAATATCCAGTAAGTGTCCTTTGAGGAAGGAGCTGGTTTTGGAGCTGTCATTGTTACTCCCTTTAATAAAGTATGCTATCTTATTAAAGTGTGTTATCTTTAAGATAAAAGAAGAAGAGTTCATTCTGAAAGAAAATATCATAACAGAGAGAAAATAAAACTTTCTTTTCTAAGGATAGCTTCATTTGCAGCCTGGGTGCTGGAGGAAAACAAACCTGGCAATGGTCTTATTCAGCACTTGGGACTTGACTAGCTTTTTTCCAGTTGCAGGCTGTTTAAGCTTTGGTTTTAACTGTGTTTCTGGTTACTAGTTCACAGCAGTGTTGGCAAAAGGTAAACCTTCTTACATTCTTGCCATGTGCTTTTCTCTACAGTTACTAGTCAGTGGCAGGAGGACCGAAACTTTATTTCAACTCTTTGAGCCGACTGAATCTGCATCAGAATTAGTCATTATTTTTAGCAATCAACTGTTGACATTACAGATGTGTTGTCTAATGTTGACCTCGAAGAATTCCAAGTGTCTTTCACCCTGAAATCTCTGTCTCAGAGACAGTCTTTTCAGTATCTTAGTGTTGTCCCCTGGCTCCAATAATGCACATCTTCCCTTCTAAAAGTTTTAGAAGCTGACTCTGTGAAGCGTCTCTGTTAACTCTTTCATGGACAGCATTGCAGATGATGTCAGATACTACAATAGTTTTCTTATCCATAAATGTTTTATTAATAAAGAATTTAAAAATTAGGTATTTTTAAATAATCCTGGATGCTCTGGGACCCACAATTTCTAGTCAATCTTCATTCTTTCAGGACTTGTCAGTATTTCCATTAAGTAGTTCCTCCTGTCTTCTTTCTCTCTTCCCAAATAGTCCATCTTGAATTTAGTACTATCTAATCCTTCTTGCTCGAACAAGCACTTCTCCCCTTTTTCATCCAGCTAGAAAGTTTGCAAACTCTTATGCTTCCTCAGTGCTCCTGTGTACGTAAGCCACATTTCAGGAGGACACCCAACAGGAAAGGGTTGATCATAACTTATAGCCCTGGGTGGCATCTTGATGGACCTCTGACTTTCATGTGGTGTGTGCAGCACCTTTTCTTCAGTATATCTGTCACCAGGAATACAATGTCATATGCCTAGGACACAAATACGGAGTTCATACCACCATCACAACTGTCTCACCAGATTCAGTTGGACACTTACTAGAATTAACATAAGTCAGAGATGTAGCAAAGGGACATCATGCAGAAAGAAAGAGATGATAGCAGGTCAATATTGATCTCAGGTCCTTACGGTGTTTGGCATTTAGTCCAGGCCATTAGAGTAGCGAAGTCACCTGTTTCCTTTGTTTAGTAGCCCATTTTGATAGCTTTCAGAAAAATGAAGACCAACAACTGCTGGACAAGCATTCAGAAAGGTGTCAGAAATTATGGTGATGAAACTCCATTCCCATTGGGTGGCAACACTAACCTAAACAGTACGCAAGAAGGCAGTGACCTCATGTCATTGATCAGTCAAATACATATCTCTGGAAAAATTGTCCTCTTTTGCATTACAACCCATAAGCTGACAGTTTTCAAGGACTCTACCACATCTCTTTAAATAAACTATTAATCTTAGAGTAACCTTTCTGAAATTGTACAGCTTAACAATTTAATACAGAGTTTTGACTGGAAACAGCAAGGGTTTGTGCTGTACTCACTCAAATAGCAGCTTTCTTTATCACGTTTGTTGATGTCTAGATTTTCTTGAGACTTTTGAAGAGGTGAAGAATCAGGAATTGGAACGAAAGGCCCAAATAGAAGCCAACATTGTTGCACTCCTGGAGCACTCAAGCAGGGTAAGTGCATTTTCCTCCTCCTGTGGCAAGCTAGGAATTCAGAAGCACAGAACAGGAGAATGAATGGATGAAGAAGAATGGTGTTTTTTATATATTATCCAGTCAATATCTGCATAATAATCTCTTAAGACAATTAATCATAGAATCATAGAATCCTAGAATCATTTAGGTTGGAAAAGACCTTTAAGATCATCCAGTCCAACCACTGACCCTACTCTACCAGGTCCACCACTAAACCGTGTCTCCAAGCACCACATCTACATGACTTTTAAACACATCTAGGGATGGTGACTCCACCACCTCCCTGAGCAGCCTGTTCCAATGCTTGATAACTCTTTCAGTGAAAAATTTTTCCTAATGTCCAGCCTAAACCTCCGCTGGCGCAACTTGAACCCATTTCCTCTTGTCCTATC
>VYXH01006416.1:50964-69673 GCA_013397275.1 Burhinus bistriatus | reverse complement strand
CTGAATACCCTGAGGATGACTGGTCTTACTATTAAAGACTGAGGCAAAGAAGGCATTAAGTACCTCAGCCTTCTCCTCGTCCTTGTTGACAATCTTCCCCTCCGCATCCAATAAGGGGTGGAGATTCTCCCTGGCTCTCTTTTTGTTGTTAGTGTATTTGTAAAAATCTTTTTTGTTATCTCTTACGACTGTGGGTAGATTAAGTTCTAGCCTCTGAGCCATGTGTTTAAAAGGTGTGTTTTCCTGTTCCTCTCAGTGTCCTTCCCTGCTACCGAAGGGATTGAGGAAAACACCAACATTAAACTATGTACAGCTGTAGTTAAAAAAACCACCACCAACAACAACAACAACAACAAACCAAAAAAAAACCCCAAAAAAAGACTTGTTTAATTTCTCTTTATTTCTCGGGAAAGAGTTTTGAATACTAGATAATACTTGTGACCAGAATAAAAGAAATGCTTACATAATTGCTGTAACTCATCGTCATTGCTTTAATGAATATTATTCCATTCATGATAAACATTTCAGAATACTGCAAGTAAAACTACCGCAATATTTTGTTTACCTAAAGTCTGCAAATCTCGGTTCGTGGGTATTCTGTCACTACTATGAAGTAACTGACAATATTCCAGTCGTCTCTCTAATCTACTAAAATTATGTCTGAAATACCCTGCTGAGTAATATTTAATGTGAACACTTTAGAAATTGTTCCCATTTGTAGTCTGCCATTTTTTACACTTTCAAAACATTTTTTCTTTTAATATTTTTGGTTCCCGTGAAATTTTTTCTCATGGAAATCTTTCAGCTGATTAATACTGTGATTATATCATCATTTTAATCATCTTCTAACTCTTTCAGTATGGTATACCATAAGGTATATTTTAGGCAATGACACTTACTGTAGAAGAGATCAATATGGCAACACAGTTTATACTTGCTGCATTTTTGTTTCATATTCACTGGACTGCCAGTACATCTTTTATCAAAAGTTGGCAGAATGAAAATTGTTCACATTTAAATCACTTCAGACTATTTCCAGTATTTTAAGTCTTTGTAGTAGAAAAGCCAAATAATAAACAATTTACTAGCACAGGAGAGTTTTTTACTTGTCCAGTTACCAGTTGTTGTTTCAAAGATACAGCATGTTCTCATTGTTGTTATTGGTAACACGCAGAATGTGAATCGTATGAAACAAATTTCATCTGTTAGCAATCAAGAGCTGAAGATAATGCAGGAAGACCTCACTTTCAAATCAAATGAAATGCAGAAATCACAGAGTACTGCTAAGAATCTACTTACAGGTAAGATCAGCAGTGAATTTTCAAATTCTTTCCTTAAAAAAATGAAAATCACGTGAGCGATCTCCAAATGTTCAAATACAGTGGCAAGTTAACAAATTGAAACTCTTGTGGGTAACAAGTTACTTATATTCCTCAGGAGTATTTCACTTACTATTGTCAATAAAAGGTGAGCTTTCTTGCACAGATATATGTTAAACAGATGTATTTTAATACAGAGCTACAAAGTTCTTTGAGCTAGAAGTTTGACTTTGCTAATATTCACCTTGAAATAAACGTTTTTCACAACCTTAATATAGTGTTCAATATATTGAAATAGAGACTTCCACAGTTGTCTAACCATGTGTTATTTGTAAATGTAGTTCTTAGTATCACTTACGGTTTGCGCTTTTCTAAAAGGGTATGTACCATGGGAGAATAACTGGCAACAACAGTGAATAGCTCTCAAATTCTCAGACTTTGATTCTGCAAAATGAATATTCATTTTGACTTTATTTTGGAAATATTCAAATACTTTAAATTAAATGTAAGAATCTGCAGGATCTGGCCTGTAATTTGAAAGAGCAGACAGTATTTTTCTTTCCTTTCCGTAACAAGTATCTATTTAGTTCTTTATTTGCACTGTTTATAGTAGAATTGTTCTCGTAATTCTAAGCCTTTGCCAATATCATTATTGGTTCAGCAAGCCTTTCCTTGTTTGTTTGCCTGAAAGGAAGGGGCAGAAATTAAGAACCATAAATCATTTTGTCAGAGGGCTATTACGTGCTGTACTTGGTAGTAATTTTCAAAATAGGAGCCTGTGTTGTAACTTCAAAGTAGTTATGTGCAATAAAGAAGTTGTTATGCAGAGAGTGTTACAGAAATTGATTGTTCTGTTGTGTGTTTGAACATTAGTGTTCACTTGTCTGCAAATACTCATTTTGCAGTTCTAGAGTAGTTTAAAAAGCTGGGCCATACATTACAAGTTCAAATATGACTTTTGTTCTTCTGTGTAAGTATCAATTCTTATTACATTACAAAGGATGTTCTGGAAGCACAAGGCAGCATAGACACATTATGGAAAGATATACTTTTTTCTTCGCAAGGGGAGAGAAGGAATTTACAGTACATAATTTTCAGCAGATCATTTAAATGATTCATAAGTAAACTTCTGAAAGCAAAGAGTCACAGATGCTGTAATAAAGAAGAGTCTTTCAAAAATACAGTGAATGTTCAGTTTGCACAGTTGAAGATCTTCCTAACCCTTGAATTATAGCAGTTATCTTCAGAATTCTTTTGGTGTGATTAAGTCTGGATTTCTATATTTTCTTGCTGTAACAAAGATATAAAAAGTCNGGGGGGGGGGGGGGGAGAAAAGGAAACCATGAAGAGTAAACAAAAGTACTGGTGGCATAGTTTCCCAAAAACATTTCCCTGGGTCACTGTAGTTTGTTCTGAGAGTTTGCTACTGCGTACACACTGCCTGCTAGACGCTGCTACTTCATGGCGTATCAGAAGGAACTGGGCTGCATCCTCTTCCTGTCTCTTCCCCTAGAGCAGTTTTGAGGTTTTTGAGTTTTGAGTTTTTTTCATTGAGGCTGTTGCTGGATAAGGATAAAATTCATGCCTTCCAGTTTCTTCCCTTTTCTCCAGAAAGTGTGAATGGATAGGAATAGCCCATTACTGCCTCACCATAGTTTTTATCCATATATGCGTAGAACAGTCTAAGAATCCTTTCTGACTTTTTGGCGTTTATGTTGTTATTACTCTTTCAATGTAAAATAAATCCCAATTAATCAACTATGTATTATTTTTAAATAAGAGAACATAAATTTGAGAACAACTATATAAAAAGCGAAAATGCTGTGATTAGACCTAAATAAATCCTTAAGAAAATCTAAAGTTGTTTTCTGCTATTTCTCTCCAATTTGAATTATTTTTATTTTATAATTCTATTTATTGCTGGTTTTAATGTTAAAGCCCTGATTTATTGAGGTCCTTAAGCATTTGTCAGTCTTTAAACTACAGTGCTGTAGGAACAAGAGAAGTAGACCTGTGGTCTGTTCAGTTGTGCTGACATTGGCTAATACCAGGAATTTCAAAGTGAAATTATGGACAGTTATGAAATATTCTAGACACGGGGAAAGTGTTTTCTTAATTCCTTTAGAGTGCAAGGCAGCATAAACATTGAATCACAGACATGCAATGCAGTTCCAAACCTTTTCTTTTTAAACCCTTCTTTTTACTGGTATGGACATTTTTTGTATTTATAGAAATGCTATTTGCACATACAGGACCCTTTCAGTCTTACCTTACAGAAATGTGTTCCTCAGGATAATTACATATTGTACACAAAAATCTTGGCTTGTCTTTTTTTAATTTTGAAGTTCCTAAAGAAATCTCCAAAGCACTCTATAACAAGCCAGAAATTTTGATTAAAGCCAGTATTTCACTCTAAAAAACTAGTATATGGCATAAATACACAAGAGGAGAGATAAGGACCAAAATTTTGCCATGACAGGGTTTTGATCAGATGAGATTTTCCCAAATAATTCTACGAAGGAAACCATACCCACAGTTTTTGGAAAGGTAAACTCTCCCTCTCTCTCATATGCACATCCACTCTGCCGTAAAGATCCCTAGCACCTTGGTTAAGTTGTGGGGGAAATTTCCTACATTTTTTCCAGGTGATTAGCACAAATCTGAATATGTGAGCAAAATACACAGTCTATGCTGAGAGAGGCTTCTCTGTGCTGTCTCATTGCTCCCAATAACCCACTTTGCCTGATATTTTAGAATGTAGAAAAAACTGTTGTGTTAGGTGTATCATTCTTCTGAGTTACATACAGCTCTCAAACATAAGATTATGTAGCCATGTGTTTAAGTGTTCAGGAACATGAAGAAAATACAACGACAAGGCTGCAGGTCAGAAAATCATCCAAAATGAGACTAGCCACATCTAGTCCTTCCGCACTCAGGGTGGATAACTTATCCCCAAAACTGGATCAAAGTATATTTTTTATTTTGTGTATCTTTATTGTGTCCTCTCTTAAACATCTCATGTCTGAACAGTTTCAGTCTTTACATCCCTCTTCATGTAACAATCTGTCCATACTTCTAACTCCTTTAATTACCCGTAACTCTGTTTCTGGTTGATGGATTGTCAGAAGTAAATGCTTTATATTGTAGTACATGCTCATTTTGTAAGGTTTGGCAGTTCTTATTCTGTGGAGATATGGAAGATTTTTCCTGTACAGAGTGAATGTTTAAAGCAACTTTGGCTATTTACTCTCATAAAAGTAGGTCTTATCCTATACAAGGAACATAAATAAAAACAACATGATGCTAAAAAACTAACGAAAATATATTTTTTTAAATTGTCTGCATTATTTCAGTCAACTTTTTGAAAGGTATCACCACTGCTTTAAGACTTGAAATTGACTGATACTGTAAACAACTTTAACAATAGAAAAACCACACTGTGATAGAGAAAATCACCCCATTTTCATTACTCTTCACTTACGAAGTGTAATACACTAATTGTAATATAGGAGCCCAACTTATGGGATGATTGTGAAGATCAATTTTTCTTCTTTCATTCATATTAACATTCCTATGAATATGAAAATCAGAAGGATATGCAGGAGCTGTTTGTATTGCTTAAGTGTAGCACACTGTTAATTAGATATTGTGTATCTGGTGATCTAGAGAGTCAAAAACTGCAGATGGACCTACAGAAGATGGAACTCTTGGAGGGCAAGATGGTTGATGAGCTGGCTTCTCTTAAAGACAAAATTGAACAAACAAAAATGGAGTTGGAGGTCTATAATAATTTGCCAGCTCTGAAAGCATCAGGAGAAGAGAAGAAAAAGGTAATGAAAGGAATGAAACTTTGGATTATACAGAATTTCTGTGGTTTTGATCACCTAGTGGAGGGGAATCCAGGTCTATGACTGGAATCCTGACTGATAGCTGAAAACTGGGCTTGCACACCAATGCAAATGAACCCAAATGCTTCTCTGCTTATATATGGGATTTATTAACTGGGTACATGTAGCAGGCTATCAGCTGTATACCTTTTGATAACTTCCTTCCACAAAATTTCCCATTTATTTTAGTGATTTATCTGAACTTTTCTGCTGTAACTTATGACCACCCATCAGTTTGAATTGAGCCATCTAACCACAGAACCCAAACAAAAAAGAAAAATCTATCCTGTATGGATTTGCTCTAAGACAAACTCCATCTAGAGCACTTCCCATTTCACATGTGATAAATTTCCTACAAATTCTTAACATCAGCATTCCCACTTGTGCTAATACAGTATGGTCTAAGCCTGCAACTTGGTCATAACCATTCAATATTATCTTTAGGATAGAGCATGCATTGCTAGAGAAAAGCCTTATGAGTTCTTTATGCATATGCTCTTGCTCTGAAAGGAAGAAAAAATAGCATCTTGAAAACTGAATTGAAATAATTTGTAGCCCACAGTAAATTAATTCATCCATTAATCAGTTTCTGCTGTTTTTTTTTCCAACTAGAGACTGCAGGACGACAAAGAAAAATTAACACAACGTAGCCATGCTTTCAAGAAAGTAATGGAACACTTGAATACAGAGTATGAGACACTAAAGAGAGAGCTGCAAGAGAATGAGACACATTCTCAGGTATAGCTCAAGCTACGTGTTATCTCTTCAGTTGTTTCTGTTGCAGTTTTGTTTTACTCATAAACATGAAGCATTGTATGAACAGAATCAGTTTATTCCTTCTCAGTGAGTTTTCAAAGTTGTGTTGTAAGTGTTTAGCCATATTTTCTGTTTTCAGACAAAAGTTAGTATCGTGCCAATAAATTTCTTGTAAGCTTTGGATTTCAAAGTTACTAGGCAGAGGTCTTTCTGAGCTTAAAAATTGTGTGAATCCTTTGTTTAAATGTTCGTATTAATCTTGCTCAAATCTCTCCCCCTTTTGCCCTTCCTTTGCTTGAGGAGTTTCGAGGACCAACTTCGAAGGAAACTACAGGAAAAAAAAGTCACTACTAATTAGATAAGATCCCTTTTGCTTTTAAAGTTACAGTGATAAGTTTTTTCTTGCAACCTGTACTATTAATTCCATTTCCCTTTTTTCAGTCCTTCTGCTCCTTACAGACTACTGAAGTTTTAGGATTTGTTCAGACTTTAAACCCAAGGAACTTTGGTATATAAGTGTACTTACATTTACATTTCAAAAGTGAATCAGGAAAGAATACGTTTATAAACTCTTGAGCACCTTTGATTCTTCCATTATAAAAACCCATAAATTGCTGTCATGTTGGCAACAGAACTTCACTGGCATATAGGTTTGAATGCACAGGAGGAAAATGGATAACCTCAAAATAAGCTAAAAAATGGAAATTGATTATTTTTTCTGCATTTCACTGATTTTTATTGTTTCAGGTTGTTGAGATTTTTGTCCTTTGGAACTGTTACTTTTTTCGAACTCAGTTAAAAGCTGAAGGAGATATTTGTACATGTTTAAGTTAACTTTCTTCCAGAGTGAACTTTATGGTGCAGATGAGAGGGCATAGCTCTAAATGAGGCAGTATACGGATACATTTGTAGCACATCATCATTGTGGGCTAGCTCTAGGGTGACGGTATGAATCCCCAAAGCTGCATGCTGAAGTATGCAAGACTTCAGATACTGTATAATTTTTATGTCAAGATCAGGTTCTTATTCTTAGAGATTTTGTAAATCAGAAATGGATACCCAGCCACTGTTAAGATACTTGCATAATGATGCTAAAATTTTATATAAAGTAGTAGTTTTACAGCATTTCTTTAGTTCATTAATTTGTGGCAGTTCTATTTCAATGTGTGCAAAAAGGATTTGTTTCTTTGCTTTTTATGTCATGAGGGTGAATAAAGATACATCTTAAAATAGCTGATTAGTTGACATGCATCAAGCATTTTGAAGTACAGATAGCATTTACATATCTTGAGGGTTTGGGCGATTTTGCAAGCAGTGAACTGTATGAGTTGTGGCATTCAAGGAGTTACTATAAAAATGCACTGAATATTTCCTTTGATATATATCAGATAGTATTTTTAACCTAGGCTCCTGTAACAGCTCTATTACATGTAGCAACATCTACAAAGGGTGCAATAAAAATTATAATTGGTCAGAAATACTGTATCTTGGAAATAAATGACTGCCATGTTTGCTGTGAACCAGTACACTAGATAGATAACTGATTTTTCACTGTAAGATTTATTTTGAGTAATATAGCAACTATTTTTGTATCTTCTAGATTAAGAATAAGCTGTTAAGTTGCAATATGTTCCAATTTATTACCTTAGTTTCCACTGAAAATTTAGTCTCAGAATTATTTTCAGTTTTTGCAATTAAAAATAACATCTGCATATCTTGAAATGCAGAACCTTGAAGAGTAGCATCAGAAAAACAAATATTATAAAATTGTATTGTAAGGAAGCAGCCATCGATATAATGTCCATGTTAGTTTCCTGTTGATGCTGAAAGTATTGAAGAAGTGCCAGCACTTAACCCACACTCCTACAATCTTCTCGCTGCAGCTCTGTTCTTATCAGAGCTTCTGGCATCAGACAGGAAACTTTAACTATGGAAGTAAGGAAGTTTCTTC
The DNA here is from genome assembly GCA_013397275.1 of Burhinus bistriatus. NCBI lineage: Eukaryota > Metazoa > Chordata > Aves > Charadriiformes > Burhinidae > Burhinus > Burhinus bistriatus. The sequence continues at coordinate 61,760 of VYXH01006416.1, read as the reverse complement.
TGTATAGCTCAAAGTCCAAGACAGTGTCAGGAAATATTGTATCTTTGGTGATTTTAGATCTTAGTGATTCTAAGAAGAGATCATTTCAATGATATGAAGTATAATGAGAATTAGCATCTCCCTGCAGTGTTCACCTTACTTCTGACTTCCTTACACATTTTCCTATGTGTCAAGTCTTGAATTCTCATCTGATTTTTTCCATCTGCTATTGCAGTTGCATGCAGTACTTTTATATAAATAGATGTATGAAGTGCTAAATTATATACAGGTTAATCATTGGCAGTTTTAAAAATAATTTTGCCATTGTTTCTCATTTCTGTGGGGTTTTTGTGAGATAACTTTGATCTTATCAGGTGATAGAGTGCAAGGTATTGATACAACATTTTTTGGAGATTCTTTGTATAAAGTACGTGTGTAATAATTGTCATTTTCATTTTTGGCTCTTTTTGCGTCTTCAGCTTACAAATCTGGAGAGGAAGTGGCAGCACCATGAGCAAAACAACTTTATGATGAAGGAATGTATCCTTTTCTTTAAGAAATACAGTAAAATTCACACACTGTATTAATTGAGGAAGAAGTCTGTTTCCTCCAGCAGAATAAGACAGGATGGAATGGGGAGCAGGAGACAGGGGAGGAGGGGAAAGGTGATGCTTTGTAAGTATGTGGTTAGTTGATAGATATTATATATAGCAAAACTTGCATGTGTTGTCTGAAACAATTTTATGGGGTCCTAATGCATAAGATTTATCCTGCAGTATGGAGTTTTTCATATTGGTTCATTTTTGCCATTAGGTTTCGTACAAAGATCATCTTCACATATGTCTAGTTTTATCTGAAGTTATCCAGCAAGTGTAGCATTGTTTGAAAATTGCTAGAGCATGGTGACTTTGCATGGTATTTTGCAGTTTTAAAACACATTAAATATCAATGATGAAAAAGTAAACAACAAATTGTATGCATTCAGTGTATTTCTTATCAAATAAAAGAGGAATTGCATATTAGAGGGAAAAAAAAACAGATAAATGTGATAAATATGACAAGAACATGTGAAATGGGCTGGGATGGGTGAACAGCACTGTAGTGCTTCCATTATGTGATGCTAATTAGAGTTGCATTCCACTAATCTTACAAGACCTTCCAAAACATCAGCAAAATCTTATTTGCTGCAAGTGACTTCCATAAGATAGTTTTTGAAATTAGCAAAAACACTGAAGTTTTTTTATTTAGAATTGATGTTTGTCTTATCTTATACTATTCTCCATAGTTATTGTAGAGATCTGAGTAGGGCATAGTTGCACTTTTCTTTTTTATTCTAGGGACTTTGAATTCAGTGCAATAAATTCAATTACTTAAAATTATTTAGGAAACAATCTGAAATCTCAAAGATGCATAGAATCACTGTTATATGATAATAGTACAAATGTAATTGGTGAAAATAACAGCAAAACTAGACCATATCATCCAGTGTTGTGTGTTGCACAATGGACATTGCTACATGACTCAGAAAATGGCACAAGAATATATTTCAGGCAACTCTGTAATAGTCTAGCCATCAGGAGGAAAACTAAGTAATATGAGATCTGCATATAGCATTATCTTTTTCGTATACCAAATATCGTATTTCATATATCTGCTCTAATTCTTAGAAAAAATCTGAAAAAAAGTCTTGGACAACATAATATAAGTGGAGCCACTTCCTCTATGAAGAAGGCTCTACAGGAAAATTTCATTAAGGCAAGAATCTTAGATCTATTTTTTCTAACAGAAAAACATTCTAAAACAAACCAAGAGAAAAAGTTAGTCGGGATATTAAAAGCGCCTCCTAACTTGCTACAATGCATTACCTATCCAAGTGCAGACCCATATACAGAGTTTTATGCCTACTTGGGCTGGTGGAAAGAAAGGTTCTGCCTTCTTGGACTGGAACTTTTGTAGCCAGAGTTCTAGTGCCAAACTGTATGGCTGTAAATAGCTAACTGCTTTTAAATAATTTTGTTTGCAATGTAACAATAGGCAGAGTCTTCCACAAGGGACCTATTGCCTATATATATGAAAGCAAAACTGACTCAGGCATGTAATCTTTTTTTTAATATGCTTGGCATGAGATGGCAGCTAGTAAGTTGGTGTAAGTCTTTTTAGACCCAATTTGAGTTTTTTCCATTATTTGAAATCCTTGACAGTTTTCACAAAATGAAATTTACTGTTTTGTGGTTCCCTTATGATCTCTAATTATGCTAATAATAATACTGGCAGTTTGTTTCCTTAATCCTTTTAATCAGTCATAGCAACCAAAAGTCAGGAGAGTGACTACCAGCCAATAATGAAGAATGTGAGAAAGCTGGTCACAGAATACAACAAAGCTCTCATAGAAGCTTTACAGAACACCAAGAACTGAACTCAGGCACTTCCTTCCTGCCCCAATGGACCAACAATGAAAGATGTGCATGGGCAGCATGGAAAGCTGGACTACTGAGCTCATTCGCTCACCACTACAGTGACAGATATTCTTAAAAGTATTTTTCCAGATTTTTAGAAGTCACAGGTTTTAATAGCATCCCTCCTTATCCAGCATTTAAAAATTTTAGAAGTAAACTTCTGATTTTTAGAAACTTGTAGAAATAAAAAGGAAATACTGCACAATGAGTGTAAAATCATCACAACAGTTTACTGAGGCACGTTGCTGGATTGCATCTCAAATGTGAAACTTCAGTCAGCTTTACACAGTGAAGCTCTTAATTGTCTTGTAGTCCTATCCCTGCCAGACAGAATAGGAGTTTTCCCTGAATAAGGACTGTCTGACAGGCTCTCCTACGCATTACCTTAAATGAAGTAAAATAATAAGATAAATGGTAGTATCAGCATACCATCCCTCTTTAAATAGCAATTTTTAAAAAGTGAGGAAAAAAAATCTAAGGATTGCAAGCATCCTTGAAAGTCAGAATTGCTTCATAGTATAAAGCCTATAAAGAAAGCAAATATAGTTTGGATCTGTCAGCAAATTTTCATTTCGCAATGGAGAACAGATTGAATTCCTTCTTTTATATTTTTTTAATGTAATTATAAGGAGAGAACTGTGATAAAAAGTAGTGAAACACAGCTAATACTGACCTATGCAGAGCATTTTACTTTTGTAGTATTCACCAATAAAGGAAATAATGGCAAAAATTATTTGTATTTTCTGCAATTTTTTTTTCCTCAGGTTTCAAGCTGCAGTGTTATATGCGACCTCTACTTTGACAAAAATACATAGAAAGAAATTCAGCATAGAACAAAAACAGGACTGGTACAGAAATAATGATGTGCTTTATGATACAGAAAATTCAGAAAACTTTTACATAAAACAAAATTTCCATGTATGTATTTCCCTCACATTCTACATGTAATTAAAAACTACCTGTTGATAATTTTCTCCACCTGGTATGTTGTAAGCTAGTCCTGATCGAAGAGAAAAAGCATAGCTGACTATATATAGGAATCTTAGCGAGACAGAAATCTAGCCTTTTAGAAAAAATAATAAAAAACAGTGAGGTCTGGATTTATAGACATTCTGCTGTCTTAGAAAAGTTTTCCGAAAAAGAAGTAGACTGTATGCTTTACTTTACAGAACTGGAGTAGACGAAGAATTAGAAAATGCGCTGAGTCCATTAAAACAGAAGTTCTGTATCTTTGTCTCTAAATTTATCCAAATCTATGATTGTCACTTTGAGTATAAAGAGGTATGTAAAACAAAAATATTGAAGGTTCTTGCAGAGAGCAGTGTGTTTCCAAATTCAGCACAGTAAATGCTGTTGCTCTGTATATTTACGTCTGTATAATATTTAGAGATAACAGAACAGGATTTCTGTAAACCTAGGACTGTTATCTAGGGGAAATTCCCACTAATGTCTCTTCCTTCCTGTCAAAGTTTCAGCTATCCCAGAGAGAGCCCATTATTTGCTGAGATAAAGTTGAAGTCTAATATTCTCACCAATCAAACCATCAGCCGGAGAGATCGCCTCCTGAATTCCACTTGTGCTACAATAACATATTTTAATGAACAATGGAAAAAAGCTGCAGACTGAGTAAACAGACTGCTTTAAATTCGCTCTCACTCAGGGCAGGGGATGGTTTTATTCCTTGGTAGTGATTCTGTAAGATAGCATGGTAAACTTCACAGATTTTTGTTGTGTTCCCCAGGAGATGCCTGTCCTAAAAGCCCTCTCTCCAGCATGCTGTTCTTCTCCTTGTTCTGTTGAAGGATCTCCAGATTACCTGTTTCTGTCTGAGAATCTTGTCAATCATTCCTTGTTCATCCGTATGGTCCTGGATCATGGTCGCAGCACCCATGACTGAAAAGAACTGTATGGATTCTGAATGGTCAGCTATGCCGCAGGCGTTTAGTCTCCCTCTGGGAGATTAATAACTCATTCCCAGTAGTGAGCTGAGTAAATTGTATCTATATCTAGCTCCTAAAGTTGTTTTGTTTTGTTTTGTTTTTTATTTAATACAAGTTTAAGTACCAGACACAAGACATGTTTTCACCAAAGCTCCTGGGCGTATATCAAGACACTCATTCAGTAACAGATCTCTCTACCCAAGCAATCTTTTATGCATTTTGTGCTATGACTTCAAACTGAGAGGACATTAATTAAGTGTCAGCCTCTGTGGGGTGGAGAAATTTAAAACCTTTTCTGCTTACATGTGTCACCAGGGCCGAGTAAAGGTAAGGATCACCTCTTGCAGCCTGCTGGCAATGCTCTTCCTAACACACCCCAGCATACTGTGGGCCTTTTTTGCTGTGCATTGTTGGCTCGTGGTCAGCTTGGTGTCCACCAGGAAGGACCCCAAGGTTCTTCTCAGCAAATTTGCTTTCCAGCCTCTCAGCCCCCAGTGTGTATGGGTGCCTGGGTTGTTCCTCCCCAGGGGTGAGATTGTGCATTTACCTTTGTGGAACATCATGATATTCCTGTCTGCCCATTTCTTTAGCCTGTTGAGGTCCCCNAGTAGTGAGCTGAGTAAATTGTATCTATATCTAGCTCCTAAAGTTGTTTTGTTTTGTTTTGTTTTTTATTTAATACAAGTTTAAGTACCAGACACAAGACATGTTTTCACCAAAGCTCCTGGGCGTATATCAAGACACTCATTCAGTAACAGATCTCTCTACCCAAGCAATCTTTTATGCATTTTGTGCTATGACTTCAAACTGAGAGGACATTAATTAAGTGTCAGCCTCTGTGGGGTGGAGAAATTTAAAACCTTTTCTGCTTACATGTGTCACCAGGGCCGAGTAAAGGTAAGGATCACCTCTTGCAGCCTGCTGGCAATGCTCTTCCTAACACACCCCAGCATACTGTGGGCCTTTTTTGCTGTGCATTGTTGGCTCGTGGTCAGCTTGGTGTCCACCAGGAAGGACCCCAAGGTTCTTCTCAGCAAATTTGCTTTCCAGCCTCTCAGCCCCCAGTGTGTATGGGTGCCTGGGTTGTTCCTCCCCAGGGGTGAGATTGTGCATTTACCTTTGTGGAACATCATGATATTCCTGTCTGCCCATTTCTTTAGCCTGTTGAGGTCCCCCTGAACAGCAGCACACCCATCTGGTACATCAGCCACTCCTCCCAGCTTTCTACCATCCGCAAACTTGTTGATGGTGCACTCTGACCCATCATCCAGGTCATTAGTGAAAAGGTTAAACAGTATTGGCACGAGTATCCACCCTTGGGGTACAGCACTACTACTGCTGGACTTTGGGCCACTGATCACATGGTGAGCCCCAAGCCAGTTTTCAGTCCACCTCACGCTCCACTTACCTAAACCGTACTTTGTCAGCTTATCTATGAGGATTTTATTTGAAACCATGTCAAATGCCTTGCTAATGTTGAGGTTAACAGCATCCACACCTCTCACCTGGCTCACTGAGTTAGATACCTCATTGTGNGGGCCTTTTTTGCTGTGCATTGTTGGCTCGTGGTCAGCTTGGTGTCCACCAGGAAGGACCCCAAGGTTCTTCTCAGCAAATTTGCTTTCCAGCCTCTCAGCCCCCAGTGTGTATGGGTGCCTGGGTTGTTCCTCCCCAGGGGTGAGATTGTGCATTTACCTTTGTGGAACATCATGATATTCCTGTCTGCCCATTTCTTTAGCCTGTTGAGGTCCCCCTGAACAGCAGCACACCCATCTGGTACATCAGCCACTCCTCCCAGCTTTCTACCATCCGCAAACTTGTTGATGGTGCACTCTGACCCATCATCCAGGTCATTAGTGAAAAGGTTAAACAGTATTGGCACGAGTATCCACCCTTGGGGTACAGCACTACTACTGCTGGACTTTGGGCCACTGATCACATGGTGAGCCCCAAGCCAGTTTTCAGTCCACCTCACGCTCCACTTACCTAAACCGTACTTTGTCAGCTTATCTATGAGGATTTTATTTGAAACCATGTCAAATGCCTTGCTAATGTTGAGGTTAACAGCATCCACACCTCTCACCTGGCTCACTGAGTTAGATACCTCATTGTGGAAGGCTATCATGTTGGTTAAGCATAATTACCTCTTCATAAATCCATGCTGTCTACTCATGATCACCTTCCCATCCTTCACGTGTCTGGAAATGGTTTCCAGCCTAAGTTGCTGCACTGCTTTCTCAGGGATCGAGGTGAGGCTGACCAGCCTGTGGTTCCCCAGCTCACTCGCTGTTCCTGAAGGCAGGAGCAACACCTGCTTTCTTTCAGTCTACAGAAGCCTCTCTCACCATGAAAAAAAGATAATCGACGATGTCCTTGCTATGCCACCAGCCAGCTTCCTCTGTTCATGTGGATACATCCCAACAAGCCCCATGGATTTATGTATGTCCAGCTTGTTTAAAAGTTTCCTAGCCTGGTCCTCCTCCGGGAAGATGCCACTGAGGCATTAGGAGACCAGGTTTGACAGTGTCTGTCACTCCAAATCCCACTTCACTGGCACACAGCATGGAAAGAAATATTTTGGTTTCAAATTCTTCAACTGAAGGGACTGTTATTTCTATGCTATGTTTGTGCAGGACGATGAGCACAGGAATGACTGTCATTATTCCCAGCACATGATGGGATGACACTGCAACACCCTTGTTCCCATATTCAGGGATATCATCATACCTCCAGGCAAACTGTATTTTTGCTGCAGGCAAGAGTTAATCCTCTTTTTGGTCTTCCTGCTTCATCTTACCTTCACTGCTTTTCATTGTGATGAAAAAAACATATTTTTCTTTCAAAACAAGTTGGTTTTTTTCCTTGCATTAGTGAGCTTAGAAGACAACATGCAGCATTCCTGTGAGCAATTCCAAGCAGGCAGAACACTGAGATTCTTTTCTATTTTTTTCTGCCTGTCAACGTTAGTTAATGTTAATGCTTTTTAGTGCTGGTATGTGCTGTTTCACAGTCAGAGGGATACGTTTCCGAAGTGAAGTGGTTGTAAAGCCTTTCACTCACTTCTATTTTTCTGCTGCGAGTGTAAAAGAATAATATAAGGCATAAGGCAGACCTCATGATGAGGCAGTAGCCATTAGAATATCTTACTGTGAGGCAGAAGATATTAAAATGCTCACTTTATAACTATTCTGCAAAGTACCTGCTTTCAGTGAACTCCTTGGAAACGTGTCTTGTAGTGACAAGGCATCTGGGTGAAGTGGACGTGGCAGTTGTCTGGAGTGAAAAAAAAACCAACTTGGATTCTGAAAGAGATCATAAAATTGGAGTTCACTTGAACCCATGCACAACGATGAGTACTAGCTGACCACTGAACGCTATATATATTGTGGGTGACAACTCCAGCCAGAGTAATGCTGTGAAATGCAGGTTAATCACAGGGAAGGGGGACTGAAATAGTTGTCATCTTTTTCTTCTTTGGTAAAGAGGAAGGAAGCCTTTTAAGCATTTCATAACTGCAGAGATGATCTGAATTCAAATCCCAGCTTTGATCAATCATTCGCTGGGATTGGCAGCAGAGGAAGAAATGTTCCTTGCTCTGATGTGCAGTCTGCACTTGCAGGTTCTCCTCTCAGGAAGGAGGACTAACTGGACAATATGCCAAATGTGTGAAATGGAGGAAGCCTCCCACATTTAAAAAAAAAAAAAAAAAAGAGCCAGAAATGTTAAATGCTCCCCTCTTGTTTCCTCTTGTAAAGCTAATTCCTTGAAAGCTACATTCATTTAAAGTGACTGAACTTGATTCACTGAGCACTGGTATCTTTGGATCAGGCCCAAGATTTCTGCTGTGCAGCAAAGGATGAGTAAGGTGTAAGACCTCTGTCTCCAGCATAACATGAGTTTGCTCACAAATACTATTTCAAGTGGGGTGAGGAGGACTCAGCACCTCTGCAAATTAGAAAGATAAAAAAAAGAAAATAATGATTACAGCAGAAATTGTCAGTTATGTATAAGAAACAAAATTCCAAATAAAGCCTTCAAATTTTCAGTATCCTTCCTGTTCCTTCTTTTTCTTCCAAATTAAATGAAGAGAGGGTGTTTAATGGCTTGGACTTGTGTTCAAGTTTTCTGTATTTAATAATTTTTTAGGATTATTGAATTGGAAGTTACTGAAGTCCTTTACCTATATGCAAACCTACATTTTAACTTCTCACCTTATTATGAGACGTGCATGTCTTTCACATTTTCATGTTTCAAGAATTGCTAAAATCATATTGTTCAAACACTTAAAAAATTCACCATTTAGAAATCTTTCACAGAGGGAGAAGACTAAAGTTAAAGCTGGAGCATTCAAGAGAAGGAACCGTTACACTGCAGCTCACCAAGAGTGCGCGTGTGGGTCTCCCATATCAAGATTTTAGCCAATCCCAGTGTGACATAAATTTGGAAGCAGAGCCAAGTAGATAGCAAATTTGTCACTAAGTTGCACTTTTTGAATGCTGGTTAAAGTTAAATAAAGTTAAATGATGCAGTCATGAAATAAAAATTACTATTGGAATCACATTAACAGTGTGAGATTAATTCAGTGGAAGACAGTGGGTCCTGCAAACAGGGTTTTAAGAATGAATTTTTGTAACCTTAATGGATGAAAACACTAAGCCTGAGATCTAATTAACATGACCCATTTCCTGGTCCTTGGAAGCAATAGTCCGATCTGCAAACTTCACATGCATTAAGTGGCTCATACAATCAGCCTTTAACTCTCCAAATTGCACAGATATGAAATTTGCCTCATTAATGCTGGGCTACTTTAGGCAGTCATATTTTACTGTTCTGCATCATTTGGGATGATTCAGTGTTAATATCTTAAAGACACTTGGAGATACCATTGTTACCCTTAAACATAAATACACAGATTCATTCATCCTTCAAAATGTATTGTAGAAAAATTAAGCAAAAAAGCAGTAACAGAAGAGAGGAGAAAAATTGTGAACTCTAGCTTCTGTATGAGCTCTGCTTTTATCTCCTGTTGGATGACACCTCTTTCAGGCTGGAGAATCTCATTCATCTCCAGACTTCTTTTGACTTTGGGGCAGTAGGAATATTAACATCATTTATGTTTGTGCTCCCAGAATCTGATCCCATCTTGGCACAGAAGCAAAAGCTTGATTTGGCGTTAATTTAGAACATGTTCAAAATTACCCATTTTAGCAGATCTTTTAAAAAACAGAGCTGACATGCTCTAAAGTAGGAAAACAATAGGCTCAAAAAACAATGACAAGAAGGATGTAGTTTTGTCCTTTTCATACAAACTAAGTGGAATATAGCTACCTTGCTTAGTTCTTACTCTTGTGATTTCATATACATGTTTGACATCATCATTGGCCATCACAATTCTTGACTTGTAACTTCACTTCTCACACTTTCATTCTCCAAGCATCTTTTAAAATAGTCTCAGTCCCTTTTGTCAGTAAAGAATTGGGAAAGAAAAGTATTTTTTTGTCCTTCTGCTGACAACAAGCCATTCTAAAATCTACATAAAGTCTATTTCAGCAAAATACAAGTGACTTACAAAGGAAAAGTGTCCAGATTATAGACTTTAGTCAAACAGCCTGATATCCTTCACAACAACTTTACTGATACACAGGTCCTAAAGTACTCCTGTGATATTTCATGAGCTGACCTTTCCCCTTGAGAGAAACCTGAGATTCCCACAACATCCTGTGTTTAATCCCACTGTAGTAAATTCCCTTTCATTTCACTACAAGGAAGACAGGACAGCAACAGCTCCCTTTGGCTGAGGCTGTTCTGTAGACTGCTCAATACTCATCCATTTTCCAGGCTATGGTCTCCTGAAAATCCAAAAGAAGCTCTTTTTTGAGAAGAAAAAGGAGGTGATTCTGCCCCTCTACTCCACTCTCATGAGACCCCACCTGGAGTACTGTGTCCATCTCTGGAGCCCCCAGCATAAGAAGGACATGGACCTGTTGGAGCGAGTCCAGAGGAGGGCCACGAAGATGATCAGAGGGTTACAGCACCTCTCCTGTGAGGACAGGCTGAGAGAGTTGGGGTTGTTCAGCCTGGAGAAGAGAAGGCTCCGGAGAGACCTTGTAGCAGCCTTCCAGTATCTGAAAGGGGCCTACAAGAAATCTGGAAGGGGATGTTTTACAAGGGCATGTAGTGATAGGACGACAGCTAATGAATCACAGAATCATAGAATCATAGAATCGTTTAGGTTGGAAAAGACCTTTAAGATCATCTAGTCCAACCATTGACCCTACTCTACCAGGTCCACCACTAAACCATGTCTCCAAGCACCACATCTACACGACTTTTAAACACATCTAGGCATGGTGACTCAACCACCTCCCTGGGCAGCCTGTTCCAATGTTTGATAACTCTTTCAGTGAAAAATTTTTTCCTA
>VYXH01006416.1:8562-38420 GCA_013397275.1 Burhinus bistriatus | reverse complement strand
TATATAAAAAAGTTTTTCCTTTTTTTTTTTTTTTTTTTTTTTAAGGGGGAGGAGATGTGTGGATTAGGTCTCTATTTTGTTAACTTCTTCATATTTCACTTACATTATTTCCATCCTGATTATTTTCTAAATTACCTAATTAGTTAATTAAAAAAAAAAATCAGTGTAATTTATTCAGTACTTCACTGAGAATTAATCAAATGCTGTACTTTGTCAGCAAAGTTGCTTACATGATTGCCATTTGGATTCCTAAATAGATTAATTAAATTCTTTTAATCTGGTGTGTGATTTCATACAGAAAAATACAATCGAGGAAGGTACAACTGAACTTGTAACTACAAAACAAGACACAACGGGAAATACTGAGCTGCAGGCTATTTAGCAAGTTAGGTTTGTTCTAAATCAAAACCTTATTCTTTCAAGGAGAGGGTGTGCTTGGTGGTGGTTTTTAAGAGACTTGAAAGGGAAGGGGTTGATGACTTGAAAGTCTGGGACATACACTTCCATCAGTCTCAAAATTATTTTTAAATCCTGCAGTGAGTGTCATATGCAACTCACTGTTTTACTTTCAGCATAACACCAAACCTAAAATAAGCACAGATTCTATTTTTTCCCTGCTTGTAAGGTATGTATATGTGTTACATTCATATTCCCAGATAGTTAATAGCAGAAATTATTTGTGTTCCAAGCAATAACAGTAAAAAAAATAAGAACTGCCTAAAGCATTTCAAATTACATCACCTTTTATTCCTTCATCTGTTGAAAAAAAGGGGGTGAATTTACTGGAATTTTCTACCTTTGCCTCTTCTTTTAAATAATTAGTACATTAAAAGTATTAATCTTTCCACTTACCTCTTACCACAGCTCTTCTTTTTCCTCTGTTATGCTCCAAGTGCCAAGGGAAGGACTTCCAGCTTATAGTTGCTTCAAGCAATTAATAATAAATCTCTACAACTATAAGGAAAATAAATACATCACTAGATTTGTAATGTCTAAAGAATTTCTTTCCTTCCACTACTGTTCAGTATTAATTAATAGCTAAAACATTTACTCAGAACTTTGCATTCTCGATACACCTTGCACATATGGACTAGTGATTAAATGTGTTTGCGAGGCAGTGGGGTACAGTTGTCCTTTACTTTGTTGGAACTGACCACTCTGGCTGCTTGCTATGGTAGAGGAATGTTAGCCACTCCACACTAATGCACACTTTTCCAATTAACAGACAACTGTGCAAAGGCCTCACATTAGGTACAAGTTGTCTTGAATATTTCTGTGATTTCCTGGGGACCAGACAAGTGTAAACAATGTAAATCTGCAAGTCTTTGGGCAGAGACTTTCTGAGATGAAAGGACAAATCATAACATTTTTCTCATAAGATTTGCTGCAGGTACTCATCCAGAGGGTAGTGGTCAACAGTTCAATGTCCAGATGGAGCTGTGATGAGTGGTGTCCCTCAGGGGTCTCTGGTGGGACCAGTACTGTTCAGTATCTTCATTAATAACACAGACAGTGGGATTGAGTGCACCTTCAGCAAATTTTCAGGCGACACCAAGGTGAGTGGTGTGGTTGACCAGCCTGAGAAATGGGATGCCATCCAGAGGGACCTGGACAAGCTCAAAAAGTGGGCCCATGTGAACCTCATGAGGTTCAACAAGGCCAAGTGCAGGGTCCTGGAGCTGAGTCAGGGCCACTCCCAATATAAACACAGGCTAGGGGATGAATGGATTTAGAGCAGCCCTGCCGAGAAGGACTTGGTGGTACTGGTGGATTACAAATTGAATATGAGCAGCAATGTGCACTTGCAGCCCAGAAAGCCAACTGCATCCTGGGCTGCATCAAAAGAAGCGTGGCCAGCAGGTCGAGGGAGGTGATTCTGCCCCTCTACTCCACTCTTGTGAGACCCCACCTGGAGTACTGCATCCAGCTCTGGAGACCTCAGCACAGGAAAGACATAGACCTGTTGGAGCAAGTCCAGAGGAGGGCCTTAAAAATGATCAGAAGGCTGCAGCACCTCTCCTATGAAGACAGGCTGAGACAGTTGCGGTTGTTCAGCCTGGAGATGAGAAGGCTCTGGGAAGACCTTATTGCTGCCTTTCAATACTTAAACGGGGCTTATAAGAAAGATGTGACAAGCTTTTTAGCAGGGCCTGTTGTGATAGGACAAGGGGTAATGGTTTCAAACTAAAAGAAGTAGATTCAGACTTGACATAAGGAAGGTGTTTTTCACATTAAGGGTGGTGAAACACTGGAACAGGTTGCCCACAGAAGTTGTGGATACCCTGTCCCTGGAGACATCCAAGGCCAGGTTGGGTGGGGCTCTGAGCAACCTGATCTAGTTGAAGATGTTCCTGCTCGTTGCAGGGGGAGGTGGATGAGATGACCTTTAAAGGTCCCTTCCAACCCAGGCTATTCTATGATTCTATGATTCTATGTTTCATGGCATTAAAGTATCTCAGGTCAAGACTGCCACATTGTTTTATTCCCAAACTACTGTCTAGCACCAATTCCAATATAGGGAAGTGAGGTTTTAAACTTTATCAGAGACTTTCTTGCTCTTTGAGCAGACCTGTCTCTGGGATGTGTTCCAAGGAATTTTGGAGAGCTGTTTATTCTAGTTGGTCCTGGCTGAGTTTTGTTGGTGCAACACAGCACAGAAAATGTGAAGACTGTGTGCCTGTATGAATGGCAATTTGGTAAGGAATGAGAACGCACAGGGGCTGCAGAGGCAGTGTGGTACACACTCTCTGTTCAGCACAGTTTCCCCAGGCAAATATGTACTAGAGAAGCTGTGAAAGATACAGCTGGGTATGTCCTAGCAAGAGAGAGCACAATCCTGTAGTTGAAAGTGGGCCAAGAGGAGCTGCAAAGGTCTCCCTGCATTCATTTTGCTGGTTGTGTTATAGTAGGTGTGCTATTATTTAAACTTACTGCTTTAGAGGATGCCATTTTCCCTATGTTGGAAGGGTTCAAAGCACTGCACCGCAATAACTGTGTGTCATAAATACTGGGCAATGAATCCTCTCTGCGTGGCATCTCCCATTTCCAGCGTTAGCCTTCTGCAAGTGCTCTCTCTTCTCAAATTCTATTTGCACACACAGCAAATTGCCTTCCTGACAAGGTCAATTCTTCAAGGACTAGGGCAGGAGTCAAAGGGCTTTTTCAAGGAAGCAAAGAGGATTGTCACTAGTATGGAGACAGGATGTTTCCTGTCTGTATTTGTTGTGCTTTTCTCAGAGAGCTAAATCCTGTTGTCCTTGTTTGGTCCTGAGACACTCAAAGTCTTTATTAACATCAAGGGTAGGATTTGCTTAACTTTTGCCAGACTAGATAAATTATAAAGTCCTGTTTAGCAAGGACAGTTGGGTTGGTTTAAGTTGCATTACCAGAGACAGATGCTGTAGGAATCCCTAAGCATAAAGCATATGTGGATTTTACACTTTTCTGTGCTTTTTTTGCACAATATGAGGGCAGCAACTCCCCATGGAGTCAAAGAAAGCCTTCCTATCACCTCAGAGGCCTTAGGCTGACTGTAAAATTCTAGTCTTGCTAGATTCTGAGTTGAACGACTGCGCTGCCTTTACATCAGTATGCTGCTAGGGTGCTTTTTTTTTTTTTCCAAAATACACCTAAAGCATAGATTTTCTTAGTGCAAAACTTTCAATTGTGTATATTTTAATTTCTGCTGGCAATATATTCCAGCTGTGAAACCTTAGCTGCCATGTCACGCTTGGCGTATAATTCCATACTTATACATAGATATTACTCCCTTTTATGCACAGAAAGGCCTTCTAGTGTTTCTCCAGGAAGGCATGAAACTCCATCTGTACTCTATCTGCCTCACACATGTCTGGGTTACTCTGCAGTGTCTAATATGACAAAAACACCACCTACATTTAGACAATCAGTCAGAAGACTATCCATCCACCAGTGGCTAGGTTTTGATTCATCTGGAATAATCACAAGTGTAAATGAGCAATACACCTGAGCTCTGCTTGTTCTATACCTTGATTACACTATTTGAATTATTACAAAGAAACAGAGAAATATGCAGCAAATGCCCCGAACCTGATATGATACTGCTTTGCTGTGTCTTGCATAGGGATCAAAGGCAACATGAAAGCTAGTCCTCAAAACTCAGACTTCTCCTACTGCTTTTTCTCAGCATATTAAAAGGTTGAGATGCAGGGGGTGGAAAAAATGTTATTTTCACCTTTCAATCTGTGTTGGACATCAGAAGAACAGAGAAATGCCAGAGAAATGGAACTGGAGCCCTAGAGAGCCATCCTCTGAAGGACCCCAGCAACTTGAGCCCATACCTCTGTATAGGAAAGACAGTTGCAGCTCTGTGCCCTGCGGGTGCCAGGTAGAAATGTCAAAATATTTCAGTTCTGATCTACAGCACCCTGCCTGGCCTCGACACAGACAATCATGTCAAGTCACAGAGTTTGGATCCAGATTTGGTTCTGGCTTTCACAAAAGTTTGCAGAAATCAGGATCTTGCAATTTAAGATTTTAAGAATATCTCTACCTGGCGTGTGATCCTTGCTGATATAAACTGAAGCCCTCTGCTTTCAGTGTTGGTGACTGTTGAATTACATCTGGCTTCAGCTGATGCCGCAGACCCATAGTAAGAGCAGAAATGTTTCTCATATAAAAGTAAAAATGTTGCGATAAATCCCCTTTAAAATGAATGCACAAGTCTGGCCTCATTTCTAGCACATACTTCTTTAACTTTGTTCAGAGGATTCATTTTTGTAATGTGCAGCAGGATGAATTGACTTCGCTGACCTGCACCTTTAGGTAGTATTTACTTTAGTGGCCGCTGCATCCTTTCCAGAAGGTCTCTTTTCTCCATTATGTAACTAAAAGTTATCTGTGGTGGCACATTAAAGGGTGGTAACGGTGGCAGGCCGGCTGGGTGTGGTGAGTGTCAGTGTGCTGTCAAGATACCTCCGTGCCCAGAGTGGTTGCTGGCACTGGAAGCGGAGGAGGACCTCCTCCCTTGGCCCCGAGCACGGCAGAGACACACGCAAAGTCTGCAGTCAGCACTAAGACCTTTTGACCTCCCTTATCTAAGACTATACCCCTTCCTCCCAACCAGAGAAACGTTTGGAAGCCAAGTGGCACTGAATATTGGGTCTTGCTGTGTAAATACAAAATACACTTGTATCCAAAGCGGGAAAATAGATGTGATGAATAAAAGAAACCAATTATTCTTCCTGTTTCAGCTGGAAAAAATGTTACTGTTTCCCTTCTCCTTACCCTGAATTTCAAAAGTAAAGGGAAACGCCTGTTATTTGCAAATTTTTTATTATAGCAGAGCCGTATTTCCCTCCTGCTATGCTCATTTGAACAACTAAATCTGTAGCGCTCTGCCAGAGACTGTTTTAATTAGGCTTGTATCTATCATTTTTAAAGAACTTCCATCTCCATGTATTTACGGCAGTTCTGTTGATCAAAGGGAGCTATTTCAATTGATTTAAACCTAACCTCATAAAAAATGGCTTTACTAGTGCCAGCAACTTGCTCTTTGTTTTTGAGAAAGTTTCTTTTTGCCATAGTTCTTGCCTCTGTCTGTTAGGGCTTTGAATGCTTAACGTGAAATCATTATGAAATCATTAATCCAAATTCATAAACCAGCTGAAAAAAAATCCAGTTCCTATAACTGAAAGACATATCTGCTCTACATCAATTCATACATATTTAATCCATGTAAAGAATGTAAAAGAAACACTATGAAACTGACAACCTTATGATCTACTGACTCTGTTACTGACAAAGCACCATACTTGGGGCATTTATGTACATGTCTCTATCTGCTTCTGCAACTCATGGTTTTCCTTGGGTTTCAGCAACAGCTTTTAAAAGAAATTCCACAAGTTTGAGAGGCTTATTTCCTCTTCTGTGAAGAACGAACTCCATCTGTTCATGACATAAAAAGCAAATCCTAAAGTCCGTGTAGTAGGATAGTTAATCTACAGCCTTCCTATTTCACACAAAAGCAAGACACCAGCCAGAGAAGCCCTGAGTACTGGGTGAAACATCTTATCTGGTGATTCGATTGGCCACATACTCAAACTCTGCAGTAAAATTTTTTCACTTGCTGCGTTTTTCCTTAGGTAAAGTGGAAGCAGCACTGGACCTCATACTGATCAATTCATTCCCTCTGGTGGGCAACTCTGAGACATCACTTATCTGTATCACTTCTAAGTGGCGTTCCCGTGAGTCTATCACAATAGACCGTGACCAGGAGGATGTGACAAACCAGCACCGGGAACCACTGGAAGTTAATGAAGATTCAAAGAGAGCAACAGCCAAAACAGTGGTGTGGAAGAGGGAACAGGCCAGTGAAACTATTGGAGCATATTACTGTGAAGGGAAACTCAAGGATGAGGTGACAAGGATACACACCATGAAGATGCCACTGGGAGGTACTGTATGGTGGTCAGATCTGAATTTTGCATGTCACTGCTTGCAGACTGGCAGTTATCCCTGGTTGACACAGGTAGGCACAGACATGGCTCCAGAGCAAGCAAGGCAGTCTGGAGTCAACAAAAATAGACTTGTCTCAAGCCCATGGTTTTTTTTCTAAAGTGCAGAGGCAACTGGTCGATACTAGCTGCTAGTCATTTCCTCGTGGAAGTTAGTCAGACATCTGTAGGTATTCTGCCTGTATCTGACTACTGGCAGGAACACAAAGTCAGGTGGCAAATGAGGTAAGTACTGGCTTCACTGACCCCGTGAAATAACACATATGGTAACTCCTGCACCGGGTTTTTCACATCCCAGACCCTTGATTTCTAAACATGCTTCCATTTTAAAGTCTTGACAGGTCTCAGATGTAGATAGATAAACATCGTTATCCTTTCTTTTAATAAATGGGCAACCTGAGCCTAGAAAATAACTGTACTTCTTTTAGTATGGGAACATTAGAAGCAAGGTGGGCAGGACAAGTGCATTTTTCTTTGGCTTATGTTTTCACTGACCAAATGTGGTCTTTGAAGGTTTGGACTGGTTACCAAGAAAGCTCTGCAGATGCAGGCTGCCAGCTCCCTTGTTTCAAAGGAGGCTGCAATGGGGAGGAGATAACAGCCCACTGAAAGTCAATGTGACCCTGCCTGTGGCAGAATGGCATCTCTGGGTGTCCTGTAGAACAACCTCCATGGGTGGAAGAGTGTCTTCTGAAAGAATCAGTTTTTCACACTTGGTATCTGTGGATCTAAAAGCAGAGAATTCGAAGTAATCAAACTTTGACGACTTTTTATGTGACAGTAGTTTTTCTAACCAGAAATAACATAACATTCACACTAGTGGTAGGTAGGTTTCTTTGAATCATTTCTGGGTTTGAATACATTTCTCAGATTTTCTCTGCAAAAGATTTCACTGACAAAATTTGAGCTAACAACTCGTCAGTGAAGGCATATAAACTAATCAGGCTAGATGGGTGAGAAAGAGGCACAACAGAAATTCTCAAAGCTATTAAAGTGCACAGAAAGAGGAAGAAGAGGTCAGTGAAGGACTGTGAGGTTTGGCAAAGCATCTGTAGTTGGAAAACAAGTCTTTTTCCCCTTTACTGTTGTTGTCTGAATAATTTTTAAAGGCAGAGTGTGTTTTTCAACACCAAAAATTCAGCAAGAGTTGAAACGTGCAGTTTCCCACTGAGGACACAAAAAGCAAGGGAAGGAGCAGCAGTTCTGAAAACCCAGCCACTGTTTTGCAGCCTCAGGGCAAGAACCTGCTGAAACACTCACTAAGCATTAATCATTTGGGTAGCCCCACTTACTTTAGTGGGAACTCTCATCTGCCTGATTATGTACCTATTATCAGATATGCAGATACAGTATGTATGCTGTGTAATATGGAAAGATAACAGGTTCATTTTTCTGTTTTACTATACACATGTGCCATTCTGAAAGTAACGAGTCCATTCTTCTGAATTCTTTGTATTTTAGCATTATGGTTACACATGTAATATTCATACACGCAATGAGAAGGAACAGATTGTGCTTTACACATGTTTGGGGAGTAATGCTTATACTGCATACAGCACACGTATCTAATATAGAACAGTATATAGCCTGTTCTGCCTCAAATCAAATATAATTTATGCAATTTCTCTACACAATAAATGTGTATTTTCATATATATGATTGAATTTCCCCCACAGAAACTCTATAGAGCGGGCGAAGGGACAATAATGGAAATGCTAGCAACAGAGTGTTATGGCACTTGCCCTGCAACTCAGTTCCTTATGTCTCTATAAGGAATTGGCACACTCGAAATGTGAAATCATGAAATACAAGTCACAATCTAAAAATACGTTGGAACTGAGCCCACCAGGGAGTGTGGGTTCCTTTCCATTGCAACAATACTCTGAAGAAAAAGTCTTGTGGTTAAGCTAAACAACATACAAAGAAAAGAAAATGGGAATACAAAAGTTTAATATCTCGTTAAAACAATTAGTAATGCCTCACTAAATTTGGTTCAAAAAACACTGCAACTAAACCACTTAGGATCATTTGTAACTATCAATTCATTTTGAGGAAAGCTGATGAATTTTCTTTTCCTAAATAGATCATGATTTTCACCATACATTTGTTATTCAAAAATAACTTCTAACTTGGGAGCGGACAGTAAGTTGGAACTGCTTTCAGTTTTTGTTTGCCTGTTTCTAATGACATCTTATTTCATTATTCTATATTAGAAATCTGTTTCTCTAAGACATAAATTCAGATACCAGTGCCTAGGTAACATGGCAAATGCTCAGTAGGTTCCTATACATGTGCTTAGCATCATGCAGGAAAAATCTTGCTGAAATCAATTGGATAGCACTTGCAAAGGAATGAAAACACATGGCAGAGGCTCAGAGCATAAACACTGGAACTGCACAGGGAATGGAAATTCCATTCTGCAAAGAATTGTGAGTTTTCAATAGTTGTCCTATTTCCAGTTAGAAATAAAACATTAAAATGTCAAAATTTCCAAGGAAATAAAATTCTGGGAGGAGGTTTTCTTGGATTGATACAAATGTCTTCATTTTACTCGAATTTTCTTTCTTTAATTTTATATCACATAACATAACACATTTTGATTTTTAAATAAAATGCCATTCTGAAATGCAAGTGTTAAAATGTTCTTTCCTCAAATATTGCAAGAATACTACCCCTTTTTGTCCCCTCAGATTTTACAAAATCATATTGCGGGGGTACTAACACAGTTTCAGCCTCACACAAACTTTGATGTAGCATTGACCTGCTAATTTTTTACAGCTCTATTACATATATAATATAACAGAAAGTTAGTTCATCATTTTTTCTCTGCTTTCTGATCCTACCTCTGTGTATTTCTTTGCCACCAAATTTCTGCCACAGACTCCAAATTAGTTTTCTGCAACCATTAATATGAACCAAAGTATGCTTTATTGACAGTTTCCTAAAAATGAACTGAAAAAAGAGGCATGACTATAGATAAATAGCAATTTTTTATGAATAAATTGTCTAACCGTTTGTACTAACTTGTGTATATGTTCCTTAAACAAAATATTCACTGTGAAATAAATGCAGCTTTAATAGAAATGGAACCTGTGCAAATGAAGAGCCGACTGGGAGCATGAATAGCTCTTCAAGGATTCCTTCCATCTGAGGCTCAGGTGGGCCTTTCTGTTGGAAAGGTCCCACTCACCTTGCTGGGGAGGCAGGTGGCAGCAGAACCAGGCTCCCAAGAGCCAGGAACAAAAGCAAGACGCATGATGGACTTACCCAAGAGGAACTTGCACAGGAGGAACTCTCAGGCGAAACAGCCTCAAAAACAGAAGGAGAAAAGGGGCTGGTGAAAATCAATGACTCACTCCCCTGGGTGCTCTAAAAGGGAAAGTACAAAGGCATAACATTCTCATTCAGATAAAGAGCTGAATAGTTTGGAAGTTAACTTCGCCTAAGTTTAGAAGAGTTTCTGTAATTTTTTTGCCATATGACATATCAATGACAGTATGACTTAAAATCTCAGGGCTCAAAATGGTCAGAAAACCTGAATTTGTCCTCAAAAAACTCCACAGCTTTCTCTTGGAATTTTTCAACTAAATGAAAGGAAGTGTTTTTAACTTCCAAGTTGTTTCAAAGTAATGTTGCAATTTAAATTATCATTTCACTGGTTTCAAAAAGTACTATTTCTTGAGATTTTTTCTGTGCCTTCCCCAACTATCTTCTGATCTTTTTTTCCTGTAGTAATGATATGGTAAAGGCAAAAATTTTGTGAAAATCCCTCTATCTACTAGTTTCTTCTTTTTCTAAAATCAAGAGCTATAAACAAAATATAAAAGTACTTTTCTGTTTAAGCAGGAAAATTAATTTCAATTTCCCAACCAGAAATCCTCCCACAGAATTTTTATTTCAATTAAGTCACATTTTGAGGTGAGAATATTTTGCTAAAAGTACCATTGTCTGTCAATATGTTTTTTTGTTTTGCTCTTAGTGCAAGCCAACACTCTCGGTATTGACAGGAAGCATGGTGAACTAACACAAGCACAAACCTACTGTATCTTACTACATCTCCCCCAGACTCTGCATGACTGTGGTCTCCTGAACTATCTTGACTGTTCTGCATCACAAAGCTTAAACAGAAGAGAATTGAGTCACTCAGGGTATTTGTCTGCCAATGATAGTTTGTTCCCTACCATACGTTTTCCAGTACTTTATCCAGTCTGCTTTAAAAATGTCTCAAGGGATGAAGAAACTTGGGAAGGCGTTTTACAGCCAGTTGGAGTTCCTAGTTAAGGGCATGTTTCCAGTTACTCAGCCAAAATCCAATTATTTTTTTTTATTTCATGCTCCAGGTTCTAGTAGCAGTCTGTTGTTTCAGAGTATAGGTGAGTCTTCTGTCTTTGCCAAAACACAGAATTGAGGTTGCTGGTGATAAAGACTCAGTGTGTGCTCTAAAGGAATTTAAATGTCAAAATCTGAGTCAGGGTCATGCTATAAACCATTCTCAGCTTTCAGCCCAGAGACCAGATAGGGACAATAACCGCTGCCATTTACTCCACACTTCTGTCCTGTTCTGTTTTCAGCCTCATTCCACCCAGTGGCACTAACTGTTACAGCAAATAAGGGAGAGCATGTGAATATTTCCTTCATCAGAATGGCAGCAAAAGAAGAAGATGCAGTGATCTACAAAAATGGTAATTAACCTTTCTCTCTTGTCTTTTCCCTTCCTGCTATTGTTGTCTTAGCCAAGTACCATGTAACTGTTTTAAAGTCATAGCTGGTGATGCCCATGCTGTGCAACTGGAGCAGACATAATTCCTCGTGCATTTAATGTTCCCTAAAGGACCCATTTGCCATATCCAATATTTTGAGCTGAACTGTTTCTCTTCCACCAGAACGTCAAATTCTCTGTTTCTACCTTTGCTTTGTTTCTCATTTTCCTTTTGGATTTCCTTCTATATCCCCTCATGTATTTTCCTGGCTGATTTTAGCATCTTTTGGGTTTTTTTGTTGTGCCACAGTGAAGGCCTAGTTACTGCATCTTTCTTTGCATTTCTACTGCTTTTCAAGTGCGTGCCTTTCCCTCTTCAAATGGCTTTTAGAGGCCATTTAGATTCTTTAACGCTCTTCGGGCTAAGAAATTAAGCACTAGTAAGCTGCTCTTAGAAAGGCAAAACTGTCAACAAAATCTAATCCTTATTTCATTCGACTACAAAAATTAGTCAGATTGTAAAATTTATGACACCAACTTTTCTATCTAACGTGGCACCAATGACATGCAACTCACTGTTCAGCTGTGTGTTGCTACTGCTTGACACTTGGAAATATGTGCAGTTTCCTATCTACCTCCTGTAGAAATGTAGTGCCTTCATACTTAATCAGAATGTTAGACCTCAACAAACTACAGTTGTCGAAAGCACACATAATGTACTGGTCCATCTTTGTCTACTGACAGCCTAGCTTACAGGGAGCTACCAGGAAACAGGGAGTAAATAGAGCAGGATGAGGTAAGTAAGTGTCATCACACTGCAAAAGAACGCATGCAGTGGGTCAACCCCAATTATTGAATACTTGGAGCACTTCTCTACAGGCTGGAAGAGAAAAATAACCAAAAGTCTTTTCAAAAGGCAATATGCAAAGCAGATTTTCTTGAAGACTTGTGTCTTCGCTCTTCAGAGCTTCAGCCATGGCAGTGCACAGTGGAGAAAGTTTGCCATCACTTGTGCTTTCAGGGTCCCCAGGGAAATTTTGTGATCTCTCAGGATTATCTCATACAAGAACCAGCTGATATGTTGGAGCAGGAGTGCCTACATCACGGTGCTGCCTTAGCTGGGATTCCAACTGGAAATCTGGCAAAAACTCTCAAATTAACCATGTGTCCGGACAGTAGGTCAAGTTCTCTGCCTGAGATTGCAGCTGAAATAGCATCCCTGAGGATTCCTGATACAGCAGCTGGCAAAGAAGAGAAAATACTTATCCTGTTATATTTAACTGTTGCAGTCTTTCACTTCAGTCATTTGAAGTACCACTTCCCCCTTGCAGACCCTCACAAGGGCTGTCTAGGGAATGAAACTGTTCTGCTAAATAAGATTGCTTTTAGACATTCGAATAACATATGCCATCTTGTAAAACAAGCCAGAAAAATTGAACCTTGCTAACAGACTGTGAGCATAAGGCTTTTTTATTACTTTCCCACCAAGTTTGTTTTGCAGCTTGTAACACAATAGATACGCAAAAAAAAGCCCCCCAGTTTCAGAACTGAACCTGTTCATTCTTTGCTGTTTTTTGAAGTGTTATATGTTGTCATGGACTAAACTGACCCAAGATCTTTTTGCTGTTTTGATTATAATCCTCAGCATGGTTTTACGTTTCTAGGCTGCCTGAAATTTGACTATAGTCAAATTGATAGTGTGATAGTTTGTATGGTCACAGACAGTAAAGGTCTTCCTGATGCTTTTTACCTTCTAAATTATTTCAGCAAAGTGAAAAAAGTTTCATTATCAGTGTAACTGTAAGGGGATGTAGAATGTAAGGGCATTTGTTTTGTGGGAGCATCATCTGGTTAATGGTCATTCAGCATAAAAGACCAAGACAAGAAACAAGAGAAGTAATTAATAAACAGACACACAAGCCCTAAGGAGTAATAGATGACAGAGAAAACATCAAAGGGCAGGGCTCTCCAGCTTCTGAGGGTCGCTGAGGGAACAACAGAAAGCCCTGAGCAGCTTCAGCCAGAACTTTGTAGGTATAACAAGTGGAGAGCAGGATTATCATGGGTCACAGGGGGGAAAAGCAAACCTATTATAGCATGATTGAGGGGGACTGTGAGCACGTGTGAAATAATGGGATATTTAGAAAAAGAGGCAAACATGAGAAAGGAAGGGCTCGAAGTAGATGGGAAAGGAACAAGCATGGGAAGATGGGGTGGGAGGCAGGCAAAAGGTGCCACTGGTCTGGCCGTGCTCTGCACTATGGTTGGTCTGATCTTGTTAAACTCTGTTCTTAACTATTCTTCAACATAAGTGTGTTTTCTACCCAGTACACATATGTATAATCTGCTAGTGGCCTTCCAGCCAGACTAGAAGACAGAACAGGTTTGACAAACAAGCAACTGGAAACACATGCCGGGGGTCAAAGGGGCTTCTCTGGGGCCAGCAACCATAGAGATTGTCTAAGGCCAGTTACAGCAGAGACCCGTGTGCAGGTTTGGGGGTGGGGGGGGGGGTGGGGGGTGTGTATGTGTGCACACGCGTGTGCATGCGTGTGTGACACTAGCAAGCTTTAAGCCAGGCTAACCAACAAGTAGGATAAGAGGTCTGAGAAGCAGTCGCTAGAGAGACTGTAGGTCCAGGCCAGCTAAGACCCATTTTTGGGTGTGTGAATGAGATCTGCTAACAAGCCTGACTAGCTGGCAAGTGGGAATGCGATCGGGCTGTCTGGGTTGTTCATGTGTATGTGAGTCTTGTGTGCATATGCAGTACCTGTAAAGGCATGGCTCTGCTGTGTGGGTCTGTTGGTGTCTGGCTTTCTCAGTACAGTGTGTGTGAGCCTGCGCATGTCTGTTTTGGTGATAGCTGGCTGGACCTGGCATTAGCCAACTGTAGCAGCCTTGCTCTAACAGACCGGAGTAGAAGGATTACCAGGGGTCTTGAAGTCCACTGGATGCAGCTTCTCTTTGACAGCAACCAATGTTGAAATGTTGTTACATGATGATCCGGAGCGATGGGAGAAGACCAAATGCTATCGCCTTACCTAGCAAGCATGTATGACTAACTACAGAAAACCTAGAATAATATAGATATGCTCTCTTGGTGAAAAAATAGAAGAGACAGAAACATGTTAAGTCTGGGAAGAAAAGATAAAGCTGTGCTGTGTTCTTCCTGCTTTGGTCTGCTAAGTAAATCTTTGTGCTACTCAGTTTAAATAGGACCTGGCTGGCATTTGCTATTTGACTCCTTCCAGCCACACTAGACTCCTTACAGATGGTCACCCCTCACTTCAGGAAAGGCCAAGAAACACAATGAACAGGTTTAACCAGTGGACTCTTAGCAACATTCCTGTAAAGCAACACTGAACTCGAAGTTGTTTGTCCCATTCATCTACTAAATCTCCTCAAGATCTAGCTTCCTTTTCACTTGCAACTGTCCAATTACCAAAAACTAGAATAGCTAAAGAGCTGTCAGCAAATTCATAACTAATAAATAGATTCTGCTGCTTAGTTCATCCCAGCTGTTCTTCCTCAGTAACCAATGCAAACTCTCTTCTGTCTGTAGAGGGTGAATGGCTTCTGTCTGTTGTAACCGTGTGCTCCTTCCCCAGGTTCGTTCATCCACTCTGTGCCCAGGCATGAAGTACCAGGGGAGCTGGAAGTCTCCTATCCTCAAGTTCAACCCCAGGATGCAGGGGTTTACTCTGCCAGATACATAGGAGGAAACCTCTTTACTTCTGCTTACACAAGGCTTATTGTAAGACGTAAGTTCCATTAATGTGTGCTGATGATTAATTGTTCAAAGTCGTAATGAATCTGCAATGAAACTTACACTGTGCCCAAATAAGGGCCAAAATCTTTCTTTGGCATAAGCTGCAATCAGATTATGTCAGAAGACATTTTTTCCCAAGGATCTTTGGTACAAGCTGACACTGATTTAAGCAGCTGAGAGAGAAAAACAATCAGATTTAGGTTCAATTCATCTTAGCTATTGCCAGGACAGCTAGCTCTTTCCTCAGCATCTCAGCTTTTCAAACACCAAGTAAGCATGAACGAAGAAGGTGGCACTGGGTCTCCCATGAATATGAGATGTGGGTCTCAGCACAAAAGAATAATTTTCAAATGTCTCTATTGTCTGTGGTGGGCTATATCCAAATGTCATTTATCCTAAGATTTCTCATCTTTAGCATACATTATTGTAATTTCACAAACTACCCCCTCAGCCTTAGTTATCTCCTAAAGTTCACCTCCCAGTGGATGACAGGACCAGTTTACAATGGAGGTGGATATTTTCCATTAAGTATTCTACATGTCTTGTAGCTCATGCTGCTATGTCCATTATCATCAGATATAAAGAAAATTTTATTCTATTAACTTGGATAGAAATATAAATCTGATATGTGAAAATAAATAGCTGTTCAAATATCCTACATTATGGAGAAAATGTTTCTGATGGTAAAAAATATTGTACTTGCTAACATCCACAAGATACTTCCAGGAGTTGCAAATTAATCAATATAATGCTCCAAATTTGGATTTTGAAGCCATTGACACCTTGCTAAATAAAATGGTCCAAGATCTTTTATCTACTCTACTGTCAAGCTGCACAGCAGACAACTTACCCATAAATTCTGACCGCTGCCTTGAAATAGGTTTTTGTCTTGCCCATCCTGCCTGCCAGGAAAACTCCTTGGGCATAGTCTGGGAGAGTAGGAGGGAACACACCAATGGTAAAGAGAATGGATGATTACATGCCAGTGCTCAAACACATGTCCTGTCTTTCTTTGAATTAGCATTATAGACACAGACTGATAATTTTTAGCAAAGGGGTTTTTTGTAAGTATTCACATGCAAGAATTTCATTGCAGGAGAAGGAGGAGATAGAGCTCCAAGTGCCGTGTTGATTCATTAAATGCTTGCTGAAAATCTGATCCAAGTCCAGATTACTCAGTTTTAGTGAGTCTGCCTCAGGACTTTCCAGTTTATTGTCTTCTCAGTCCTAGATTGACACTAGAAGAAGTTAGGAAGGTCAGTTTCTCTGATGTAAGAAACTTTGTTATAAATCAAATACTGAAAATTATTGAGTCCTCTCAGCTCCCATTGATTTCAAAGCAGCTCAGTGAATTTTGCATTTCGTAGGGATAGGTTAAGCATTTGCATGATGAATTCATACATACTTGTTTAGAGCTTGAGCTCTGCTTCTATGAAATGAGTATCAAGAGTCTCCCTGGCAGGATTAATGGTAGTAGTATCTTTTTAAGTTATAAAGTGGGAAAGAAAATTGTGACAGGCATTAAAACAACTGACTGCTCTTAGTCCATTTATTCCAGAAACAGGTCATCAGCTGATTGATCCTTCTTATAAAGACCCTGTAAAGATAGTAAAGATACAGCAGATGTGAGCCTGATCTAATGAACTTTCAAAAAAAAAAAATTTTTACAGAAAAAAATCATGCTACAAGAATAGAAATGTTAAATACAAGATCCATGAACTTCCAAACTTACACTTCTGAACTAAAAAAAATCTCTCTCTAATTTAAAAAATGGAAGACTTTTTCAGTTCCTTCCCTGAAGATGTTACATAGTATTACTGCATACTATGCAGCAGTTCTGCTCCAGAAATAGAGGCACTTCTATAGTGAAAAAAAGTGATTCCTTACATTATGTCAGTCAGCTGGAATTTTGAGGGGTCCGTACGGATCATATATTTATGTATTTTACTATATATCTTAATTAAAAAGAATTTTACAACTTGATTGGATACTAAATAAGTAGACAACAAATATGTCATTATATTTTGCATAAAAGGATGTGAAGCTCAGAAATGGGGCCCTTCCTGTAGCTCCCACTGCCCTTCCTGCACAAACAATGGCATTTGCCATGAAGATACTGGGGAATGCATCTGCCCTCCAGGTTTTATGGGAAAAACATGTGAGAAAGGTAAGCAAATATTATTTTCACAGATTGCTTATTAATTTGTTTGCAGTAGCAGAAGTTGGCAGATTATTGAGGGAAGCACCAAATGGAGTATCCTTGGTTTATTCTTTATAGCTATAGCATTAACTGCTGGTGCTGGAGACAGGACAGTGTTGGGTGAGATGAACCCTGAATTAGTAAGACTGTTCTTGTGGTTGTGATTTAACTTTGCCCTCTCTTCTCCTAGTAGAGATTATATTGCCAGGGAAGACGAATGTTTCCAACTCTTCTTGACCAATATGCACTTGGACAGTGTGCTAGACAATCTCATCTAGGCTCCCTTTCCCACAAGAGGCTGGACCACCTGATCTTTAGAGGTCCCTTCCAACCTGGGCTGTTATATGATTACCCTGAAATTCAGTATGCTCAAAGCTACCGACTGACTGTTAAATGCGTGACAAAATGTGATCTTAGGGATACAGTGGCACTGGGAAGTGAAGCCATTCCCTGGCTACTTCTGAACAAGCTGCTAACATGCTCACACAGGGTGATTTGTCTTTGTAGGGGTATATCAACAGGATATGTCTCTTTGTGTATATCTGTATTTGTGAGAATTAGTTTGGATTCTGAAATAATTACAGCATTAATCTGATCTCTCCAAGCAACTTTTGGGTCCAATGCTAAATGTGTATCCTAATATTTTGACTGAATTGCAATGCTGCAAATTCTAGAGCTAAGCTATTGGAATAGTTGACACCTGAACTAATATGACATCTAATGTGAACAGTTGACATCTGTGACTAATGTAGCACTGATCATATCAGAAAAGCAAAACCTTGAGCTTGGAAGTTTCATACACACGGACCTCTAAGAATAATATTTGGTTTTCATGGCACCGTTTGTCCATTTTACATTAAAAAGGCTTATAAAGATGATTTATTGTGCAAGCTCTGTCCCTGCGTATCCAAAGTAAGGGATGCTTTGCTGACGGATCCTCACATGGGAGAAAGTTGTATTTGTTTCTGCTGCCTAAACTTAACCATTAGCGTCGCTGTGGCTTAAGTTGTTATGGATGTTAATATATCTTTTATCTTAATGGTAAAAATGCTATTTTTCTTTTTAATGAATGTTTTCTGTTGTCTAGAAGCATTAGCTCTTTTGTGGACTTAGTGCTGTTGGGCTATTCTTTCTCCTTTCAACAGCTTGTGGAGCCAATACATTTGGCAAAACATGTGAAGAGAGCTGTAAAGAAAACTATGGCTGCAGAAACTATATGTTCTGCCTACCAGATCCATATGGTTGTTCTTGCGCCACAGGATGGATGGGACTGGAATGTGATAAAGGTAAAGAATATGAGGAATAGTGAAGAGTCCTTAGTGTGCTGCACATAGGAAATATAGAAGGGAGCTAACAGAGAGTAAAAGATGGGATTTTTTACATTCTGTAAAAAATAATAATATTTACACATCTCAGAGGACCATGTCAGATTCTCAGAAGAAGGACATAATAAAGTTGAAAACTTCAAATTATTCTGCAAAATGAATTGATATTCTACTGAGATGTTAAAAAATCCTCTGACAGATGCAGTCCTGCAGTATTTCTACAAGTCAAACCGAGCAATTCTGTGCCAAACATATTTATTGCTGAGCAATATTGATCTTAATCAGCCTTGTTCATTTAAATTAAACTACAACCTCTTTGGAACACAAAGCACATCTTCCTTTATGAATGTGTGCCATCTTGTTCAATGGTGACATAACTCTGATGAAGCTACCGCAGTGCAAGTGAAAAAACAGTGGAGTTTGAAGAAGCTTGTACATTGTCATCTAATCTACAAATGACAGGCATGGATACAAATATTCTCTATTTTTTTGATGTTAGTGTGTTCTCAGGATGCTCTGTCGATGATTTAGTGCTAACACATAGAATTTCAAACTAAAGCTAACTGAGGAAACTAAACCCTACAGGAGAATTGATGGATGAGATTGAAAACTAATGGAAGACATATTCTAGTACCTTTACACTAACTGGAAACATATGTACTTGCAGAATGCAAACCTGGTTTTTATGGGTCGGATTGCAAACTCAAATGTAATTGTCACAATCGAGGGACATGTGACAGATTTAAGGGATGCATCTGCTCCCTCGGATGGCATGGTCTGCAGTGTGAAAAAGAAGGTAAAGCAAGGTAACACGGTAGTAAATGGCTTTTCCCAGTGTAACTGAAACAGATCTTCCTGCTGGTACAGCATTGCCACTCCAGGCTCGTGCCACTCCAAGCTGGTATCCTTGCTCTGTCAATTACATTCCAGGGGCCCAGACACTTTGGTACACCTTTATTGCAATGCAGTGTTTTTAAGCCTCTGCCCCATATGCTGCATTTAGCAGGCTGGTATGATACCATTTCATCTGATTTTGCTTTCATTAGAGGTAGATTTGCAAACCTTACTGCGTGGGATTTGACTCTGACCTAATATCAATTACTGACAGAAGCTGCACATCCTACCTGCATGATTAACTTTTTGGATAGGCTCATGATACTTTACCATTACCTACCTCTTATTCGTCTGCATACACTCCTATACCATGTGCCTCATGATCTGAAATTGATGACAGACACCAAGACAAGCTCAGAGTTTAAAACAGCTCTGTCTCTCTGAGAGAGAGCTAAGCTTGCAAAGCTGAACATATCTCATTCAGAATCTTTTTGGATTCAGGAAAAGTTCACACACAATATTTGATAAGATGCACTCAGCATCTATTATTTCTGCTTGATAAATAAAGTGACAGACCCATTGTTAACTTGTAAAAGCTTTTAAGCACAAAAACCAGCAGAGAAAGACTGTCATCCAACGAGACAAACTATACTGATGTGATCTGACTGCTTTTATAAACAGAAAAAATGGAGAGCAAATAGATACCGTACATTCAGTACAAAATGTGTGCATGGTTTTGCCATAGCTAGGCTGTCTGTGCTTAGAATGTCAGCAAGAGAGAGGGGCGGGGAGGGCAGGGGAGGGGAAGGGAAGAGAAAGAAGAATGGACATGGTGCTTGTTCCTTCTCACATGATATTTACATTGATGTAACAGTGCTGACTTTGGTAAGCGTGATCCTTGCATATGCCCACATGAGTGGAGGGAGAACCAGATGCCTATGCTGCCTATGCTCATTGTACACCTAAACCTGTTTTGGTGCTGCCTTTTTAAAGTTGTCTTTGAAGGCTGCCAATAAATAGTATGTATCTTCTGTAGGTTCAGCAGATCTTTCACCTCAGATAGAAAACTTACTAGATCCTGTAGAACTCAATTCTGGTGTCGAGTTCAAGCCTTTTTGTATAGCAACTGGGATGCCACTTCCTAAATCTGAAGAATTTAAACTTTTGAAGCAAGATGGAACTGTCCTAAGGGTAGGCTCCTGATAAATTTCTTCTTACTATTTCTGATGTTTATATTGACTTTGTCTGTAGTTAATACACACTATGCTTTTCAAGTATAATGCGAAATTTCAATATTCTGAGATACCTCAGGAACTCATGAACCTGAGCAGATATGAAACTATGGAGTTTACCATTGTAGACCCTTTCTATTGATATCACTAAACTAGATGAATTCCTAAATTATGAGAAAGTGTCATGCGAATACTCCTAAATGCCCACATTTTTCAGGTCCTGTACATCTTTTGTCATTTCAGCCTGCCCTGATTGTTACCAGCAATCGCTCTGAAGCCATGTTTACAATCAATCGAATCCAGCCCCGTGATACAGGAACCTGGGTCTGCAGTGTGCAGACAGTAGCGGGAATGGCAGAGAAACCATTTCAAGTTATAGTCAAAGGTAAAAGCATGGATCTCTTCAAATGTTTTTGCCTGTCTGCTTTTAAGGGCAGCTTTATACTCTATCATGGCAGAGCTTTCTGTTTGCTACACTGCAGGACAATGTCTGAATAAATATCTACAGTCAGAATACAAACAGAAACCATTTATAAGCAACATACCCATTATGTGTTTTGAAAAAAATAAGTGTGATAGTAAGGAGTAGAAGAAAATCCAAGGTTTTTTTCGAAAGATCTAAACTCTCAGCTGTCTACTTTGTAAGAGTTTTGAAGAATATCTCCAATTTTCCTATAGATCTAGAAAGATACCAGAGTTTTACTGATACAGGAAATTAAAAGTCTGGTTTAATACTTGTGTTCTTGCTCAGTTCCTCCTGTGCCACAGTATGCCCCAAGGCTGACAGACAGTGGACATAATTTTCTCATAATTGATATCAATGCTAAGTTACATCTTGGAGATGGACCTGTTGTGTCAACAAAACTCCTGTACAAGCCAGCAAAACGTTATCAGTCCTGGATGTCTGTGGAAGGTAAGAGGTCATTCTTTAATTCCCTTAAACAGAAACTTGAACTGCATGCTGAAACATAATGTGGTGTCTGCTCTCCACTAGACTCCAAATACTCTACAATGCATAAAAGTTAAATTTTTTATGACTGGATGTGTGATTCTTTGTATATTACTATGTATGATGTTAATATGTATGTGGTACATCAATAGTAGTCAAAAGTGTATATTCAGTTTTCTGTAACCAAAGGGTTACCCTCTTCTTCCTTAAGATAAACAGTGCTCAACGTTGGGCCCGGCTATTGAAGACTCCCATGTAAATAGCAGGTTGTCAAAAGCAGTGAGCAGTATGGAGATGTCCTGGAGCATCTACAATCTTCCTTCATGTCTATGGTGCCCCCTGTTGAGACAAATATCTTACCTAAATATTTATCAGGAATGGTATGGGCAAAAAAAAGCCTGCTTGTGGGTTAGATGACCTCTTCCAGGCCTTTTTTAATGTTTTATGTAGAGCCTAAAACATTATAGGAAACAACCGTTGCAACTAATTCAAGATAACCCAAGATCTGCATACACAATCCACACTGCCTAAGCAACTAGTCTTGTTCTGTCCTGAAGATGGAAATATCCTTTGGGCTGGGTTGGAGCTCAACTTAGAAATAAGTATTTTATACTTCTAAATAATTTATCTCAGTGAATCAAGAACAAAAGAAGAGCCTGAGTATCTTACCTTCCATAGTTAGCAGTTCAGGAATATTTTCCAAACCTTTTCTTCCTTAACATTTTTCAGCATGGGCTATAGCTATACTTTCTGCTTTCATTGTCAGTAAAAGGCACAACCAAAAGACTGGACAATTTGGAACCAAAAACAGAATATCAGTTTTGTGTTCAGCTGAGTCGGCAAGGGGAAGGTGGGGAAGGCCACCCTGGACCACAGGCTAGCTTCACAACAGCTGCGCTTGGTAAGTCATCATCTTGGCTTTCACAAAAGGGCTGTTTCAGCTGTTTTTCTCTGTTTGTTCCCTGATCTCTGCCAGAGCACTTTCATTTAGGAAAAGAAGGCTGGATATGAAAACTATGTAGATTCTTTCAAAATAATGTCAGGCAAAGAAAAAGAAAGAAGAAAAAAAAATCAGAGGTGAAGAAAACCAGAAAAAGGCAGTGCTATTATTCTCCCTGAGTTAGAGATGGGGGATCTGGGAATGGAAAATTTACATATTTTGTCTGGCTGTGCAACAGAGTTGGAGATAGATATCATTATATGTAAATAGCAGGTTTTCAAAAGTAGTATGGAGACGTCCCAGAGCATCTACAATCTTCCTGTACATCTACTGTGCCCTCTGGTGAGACAAATATCTTACCTAAAGATATCTATCTAAATAGATATATCTAAATATCTTCTCTAAAGATAGCTCTCTTACCTTATCTTTTGCATGCCAGTCCTTCCTCCTAATACCAAATCAGTGCTTCCTCTTAGTATAGATCAGTTTACTTTAAAAATGAAGATATCTGAACAAGCAGAACAGCTTTTAGTCCACTGAGGATACAGCCCAAACTGAATACAGACATACAAAATAAATGAGGATTGCACCAGGAACTATCTAACGAGAACAAAAGAGCTGCCTTCTCACGTCTAAAAGGTGCATCTGCAACACCAGTTCAGTGAAGAGACCTTTTTGTTGACACAACAGCTGTTGATAAGATACTTTGGGACTATTAACACCTCTTAGATATAATTTCTGCCAAATTGGGTGGGGTGGTGGGGAGAATTACTTTTTGTCACTCCAAGCTAGGGCAAGTGGTTGGGAATATCTGGTACCTCTCTTTTAGCTTGTATACCAGACTTGAAATGTTGCTCCCTGTCTCACTGTGGCTTTTCCAAGGTCTTCCTCCACCAGAAGGTCTCGCTCTCTTTCCAAAAAGTATGACATCACTGAATTTGTCATGGCATCCTTTAACACTGAGGACAGAGGATGACATTCGTGTTGAAGTGGAAAGGAAGAGTGTGAATGACAACGGTGATGAGAGCAGTGTTATTACTCAAGTGCCAGGAAATATGTCCACCCTGATCATTAAAGATCTTGAGCCTAGACAGCAATACATGTGCAGGGTACGGGTGAACACCAGGTCCCAAGGAGAATGGAGCAACTACCTGTATGCATGGACTTTCAGTGACAGTAAGTAGCTGGGTCACATCCTCCTGTTTAATTCTTCCTTTTTCCCCCAGTGATCAGACTGATTGTCACTTAATGACTACATTAAATGTAATCCTTTGTTCTGGTAACACTCAGATCCTGATGATCACTTGTGGTTGTTATTATGATTATTATGAAGATAGCTCAGTGTCCAAACAAATTCTTAAGGTGGAAATTATCAGGAACTAATAATGAGTCTAAAAAAAAAAGGGGGGAAGAAAAATTAAAAGCTTGGTAATCCACATCTTTACTTCAGTGCAATTCATGCTTCTGACACACGTAGCATTTTTTTCCTTCTCATAATGATTAACACACAGAGTTCCCTACTCCACGCTCTTTTGTTACTCCAAAAAAACACTCAGACCCTGCAATTCAGCTATGTCAGTATAGAAATAGTCAGCAGTTAAAGAAGGAAGAGAAGATACAATGCAAGGTAAAACCCCTGTAAGCAAAGAGTAGTTAAGTGTGCTACGCTGAAGACCGGTGACAGCTCTTGAATTCGCTGAGCGTGAGTAAGTGTCCTTTCATAATGCCACAACAAAAGCCCTATCTGAAGGAGGTACCATCTGAATGGCTGATGGCTGTCACTGCCCATACCATACACTGGAAAGCTGGACTTCTTCCTCCTAACAGGCCATGTGAGGAGGCCCTCACTGAGATCCTACATCTATTAACAGAAGTATCAATGGCTATCGTGGGACACTCCAGTTTCCTGAGTTCTGACACCAAACTTCACTAAGAAAAAAATAAGGGTACTGTTTTCCAGGAGAAGGTACTCAGCTTAGTAGTCATGGGTGTGTCCACAAGTCTAGCACTCACCCTTGCTGGTGGTTTTCTGATGAAATTTGTGGAAATGCTGGTATCAATTTCCCTTCTTTCTAACAGCCTGTACCCTGACAGGGAATTGCTCCCTGAAGCAGTGAAAGTATGGGACCTGGGAATCACATGGGGATGATGAGTTCAGTATAGAAGGAAATTAACCCCTTCTGCATTCATTTTAAAGCAATCGTGTTGTCCTTGCATACAGCTCAGAGGTTTCGTACCTTCATCCAAGAACAGGAGTATACTGAATGCCACTCCGACCTCTGCTGGAAGTATGGAGTACTGCAATATGGGTGATAGCACATCAAGTTCATATAACTATTGCATTCAGTTACCGTAGCTTGTCAACAAAGTTCTGCTTCTGTTTAGCACAGCAAAAGCACAAAGGAAAATGTTTGGCTCACTGTGGGAAGGAGAAAGAGGCGGACATACACTCCAACGCTTTGTGTGTGTTTGTGTTTGTTCTCAGGAATCCCTCCGGCACCATACAACATCAGGTTCTCTAACACCACGGACACATCCTCAGTCATCTCTTGGACAACTGCTGAGGGTCATTCCATCTCATCCATCATTATCAGCTACAAAATTTATGGCAAGGCTGAGTACAACCACATCGATATTATCATAAAGAATACCAGCATTACTCAATACCATCTCAAGGGCCTTGAGCCAAATACTGTGTACCAGGTTCAGATTAACGCTCAGAACAACATTGGCTTGAGCAACCCAAACACATCATTTGAACTGAAGACTCTTCCAGAAACTAAAGGTTGGTTATTGCAGCATGCTGGACTTGCATAAACCAGGGTCAGTGGTATGAACTAGTTAGCTAAGGCAAAGTCAAACTATTTTTTTTTTTTTAATATTAGTTTTCTTTTGCTCTTAATTTTGACATGCAACACAGCATCACCAAAATTTGATTCTCAGTTCACTGCATGGCATTGGTGAAATGACAACAGGCAACATTTGTGTGTAGCCACTAGAAAGTGCTCAACAGCTCATAAATTAAAGGAGCTGCGTATAGTAGGATTATTAGATCACTGAATAAGACCTCAGCTCTACTGTGTCTGAATTTGGTGGGACCTGCGGTGCTTATACATTTGAAAGTCAGAGCATCCAATGTCTGTGACATTTCTGGAAAACAAAGGCATGTGTGTCTATGTCTTTATACAGTTTACAAGAGAGGAGTATTTGGCTATAGATTGTTCATGGCTTTTTCAGAATTAGCTGGAAGTAACGATGAACTCTTTATGTGCTTCCTCAACAGCTCCATATGAATCAAAAGGAGGCAAAATGCTGCTTATTGCTATCCTTGGCTCTGCAGGGATGACTTGTGTAACAATTCTCCTGGCCTTTCTCATCATGCTGCAGTTAAAGCGAGCCAACTTCCAGCGCCGAATGGCTCAGGCTTTCCAAAATGTGGTGGTGGGTTTCCAGCTTTCCTGTGTCAGTGTGGTTATTAATTTTGGCCCCACCTTTTCCTTGACCTTCCCAAATACTGTCTTCTCTTCATGTGTGCAATTAGTACTGTTGTTGTAAAGCTCCTCTGCTAGTGACCCCAGAGCTAAAGCAATCACAGTTATAGGCTATGAGGTAGACAACATGGTTTGAAAAAAGATGCACAACTTTGATCCTTCTCCCATTTCTGCCTTGTGCACCTGTATATGACAAGTACCAAGCCAGACAGAATGGCCTGTTCTCCCTCTGTGAAGTTGTGCCTGATTTTGAAAAACTACAATACTTCTTAACCTTGCTTTTGAGCATCAGCAACTGCTCCATCATGGCTTTCCAACTTAGGGACAGCACACCGGGGGTCAATCAATAGCAACATCATAGTTCTGGCTGTGAGGAAACTGTTGAAGGTTGTAACATCACACAGTGATATCTCTCTCTGTATACTCACGTATATATTTGTACCCTGCTGTACTCTCTTTATCACTCTGCTTTCTGGTGCTGTTCTCTCTCACTTCGGAGGGGAACATGTGAAGCAGAATGAAGCTGGGCCAAAGAGCCCCTTCATATGGATCTGCATAGGTTGTTTCATAAACTGGGCCAGGGTGATCATCCAAAAGGATGATCAG
Organism: Burhinus bistriatus; assembly: GCA_013397275.1. NCBI lineage: Eukaryota > Metazoa > Chordata > Aves > Charadriiformes > Burhinidae > Burhinus > Burhinus bistriatus. Next base: position 11,881 of record VYXH01006416.1, on the reverse strand, counting down.
TCCCCAGGCCACACAGAATAGCTCCTGCTCCTTGTCCTGAAACTTTTCCCACCGAAGTATTTAATGGGAATGTGTAACTGAAGTAGAGATGTCTCCTCAAGTATGGAGGAAGATCATTTCCTCTCTTTTGTTTCCTTGCTTCTTTTTTCCTCAGTCTTCCTACAGCCTGATCAGCACAGGATTAATTCAAGCCTAATATGAGATAAATCTCAAATCTAAGACTTAAAACTGGTTTTGAGATCAGTTTTACGAAATTATTTTTGCCCAGCTCCTTCATCTTCAAGATTATTATAAAACTGTTCAGGAGGCCTAGGTCTACAAAGGTACTTATGCATAAATTAGGAGCCTGGTTAATTTTGTGGATCTGGGCAGAAGTGCTTGATGCAGTTAGTGTCTACAGCAGGTGTAATTGTCTGCTGTACTCACTCTTGCATAAGCAAGAGATGGATCAGGCTGTGTGTGTGTGTGTACATGTGTGAGCACACGTGCATTCGGGGAGTGTAATCAGAACATTGCTCAGTAAAGTAGGAATCACAGTTAATGTCATTTGCTTAACTTTGTTACAGAGGGAAGAGCCAGCTGTACAATTTAACTCAGGTACTCTCACCCTGAGCAGGAAAGCCAAAAACAGCCCAGATCCCACTATTTATCCAGTTCTTGAGTGGAATGACATAAAATTTCAAGATGTGATTGGGGAAGGTAACTTTGGGCAAGTCCTGAAAGCACGCATTAAGAAAGATGGCTTACGCATGGATGCTGCGATTAAAAGGATGAAAGGTAGTAAAGATCGGAGACTCTGAGACTAAAGACTTGTCTTAGTTGTTTGTTCCAAGTGTTTCTCTGTCATAAGAAATGCTTAGTAGCCCTCTCCTAAAGCTAAAAGAAATATTCAAAGTTGCTAGTGAAGTTGTATCAGCTGTCTCTAGGAAAAGATTTGTGCCCTGGCAAAGGCTGTATTTCTGCATGGTTGAGTTGGTTTATATTTCTCTCTAACTGTTACGATAATTAACTATTATGTATTTTTTGAATTCATAGGTCAGTATGAACTTCATGTGTGAGTTCACCTGCAAAGTGGGAGCCATTAAAAGATGCCTTCAATAGAGTGAGGAACACAGAGCTAGCCTTGGGGTACCGCAGTTGCTCATCTTGCTTTACCTTAGCCATTCAGAGACAACTGTATCCATGCTATATACACACACACACACACATACACACACACTATGAGGATCACTCATTTTCTTTGTACTCATTAGGTACGACTGCCACGTTCCAGAGAGAACTGCAATACGTATAATACCGCAAGAATGTACATATTTTCTTGAAATTCACTAGATGATTGTTATCTAGGCAAATTGGGAGATGCTCCTAAGGATGACAATCATTTAAAAAAGAGCTAAGGTCTGCATGAAGGTAGAAGTAATCAACAGCACACACCTGGAAAGATTTTTAGGCAGCTAGTTTTTATATGATTTGCTATGACATTTTACATTCTCAATAAGGGAAGTGACATGGTATATTAAGATGCTTTCTTTCTCTGCAGGTGGCTGCTACAGACATTAACTTCTCTTTTGTTTTTCTTTGATTGAATAGTCCTACTTTTTTCAGTGAATATTAATGTATCTTAGAGTTCTTCTCTTTTGATTGAGGCTGAAGCAGTAATGTCCCAGGCAGACCAGAGTCCTCGTAATTAACAATTCAACAGCATAAATTCAGTTCAAAGGAAAATATAAATGCATGCTGATTTGATTTTCAGAGTATGCCTCAAAAGATGATCACAGAGACTTTGCTGGAGAACTTGAAGTTCTTTGTAAACTTGGTCATCATCCCAACATCATAAATCTTTTGGGAGCATGTGAACATCGGGGTAAGATACTCTTGAATACGTATACTTTAAAAATCAGTTAAAAAACCCCACAACCCAGAGTACAGCCCATAGAAACACTAGCTCATAAGCAGGTCTTTCTGCAACATTTGTTAAAGAGCTAAATAAACTTGGTTTTAGACCTACAAGCCCACATAATCCTTCAGAAATTATGTTCATCCATAGCTCTAAATTCTCCTCTGCACTGAGGAATTATGCTGTTTGATACTTCCCATCCAGTCTGTTTTATGTTTATTTCTTTTTCACTCAAAGCAGCTTAAGTGTCCAAATACTATTACTGACCGTGTTTTACTTTGTGATATGCTTACTATCTGATGTTTCATTAGGATATCTTTATCTTGCTATTGAATATGCCCCTCATGGAAATTTACTAGACTTCCTCCGGAAAAGCAGAGTGCTGGAGACAGACCCAGCATTTGCTATTGCCAACAGTACCGCATCGACACTTTCCTCTCAGCAGCTTCTGCATTTCGCAGCAGACGTTGCTAGAGGGATGGACTACTTGAGCCAGAAACAGGTCAGTCTTCAACTCTCTATCCACTGAAAGTACAGCAATTCATTTTTGCAGGACTATGCCTTTTAATGAAATCAAAATAAGGTTTTAATTTTAGCTTCTATAGCACCCACTGGATGAGTTTTATTTTGTTGTGTTCACTTAGCCCTATCAAATACTATGCCATGGGGAATCAAGGAAGAGGCATTAAAGCTTACAAACAACACAGTATCTAACTCCTTTAATCTTCAGTTAAAGTTTAAAATGTTGTTGGTAATGACATACCAAGTCATTTGTTTTGGTTTTTGTTCTTATTCTGAATGTTTGCCATTTTCAATATAGCACTAAAGCAATACATGTAAAGCTCATAGATACTGTGGTGATTTCTGTTTTTTTTTTTTTATTTATTTGTTTACTTTAGTTTATTCATCGAGATTTGGCAGCAAGAAACATCTTGGTAGGAGAAAATTATGTTGCAAAAATAGCTGACTTTGGCTTATCAAGAGGTCAAGAAGTTTACGTTAAGAAGACCATGGTAAGGATCGAAAGAAACTGACATAGTCTGTATTCCTTGGTTTTTGTTTTCTTGTGTCTTACTTTGTGTTTTCACCTAAACAAAAATGTAAACTCAAGGGTACTACAGAACTCATTATTTAAATGTTATATAAACATGTATAAATATACTGTATTTATTAATATACATACATTACTTGTAAGTCAATTCTATACCGTGTTTATAATATGCAATGTAATTGAAAACTATATCACAGAATCACAGGGTTTGGAAGGGACCTCTGGAGGTCATATATTCCAACTCCCCCTGCCAGAGCAGGGTCACCTACAGCAGGTTGCACAGGATGGCATCCAGGCAGGATTTGAATGTCTCCGGAATCGGAGACTCCACCACCTCTCTGGGAAGCCTTTTCCAGTGCTCTGCCACCCTC